>VYXB01007644.1:10385-74650 GCA_013397135.1 Pachyramphus minor | reverse complement strand
ACATTTATATAGAAATCCATATAAATATAATATATTTATATGTTTTAGTACAAATTTGTATAATTTTACATATCTTTATATATAGTTGCATATAAATCAATATATCCTTATATACAAATCCATATATATTTATATACAAATTTGTATAATTTTATGTATGTTTTTATACAGCTGTATATAAACCAATATATATTTATATACAAATTTATATAAATGTATGTATGTTTATATAGAAATTGATATAAATTTTATGTGTGTTTATATAAGGTATAGATAACATTAACATGCAACATTGTGCAGAACCTTTGAATATTGTGATATTATATTAAATATATAATATGAAAGATACATCCCTATGTGATAAATTAATCCCTGGGTATGGCAATATTCAAACAAACATATTCTGAATATTTAATACTCGTGTCTGTTAAGATCCAGCTTTGGTCTCTCCTTAACAACAAAGAAATAAATTGGAAATTAGGAAAGATCCCAGTACGGCCCCCACCCCTCAGGTTTGGGGGCGCAGACAAAGCCCTGAGGGTGGAAAATCCGGGCCAAGGACGTGCAGGATTCCCCCCTGGAAAACAGGGCCCCCTTACCTCCCCATAGCCACAAACCACCACCTGCTTCCCTCCAAACATCATGTCCGTCGTCCTCTTAAGGCTGAGGAAGGAGAAAAAGCCGCAGTTAAAACCAGCACTAAGAGCTAATCCCGGGATTGGCCGCTGCTCCTCCCGAACACCACGGCCGGGCCCTGCATCCCTGAGAATGCTGGGGCAGGGAACACCCCAAAACCACCTCAAATTTGACTTCTCCCTTTTGAAAGGGTGGGGGTTCCACTGAAACACGGCAAACAGGACACAAGTTGGGTTTGGAGCCCTTTTTCTGTTGCTTGGTGTTTGCTCACCCTTTGTTTTGCCACTCCTGGAAATACTGAAAACCTTCGGCAAGAAGATTTTTTTCTTCATTTTTGTAACCCAAAATACCCCCCACAAAGAAGCACAGGGGCAGCAGGGAAGTGGTAACTCACTGCCAGAATCCCAGTGCTTCCCATAAGTAAAGCTCCTCCTTCCACTGCCTTTCCTTCTGGTTTCTCCCTAAGAGTGTCCTACATTCCAGGCTATTTTTAGCACAGGAGTAAATAGGTTAGCAGTGCAGGGAAGGTGAAATCCCCTCACTTTTCCGAGAGAATTTGGATAAAACCCACAGCAGATTTAATTGCACCTCTGCTCACATCTCCCTTGACCCAGTTTTAGATGCCTGGACCAGACTTAACCTAAATCCCAACTTGCCCCTCAAGGGGCTGCCATAGAATCCCAGGATGGTTTGGGTGGGAAGGGACCTTAAAGCCCATCCAGTGCCACCCCTGCCATGGGCAGGGACACCTTCCACTATCCCAGGTTGCTCCAACCTGGCCTTGGACACTTCCAGGGATCCAGGGGCAGCCACAGCTTCCCTGGGCAACCTGCTCCCATGTTTTAGCACCCTCATTTTCCCCATTACTGCTTCCAGTGCCTTGGAAAACGCTGCTCCATGTTACACCTTTATGGATTATTAGTGGAATATGTCACAGCTGAACTGCAGGAACAAAACTTGTCCTGACCTCACCTGGCTCCGACAAAATTTGGTGGTGGAAGAGCTGAGGACACAGACACCCAGTTGCACCAAAATAAAGGAAATGAAGAGATGGAGAGAGCAAAAAAATAAAAGATCCCTGAGGATAAAAAAGGGAAACTAGAAAGGCAAAGGAGGTTGTGAGGAAGCTGCTGTTGGACTCACACACACCACGGACACAGACAGCTTTTATCCCCATCCACAAAGGCCAGAGGGACAGGGAGGAACTCTGAAGGAGAGGTAATAAAGGGCCTTTGTTCTGCTCACACACCAGTTGGGCTAAAATGATCCGAGCTGGAGCCAGGCAGAGCTGTGGGCACCATTCCCTGTGGGATCCGGGGGTGTCCCGTACGTACCCGTCCAGGATGGACTCCCTGCAGCAGTACAGGTTGTCAAACTTCTGCTTCGTGACCGAGTCGTTGACATTCATGGCTGGGACACAGAGCTTTCCTGCCTTGGACAACTGGTACAGCCTGGATGGATATGGAAAAACAGGTCCTCAATGGGAAAACATTTCCTGACACTCTGCTGTTGGGTTTGGGCAGGAAGGGACTTAAAGAGCACCTCATTCCACCCCTGCCATGGAAAAGGACACCTTCCACTAGTCCAGGTTGCTCCAACCTGCCCTTGGACACTTCCAGGGATCCAGGGGCAGCCACAGCTTCTCTGGGAAATCCATTCCAGCCCCTCCCCACCCTCCCAGTCAGGAATTCCTTCCCAATCTCCCATCTCTCCCTGCCCTCTGGCACTGGGAAGCCATTCCCTGTGTCCTGTCCCTCCCTGCCTTGTCCCCAGTCCCTCTCCAGCTCTCCTGGAGCCCCTTCAGGCCCTGCAAGGGGCTCTCAGCTCTCCCTGGAGCTTCTCTTCTCCAGGTGACCCCTCCAGCTCTCCAACATCAACCTGCCCTCCTAATTCCAAGCACAGACTCGACTCCCAGCAGTAGCAAAACAACCAGAAATGAATCCAAACACATCACTGGGGCTACAAAGAGAATCTGAAAATGTCCCTGCTCCAATCCTTGGGAAAAAGAACATGCTTGGAAATCTCTTTTGCCCATATTTGGAATGATTCCAGACACTAAAAATACCATCAGTCCTTTTCCTGACACCACTGGCTGCAGACCTGACTCCACTTCCCTGTTTCAATATTTCATTTCCCTGTTTCAAGGGCTGCCTGAAGCTCTGGCCAAACTCTCAGGCAGCTCCAAGAGCTGCAGCCAAACCTTTCTCCCTGCAAAAAGAGAGCACAAAGCAGAGGCTGCTGCTCTTCCCCCCAGTTCCCTGTTTACTGGCCCCTGTGACAGGATTAACTCCCCCAGGAAAGCCACTTCTCCCACCACACCTCTGCTCCTGCTATGGACTGATGGATTCCACTGAGTCATCTCTGAGATTCTCCCTCTGTGGGACCCCACCCCAAATGGAGAATCAGTTCCTCTTCCCAAATCTCACTTCTTCCCAGAGATCTGGGTTAGGACCACGCTTTTGGCTTTGCCCTCAGCCCACCCCTTCTTGTTCAGCACCCTCAGCCCTTTCCCTTCCATCAACTCCAAAATGAGCTGAGTAACCACTCCTCCTGCTTCCCAGGTGGAGAACAAGCCACCTTCCCACCCCCACAGTGCTCAGGAGGTGCTTCTACTCCCCGTCTGGAGTTCAGAGCAGCAGTTCCAAGCGGGAACTGATGAGGGATTTCAAACAGCTCTTGTGGAAAGCCAGGCCCAGGCTGCAGGAGAAGCACAGCCCACGTGCTGGGGTTCGCCCTTCAGGTGAGCTGTGGTGTCTCCCAGCGTGGGGGCCTTTGGCACCAGCGCCCTGAGGTGTCTCTGTCCCAAATTCTCCTGCCACTCCAGCCCATCCCATTACCTGTGGACTCCTGTCACACTCTCCTCCACTATCCCCTTGATCTTCTTAAACATGTTGGGATATTTCTTGTAGATCCAGTGAGTGAGATCTCCCCCATCATCCAGGATCTGGAATGAAAACAACCCCAGTCAGTGCTCTGAGGGTCCAGAGAGGCCTCCAGAGCCCAGAAAGGCACCAGGGATAAATCACTCTGTGTTCTGGCAACATCCAACACCACAGTGTGGGTCAGGTGGGAACACCCTGGCTGAGCATTCTGAGCAGGAATCAATAATCATCAATAATGTCTGACCTGTTGCCTTTCCAGGACAAACACAGCAAACTTTGGTGTTAGTGACAAGATCTGAGGAAATATTGAAAGTGGCTGTGCAGGTTCCTCTCTCCTCACCTCCCAGGAACACAGGTGGAAAAACCTTTGACCTGTACAGACTCATCAGCTTTTCTGATACAACTGGTAATGGAGGAGGAGGACAGAGAAAGAGCAGGATGTAAAAGGAGGAGGGTGAAGTTGCCAAAGAACTGTGCTGACCAGACTGGTTGAGAGCTCAGCATCCCAGAGCATGACTATCATCATCATCATCCTTCTTACATCATCACCATCCTTTTTGTATAGTCCCCACTCCTACACCAAAGAACTCTGACCCCACCATCATCATCCTCCTCCTCCTCCTCTTTGCCTGTTCCCTACACTAACATCAGACTTCTCACTTTATCATCCTCCTCATCCCATTCTTTGCCTGTTCCCTACAGCTCCTGCTGTGCTCCAGGGGTGTCCTAAAATCCACGGGCCAACCCTGGGCAGAAGCATCTCCACTTGTTGGCCGCCGGTGGAGCTCGGCCAGGACCCTCTGCCAAGGGTGTGCAGCTTTCCCAGGAAAAATGAACACTCCCACATGTGGCAGAAGCCCCATTTGGGCCCAGTGATGACATTCCTGAGCTTTGTCACGACACAACGTGGTGTTTTCCCAGAGCCACCATGCAGACATCCATGGACAGAGACTTCCTTGGCAATGTTTTCACAACCTTTTCTCTCCAAGTGGCTGGATTTGCCTCTGACATGCAGCAGCTGCTCCTCCAGAATGCCTGGGAAGCACATGCAGAATGTTTAGGAGCATCCATGCAGATCCAGCTCTTGAGTCTCCAGGGAATTCCCAGCTCCATGTTCCACCCACAGGGAAGCAGAGGCAGGCAAGGGTTAAGTGGGCTGGGGAGCTCTGCTGGGCCAGCCCAGGTAGGAATTCAGCAGCCTGGAATTGAGCAGCCTGGCTCCCAGGACGTCTCCATTTCATTAATCCCCATTTAATAGGGCACATAATCCTCTTCTAAGAGAGAATTCTGGGAGTTGGAAGTTTCCCCTTTCCTGGGAGAGCAGGGGATGTAAAACCCCAAACTGAATCCATGGTGGAACTGGTTTTGAGGGAAGGTCACCTTGTGTGGCAGCCCTGACCATCCAGCAGCAGAGTCCCACATTCCTGCAGTTTTCCCAGCTTTATGCAGGCTGTTTGCCCTCATTCTCATTCTTCCAGGCAGGTTTTTTTTTGGGGGGGAAAAAAGCCTTTATTTGAGGTGCAGGTAATTTCTGCTGCAGAAAAGCAGCTGTTCCAGGTGGGAGCCTTGGTAGGTGTTTCTCTCTCAGTGCTTCTCTCTCCAAGCAAACAAATTCCTATTGCTGTCCCTTCTCCCTCCCTCAGCCCTTCCATCTCCTGTTTTCTCCAGCAGAAAACCTCTGGCATTTCCAGGAAAGAAACTGGTGTCTCCAGGTGCCATTTTACCACCTCTTAAACCCACCCAGGACCCAGCTACCACCTCATCTCCCCCTGTTCCCTTTCCAGCTTCCCAAACCACAGCACGTGGCTGATCCTACCAGAACCAAGTGGATTAAAATTGCCCAGGATTAGCTCAGCAACGTGCCTGAAAATAATTTGCTGCAGAAAATGAGTGAGGAAAACACAAGGAGATGGCAGGAAGGAGTGGTGGGAGGTGGCACCGAAATCCCCCAGAGGTAGCGTCGTCCTGGATCAGGAAACCAACCTCCCAGTGCTGCAGATCCCATATTTTTCAGGAAAAAACCCTCCTCTCTGAGCCATTCCTGCCCAGACAGAGCCCCACTCGGAAGGTCAGGATTCCCAGAGCCCTCCTCATGAAGGTCAGCATTCCCAAAACCCTGCCCTGAAGTTCAGGGATCCCAGAGCTACTCCATGAAGGTATTTGATTCCCAGAGCCATCCTCTGAAGGCCTGGATTTCCCAAACCCTCCTCTGAAGGTCAGAATTTGTGGGTAGTGAGGCCCTGGCCAAGGTTGCCCAGAGAAGCTGTGGCTGCCCCTGGATCCCTGGAAGTGTCCAAGGGCAGGTTGGAGCAACCTGGGATAGTGGAAGATGTCCCTGCCCACGGCAGGGGGTGGAACTGGATGGTCTTGAAGGTCCCTTCCCACCCAAACCATCCTGTTTCCATGATTCCAGGCCCCCCCTCACACCTGTTCTTCACCCCATTTCCAATCTCCTATTTCTTATCTTTAAAAACACGGATCTCCAAAATCCAGCATGCAAATCTCTGGGAATAGATCCGAGGCACTTGGTGCTCCCCTTGGTTATTCCTGCGCTCCAGAAGCAGCTCTGGAAACAGTTCTGATGGCTGGAGACACGTGAAGGGGTCTGAGGAGATCCTGGGAAAGCAAAACATGCATTTCCTGGGACACTGACTTGTTCAAATAGCGACGTTTCAGATGGGAAATGATTCCTCAAAGACCGTCTAGACTCCGACTCGCAGCCTGGGGGTGGATTTTTTTGACATTCCCGATTCTTTTCAAAGGTGACAGCGAGGGAATGAACAGGTTTGGCTGGAAGGGACAAAAACCCCACCTCAAAGGAGCC
Source organism: Pachyramphus minor (assembly GCA_013397135.1). Lineage (NCBI taxonomy): Eukaryota > Metazoa > Chordata > Aves > Passeriformes > Tyrannidae > Pachyramphus > Pachyramphus minor. The sequence goes on along the minus strand of VYXB01007644.1, from coordinate 68,308 downwards.
GATATCAGCAAAAACCAACCCGGATCTGCATTTATCTTCCACCTTTCACTGTTTCCCATCTGATTTAGATCACAAGCTCCAGGGCTCCAAAGCTTTGGGGAAACATGATGAAAACAGCACATTTGACAGCTGAAAATTATTCCACTCACGTAGTTCCAGGTTCTCTGTTTTCCCTGGAAACAAGGGCAGGATAAAGCAGCGAAGTGGAGTTGGGTTACCTGAGGTTTTGTGTTCCTACAGTAAGAGCAGGTTCAAAGTGTTGAAATCACCCAAAAATCTGAGTTTTGTTCTGGAACAGAGGCTTTGCTTAAGTAAGAAAAATCCCACCAAGCAAAGGTGAGAATTTAATGGTGAAAAGGATGAAACCTCCTCTCAAAAAATATCGATTTTGAGCCATTTTCAGTGGGTGGATTAAATGAGTTTGGTTTAAACTGTAGCAAGACACTCTGGAACTGAACTAAGCACCCAGAAAACTTTACACTAAGGCAACTGTGCTAATTTAGAAAGGAGTTCAACAAAACCTTGCTTGGTAGGTGAGACCCAGAAGCCATTTAACCCACCTTGTCCCTGACTCCACAGCTGAGTGAGCGCGAAAAGTTTCAGGACACAGATCATTGTAAAGCACTTTGAAGGTAAGAGAGGTGTTGGCACCGGGCTTTGGGTGTAAATCAGTGAGCAAAACACCAAGCAGCACTAAACCTGCCTCCTCCTTCTCCTCCTCTCCTTCCTCCTTCTCCCCCTCCTACCCCTGGCCCTGCACAGGCCCATCCTCAAGAGTCGCCCCCTGTGCCCCAGAGGATCAGCCAAACCCTCCTGGAGCTCTGGCAGCCTTGGGGCTGTGCCCACTGCCCTGGGGAGCCTGGGCAGTGCCAACCACCCTCTGGGGGAAGAACTTTTCCCTGAGATCCAACCTGACCCTGCCCTGGCACAGCTCCAGCCCTTCCCTGGGTGCTGTCCCTGGTCCCACAGAGCAGAGCTCAGTCCTGCCCCTTGTCTTCCTATAAATAATAACCCAAACGGCTCCAAACCTGCTTTCCATGGCACTCAAACTGTTCTACACTGAACCCTACACACACATATATTTCCAAACACAGGTCACTCAGTTCCTGTCACTCCCACTCCCCCCAGGAGTCCCAGTAACAAGAGCTGAGCTGTCACGCATGCAGTGTGGCCTGTCACCCCCACTCACCATGTTGGGCTGCCAGCCCTCCACGTTCACACAGCGGTCGATGCACCACCAGAAATCATCTTCAGATTCTCCCTTCCAGGCAAAGACAGGGAACCCTGGCACAGAGAGGGAGATGAGCCAGCACAGCCTTGGAAAATCCCATGGGATCGGCCCTCCCCACACGGCCACGGTGCCGCCTCCAGGCTGAGCTTCAACATCCCCCTGCCAGGAGAAGCTCTGGAGACACACACTGAACCCTCACACTGAAGGCAGCACTGGGAGTTGGCTTTAGCCTCCCTCACTTCTTTCTCTCCCTCAGGAAGAGCTGCACCCACCAGACCAGAGGCCAACACACGCTAAGCAATAATATTCATTTCCAAAATGAAGATTTCCCTGAAAATTAGGTGTCCTACCTGCTTGTTAGGCATGTCAGCCACTAATTTATTAATGAATTAATAATTTATTTGAATATATTCTGATTTATGAGCAATTCTTACAAAGCTCCAGGGAGTGAGATCTGGTAACAGGCAAGATGGTGGGTTTGGCTTCTTCGGGGTCTTCCAGGTCTCATGATCAAACTCTGGGCCTAACCCAGGTAAAATTCCAGACCTTACCCAGGTAAAACCCCTGACCTCACCCAGGCAAAACATGATTTCAATCTCCCAGGTGAGCACCAACATGCTCAGCTTCTTTTTTTTTTGAATAATTTCCCCCTCAAAGTCTCTCTTTTGCCCCTTTTAGCCGAAGTTCTGACTCAAATTTACAGCATTTAAATCAAATTTATCTTTGTTTCTCTTAACAAAATAACTTCCAGCCTCATTGAGCTCATTAAAGGCATCACCATTATTTGTACCATGTCCTATCCTCCAGGTTAAAACCATTCCAAGGTTTTCAGAGCACTGGAAGGGACCGATCATGTGCTGTTACCTCATATGGGTTTATTCTAAATCAAAAATAATTAAGGGAAAAAAACCTCTAAGAGGTGAAAAATGAGATAAAACCAAAGAAATCTTCATAAAATCCCAGAAGAACAAGGAGGGAGGTGTTTCCTACCACTCTCAGCGAGGGCAGCAGCCACTTCATTCAGGGTGGAGTAGATGTTGCAGGCGGCCCATCGGCACTGGGCACCCAACGCTCCCAGAGTCTCCATCAGCACCTGGACACCAAAAACACCAGGAAGGTCAACACAGGGAGCAGCACACAACTGGGGGGTTTAGTTGCTATTTGGGGGAAAGCTTCTGGGGGGGTCTGTGAAGCTGGTTTTAAGCTTCAAGGGTTAACAAAATAACTCCTGGGCTGGTGGAAGGTGTCCCTGCCCATGGCAGGGGTGGTACTGGATGGGCTGTAAGGTCCCTTCCCACACAAACCTCCCCATGATTTTTGGGGGCCTTTGAAGTTGGTTTTAAGCTTCAAGGCCAGATTGAACAAGACTTTGAGCCACTTGGTCTAGTGGAAGGTGTCCCTGCCCACGGCAGGGTGTGGAACTGGCTTTAAGGTCCCTTCCAACTCCAATCCTTCCAGGATTCAGTGATCCTCTGGGACCTCTGAAGTTGGTTTTAAGCAGCATCAGGGCTGTTAGAAAGTTGCACAGAAAAGCATTTTGCAGTTAAACCATTTTAAAAGAATAACATAAATAGGAAACTCCAACGTATATATGTAGAGATTTCAGTCAGCAAAGTCCCAAATCCAGGCAGGAGCAATCACTCCTGTGCCATGTCTGAGGGGGATTCACAGCTCCTCATGCCTCCAGTAACCCCCTGGGGCCTGTTTTAGGGAATCAGCAGTGGGAAAGCCCCAGGTGGGGTTCAGGGGCAGCCTTACAGCTGTCTGGGCTGTGATGTGTGTGCAGCCCACGATCTTGGCCCCGGCCAGCGGCTTCTCTCCCTGAGCTCTCTTCCTCAAAGCCATCAGCGCAGGCATCTCTGCAGGGAGAAGGGAAAACAAGCCCATGAATGCGATGGAAAGAGGGATGGGGACAAGGGCAAACAACAGCCCCACTTCCTGCCCCACTGGCTGGTATTGCCATGAACTTGTACAGCTGGGGCAGCTTCCAAGGAAGCCAAAGCATTGCAAGCAAGCCCAAATAAGTGAAAAGGACCCAATATGCCCCTGGATTTTATCCTGTTATTTCAGATGGAGCATCATCACATGTTCAAATTTCCACCTGCAAGTTCCCAAGTGAGGCTGGAGGAAAATCTGCTTCAGACTGAGGAGACCTTAGGACTTCCTGCCCTGCCCCACCTCTCCAATGTCCCTCCAGCTTCCTAAACCCTTTGCTATGAATTTTCAGAGGTAATCAAGGTCAAATTTATTTGATGGATTTCATCTTTTCTACTGAATTTAACAAAACACGTTTGACTGTAGAACAGTCCTTCAGTAGTTGTTTGATTGGAGCTGCTTGGCATAACCCTGCAACTCCTCTCCCATCCCACAACATCCCATCAAAGCTTTCCCATCTCTAACAGGTATCAAGAAGTCACCAACACACTGAACCTCAGACAGGTTTGGGGAAAGGAAGGACCCCACAAGACAACCCAGGATGAGGTGGAGCTTGAGGGAGGTGCCCCACTTACCTTGCTCAGCAATCTCAATCTCCCGACGCCCGAACTCCGCCTGTTTGATGTTTTTCACGCAGAAATCGCTGCTGCCTTTGGAATTCTTCTGCTGCTTGTCCCTGGGGGAGGTCTCATCGTCAGAGCTGTCTGTGTAGGAGGCAGCTGGAGGGGGGAAAGGAGGTCAGAAGCAGAACGAAACACTCCCTGGGGCCAAAGCACCTGCAGATGACCCATGGCTGAGCATGGCCATGGATGTGTTTCTCCAAGTGCAGGTGCCACCTCCCTCCGTCCTCGGCTGGGATCTCCCCTTCTCCCACAGGGACCATCTCCCCAGGCAGTTCTACCTCACTCTCATCTGTCATTAACAGTGCCCTTGTCCTCCATGGGCTCAGTTCCGTGGCCTTCTCCCATCCCTCTTCCCCAAATTTAACCCTTTGCAGCTCTAAGGGAGCCACCACAAACACGTGTTACTGTTTCAAGTCCTTCCAAAGCTGCAGTTTGAGGCAGCACAGATATACAAGACCCTGTTCCATTCCAAACAGCATCCTGTGAAGGCTGTGAGTTGATGATTATCCAGGTATGGTGGTATTCCCAGTCCTTGGATTTGCTCAATTCTGATGCTCCTCAGTAAGGACCAGGAGTTGCTCACGAGGAAACTTGTGAGGAAGAAACTCCTTCCTTGGGAGGATAACACAGCACTGGCATGGATAGTCCCCAGAGGTGGTGGCTCTCCATCCCTGGGGGACTTCAGGAATGGCTTAGAGAGCCAGGGATCACCTGATCCCGTATGGATCATGGTCCCATGGAATCAGATCATGCTGCTGGTTTAAGACCAGGTGTGGATGTGTCAAAAACCGTCTTCCTTTCCCATCAATGCCCTCCAAACTTCTGGTTATGGAACTGGACTGTGGCAGACACATGGAGGTGCATGGAAAAGCCCTTTGTGGAATTAGAAATCCCCCTTCCCATTTATTTTGATTACTAAAACCACATGTATTTATACAAAATAATGTCCATTTTCAGTTTGAGTCATGATAAATTAACCACCACTCGCTTCCACTTTGGACCAGCTGAGGAGATTATTTGTGCCATGTTTTCCTCTGGAAGATGCCCCTGCTGTGGGAAACCAAACCTCTTTCATCTTCTAGGACTGGCACCAGCAGTCAAAGCAACGTGATGAACCAGAAATCACTGCTCCTCTTCCCTTTCCGAAGGACCTTCCCAGGACCCAACTCAAAAGCCTTGTTCCCTCATTCCTCATCAAACCACCTGGAAGTTTTTCTCCAAGCCTTTACTCCCCAGACCACGTGGAACTTGTAACATGAGCCCGAGACCTGTTAGCCAACTCTCTGCTCCAGAAGAGGATCTCCTTGTTTGAGCAGCCTTATCCATGGCACCAAATGCTCTGTTCCAGAGGTGGAGCCCCGTGGTGGAACAGCCCCATCCATGACATCACATTACCTGTTCCAGAAGAGCATCTCTGTGGTGGAACAGCCCTGTCCCTGACAGTGTCATGGATCGCTCCACACGATGGACACCCCACATCCTGATGGGCCCTCTGTCCTCCCCAGCTCCACAGGCACAGTCTCCAGCAGGGAATGCTCCACAACCCAAGGGAGTTGTTCTCCCCAGGGCTCAGGTCAGATTCCCAATTTCTACCCCAGTTAGGAATTAGGCAGCAGGAAGGGTGAGGGGTTCTTACAGTGTCATGGAGAGATGGTTGAACCCGTGGTCTCCACCAACCCCCAGTGCTCCCAGAGAGCATCCAGGGGCATCCAGACCTCAAGTGGTGACTGATTCCAACAGCCCCTTCAGAGAATTTGGAGAAAAGGAAACCTCCCTCTGCCCAGAATGGCTCTGGTGGCATTTCCACACCAAAAAAACCCCCAAACCAAGGAGTTAAACCCTCCACCCCACCCTGGCCAGGGGTTTGTCTCTCCTGCAGGACCCAACAAGGTGGTTCCTTTCCCTCCTGGTTCCTGTGAAGCACTTGGATGATCCCAAGGAAAAAAAGCTTAGTGCAGTTCTGTCGGAGCGCCCTGAGACCCACAGGGATCCTAATCTGCTTACAGAGGGAATTAGACATTGCTGGAATTCCTCTGGGAAGGCTCCATCCTCAGCAGGGTGTGAAAGGCAAGTCCAACCCTGCAAACCACCCGCTGGAGCCCCAAATTCCTGTTTACAACCCTGCAGGCCCAGGAGCCTGGATTAATAACAAAAGAGCACCTTATATAAAACCAAACTCTTGGAGAGCAAGGGCTCCAGAAGGAAGGATTAATTAGTTAAAGGAGGATTATTTCCTTGAAGACAGTTAATCTGGGCAGAGTTTTCTTTAAAACCAGTGATTTTTGGTGCTGGGGGCTGAAAGTAATTTTTTAAACAAAATAAAAGACCCTGTCTAGAGTGGCCAGATTTTCATGTGCAGATGGTTCTTTACTGCTAAATACATATAATATATAGAAGGGTTTACAGAACTATGGCAATTAAATTAATATCATTAGTGCAATAGAACAGCACAATAATTTGTAACAGGCAGTTTTGCCTCTGCTTTTCTGTCAAATGAAAAACAAACACAGAAAGGAAAGGATTCCTGTCATCTGGAAATATCCAATTAACTGATTCATAGGCAGCCTCCTAATTATCATCTCAAATCACCCAAAAGTTGATTAACAAAAACTCCCTGCCTGGGGTTGGCAATTCTGCAGAGCTGTGGAGCATTTTAGTATAAATTATATTATTTGTATTATGTGTTTGTAACTTGGGATAGTGGGAGGTGTCCCTGCCCATGGCAGGGGTGGGGCTGGATGGGTTTTAAGGTCCCTTCCAATCCAAACCATTCCAGCATTCCATGAGTTGTATACTATTTATAGATGTATTGAACTCGATCCATGAGGGTCTTTTCCAGCTCAGGATATTCCACAAATCCATGATTTCAAATAGAACAACATGAAAGCAGCAGCAGGTCTCAGGCACTGTTATCCCATGGGAAAATGCAGGGGAGAAAAGGAGTGACCTGCACCTGTGTCCTAACCCAGCAAAGCCCAGCTCAGAGCCTAAACTAAGCCAAGTTTAGCTTTGCTAATATTTCAGGTGAGGATCCCCTCAGAGCTGCAAGAACTGGCATCACTGAAGGCAAAAAAGGGGCAACCTGCAGCCTTGAGTGCCTAAGAATTCAAAGCTGGACTCCTATGAACCAGCTGATCCCCCAAAATCTTTGCTGGAACAGATAATGATCTGAATTTGGCAGAAAGGGAAAGGCCAATTATTGAAATTTAAGTAAAATTTAAGTAAAATTAACCCAAACACGCCCTGGACTCCAAAGCAGAGCTCCCTGGCTTGCAGCAGCAGATGTTGATAAGACACCCAAGTGTGTCCTGGGGCGAATAAATCGCTCCCAAACGGTGCAGAAAACAATTGATTTCCCCAGTGAGAAAAATGAGTCACTTCAAATGAAGTGGAACAATCACAGAAAACTGGCGGCTCGTGGCAAATCCGGGTAGGAGGCTTGGAATTCTAATTGGAAGAGGGGGATCAGCACCGATGGTTTTGTCATTCCTTGGACTTTACAGCAACTGAGAGAGGAAGTTTTCGTGTTCCGCAGTGTCTCTGCTGGTTTGTCACGGAATCATGGAATGGTTTGGATTGGGATTGACCTTAAAGATGATGTTGTTTCATCCCCCTGCCATGGGCAGGGACACCTTCCGCTGGCCCAGGTTGCTCCAAGCCCTGTCCAACCTGGCCTTGGACACTTCCAGGGATCCAGGGGCAGCCACAGCTTCTCTGGGCAACCTGGGCCAGGGCCTCCCCCCCCTCATTATTCCAGTTTTGATGGGCAGGAAGAGCAACAAGCCACAGCTGTTTGCTCACCCATCCTTGCATTGCTACAATAGCTCTGGCACCGCCCTGTAATTTTGGACCAGGATGCTGGAAAACTGCCTTCCCAGAAGGTCTCAGGGAAGAGCTGCTTGATTTAGGGTCAATTCTTCACTCACCCCCGTCACTTGCAAACTTTGAGACCTCCCTGCACCTTGTGGGTGTGCAGGGAAGGGAAGGGAGCTGGGAAGAGGCTGGAGCAGCAGGAGCAGCTGAGGGAGCTGGGGGGGCTGAGCCTGGAGAAAAGGAGGCTCAGGGGGGACCTTCTGGCTCTGCAACTCCCTGACAGGAGGGGGGAGCCGGGGGGGGTCGGGCTGTGCTGCCAGGGAACAGGGACAGGACAAGGGGAAACGGCCTCAGGCTGTGCCAGGGGAGGCTCAGGGTGGATATTGGGAAAATTCCTTCCTGGGAAGGGCTGTCCAGCCCTGGCACAGGGTTGAGGGGGGGTAGTCCCCATCCCTGGAGTGATTTCCAAGCCCTGTGGATGTGGCACTTGGGGACATGGTCAGTGGTGGCCTGGGCAGTGCTGGGGGAAGGTTGCACTTGATGTCTCCGAGGGCATTTCCAACCTAAACAATTCTGTGAATCTTCCCCTCCACCATCACCTCTCTTCTCCTCATGCTGCTTCTTTTCCAGCCTTTCCCCACCCCAGGAGAACTTAACGGGTTGTTCAGACTGTGCCACTGTTCAGTCTGAGAAGGGGAACAACAGAAACCCAAGCCAAGGTGTTCCAATGGGATTTATCCATCCATCCATCCTGCAGCCACCAGAGGAACTCAAGTCTTCCATCCTGACTGCCAAACTCCCACTTTCAGGAGGGATATTCAATATTCCCACAAGCTGATTCACTGACAGTGCCAATGCTTTAGCAGGAGATGGTGAGTGCAAGGAGCACTGGGGAATTCCCCAAAGATATCCCAAGTTCTTCCAGCTGTGAATCAGGAAAGAACATGATGACATGTGCCAGGCCAAGCAGAACAAGTCTTCAAAACTGACAGTCACTAAATACTCGCTGGTGCTCAGGGACTGGATGGAGCTGTGCATTCCAAAGTGGGAACAGAGCCTGGGCTGATGTCTCCCTCTGGAGAGGACAGTGTGGTCCTGTCCCCTCGTCTCCAATATCCTTACAGTCAGGGAAATGAGTGGAGAAACATAAAGGAGGCTTTCCATGCAGGAATTCAGGAGGACCCCTGGCCTCCAGGTCTGTGGCAGTGTCTCTGAACCATCAGCCAGGAGTTTCCCAAGGTTTTACACTTAACTAAAGCAGAGCTTTAAACCTCTCACTGGGTTGGATGAGGTTTGGAGCCACCTGGGATAGTGGAAGGTGTCCCTGCCCATGGCAGGGGCTTGGAATGGGATAATCTTTAAGGTCCCTTCCAAGCCAAACCATTCCATGTTTCCATGAAACCACCCAATATCTATCCAGATTCTTCTCACTCTGTGACCTGCCAAATATCCAACAAAATACACCCTGAGAGTTTCACTGCTCAGACCCCAGCAGGAAAAACACTTTCAAAAAGGCCCTCAGAGGTCCCCACTGCTCTTCCAAAGACTCCAATTTCAGGTGCAACAGGTAAGTCCAAACCTACAGTGGGATCCACGTGGATTTGATCAAGAACAGGAAGGGAAGGTGACAGGAAGGAAAGCAGGAATAGAATGGAGAAACATTGTTTTGCTGAGCCTGGAAGGAAAAGGAAGGGGGAGAGAGGAGGGAAGGCAGCAGGGACTGCACACGAGGGTTATGAGGAGAGATGAGAAGCATTAAGAGCATCAGAATGACTTAATCTTCCATCCAGCCACAAGTGAGGACGAGGGAAAAAAGAAACAACCTTCTTTCCACGCCTCCCCTCCAACAGCACCAACCCCACAGCAGATCTGGGAGATCCCTGAGGGAAAGACAGGACAAATCCCGGGGTCTGTAAAGGCTGGAGAGCCTGCCCCCCTCACCTGAGCTGTAGCTGTCTGTGGAGGACTGCGAGATGGAGCGGGACAGGGAGCGGCGGCCGATCTTCGACGGGCGCTTGTTGAACTCCTGCTTTTGGTCGGCAAACTGGATCTGTGGGGAGACACCAGGGAGCTGAGTCAGCTGTGAAACACCCAGCAGAAGATTAAAGAACCCAAATCCTCGAGCAGACACCGACACCGTCCCAGTCATGGGCTGAACCGCAATTCCCGTTGTTTGCCGGGGACAGGACACGCTAAATTCCCAGTTTTGTTTAACTCCAGGCCCTCCAGCAGAGATCAGAGACGTCACTCCAGGCTGTTGCTAATCTTTAAGGTCCCTTCCAAGCAAGAACATTGTGTTTAAAAGGACATAACTTCACCCAAGAAATCAAGGAATTTAGGCTCAGCCATCAGACCAGAGCAGTTCTCCAGGCTGGAGAGCTGGATTTGCCAGCGACGTCCACAATGAGCTGCAGCAATGGATTAACACCAATATTTGGTGGAGTTTTGCTCAGTGAAGAGCCAAAACCTGTTTCCATCTCTACCACCACCAAGGAATGAAGATTTCAGACTCCCCCGAGACCCTGAGCACAAGAGATAAATATTTAAGCCAGCAAAGCTGATCTGCTCCAAGCACACAAGGACAGAAGGGATAAGCAAATTTCCCATTTTTAACAGGGAAATGACATTTAACCCTGGTATTCACAGAGGAATCGTTTTCTCTGGGCTTTGTTGTCCTTCAGCCTTCGGTTGACAAGAACAGCAAGGGGAACAAACAATCAGTATTCCTTTATTTCCTCCAATCCAGGTTTTCACACGAGGCAAATATCTGCTCTCACAGGTGGTTTTAGAGTAGAGACTCAGTCCTCCTGTGTCCTTGATGTGCACCTTGGGCTGGACTTGTAACTCCTCCCTGCTCACATCAGCACCAACTCCACAGAGCATCAGGCACATCTCACAGCAGCTCAACATCCCTTTTAATTCATGGAATCCTGGAATGGTTTGGGTGGGAAGGGACCTTAAAGCCCATCCAGTGTCACCCCTGCCATGGGCAGAGACGTCTGCCACTATCCCAGGTTGCTCCAACCTGGCCTTGGACACTCCCAGGGATCCAGGGGCAGCCACAGCTGCTCTGGGTAACCTGTGCGAGGGCCTCCCCACCCTCCCAGCCAGGAATTCCTTCCCAATATTCCATCTATCCCTGCCCTCTTCCAGTTTTCTCTATATTTGGCTACTGGGCCATTTTTACACATATCCTGAAACTTGGAGTTTCAGAAAATATTTCTACTCCCAGTGCTCATCTCTTCCTGAGCCAATCCTTGATTGTCCCCACGACATCCACGATTCCTGTTAAATCTCAGGGAAGTTGGAATCACAACTTCCAACCACTTGGACTTTGCTCTGAGCACGAACTGACTCGTTCTGGTGTAACAAGGGTTAAATATTTACATCTCCAAATTACTGAAAGCCATTAACTGGGTCTTTTAATGAACCCCTGGGGGTTTCGTGAGAAGTTCTGTGTTGTTCCAAGGAGCCATTTGAGCAGAAGGAATGGGACCTCGTTCTGGGAATTCCAGTTCAAGCTTCAGTAGGAAAGGAGGGGAAGGAGCTGGGAGGGGATTTGCAGCAGCACCTGGGAGTTTTTTTCCCTGCTAATCTTAAACCAACCAACAGAACGACACCGGATCAGGAAACACACACGGGAGGGGAAAAAAACCAGGACAAACTCATGTTACAGCCAGAGCCACAAGGAGGATTAACACCCTGAGCCCGGCGGGACGGGGGCTTTGCACACACACATCTTTCTGTGCTTTTCTTCTCTAAGAAGCTGCTGGCCTGACAATTTTTTTTCCTTTTTATCCCTTTTTTGGTTTTCCTTTTTATTGCATTAATTTAAAACAACTCCCCCCACAGCTGAGCAGCCCCATCGAAGCATCGGGTTGTTGGTGTGAGATGATGCTGTCGGCGCAGCGAGATGAGCTGGGATCCCAACCAAGGGGGAATAATTTGTACTGGAATGAACGTTTCCCTTCCCCACCTCATCCCTTCAAGGACACTCAATGTCACTACACCAAGCAACACATCAATATTGGTAATTCAGAGCTCTCTGAGTCCTCCCACACCCAAAACCAAGTACAAGACCAAGCAAAGGAAGTCCTGAACCACATCGGGTTTATACAAGCCCTGCCCTCCACCCCTCTAAGGGTTTAAACCCTTTAAACCACAAGATGGGTTTAGTTTGACCTGAGCAAGGAACCGACCCCCAAGAGGTTGAAGGAAGCACCAGGAAAGGAAGATGTTGGGAAAGGGCCAGGCCAAGGCTCAGATCTGCTTTTACCTCGTGTCGACCAACATCCTCTGAGCAACAGAGGGGGTGGGCAAGAAGGGCTGCTGGAATTCCCTAGAATCATGGAATGGTGGAGGTTGGAAGGGATCTTAAAGATCATCTCATTCCAGCCCCCTGCCATGGGCAGGGACATCTTTCACTAGACCAGGCTGCTCCAATCCCAAGCAATCTCACGAGGTGACGGACGGCACAACGCGCCGCGTTCCATCCGGGAACAGGGGACGTCCGAGGTGGGGATGAGAACAGGGATGTGGTTCCAGCCTGAGCTCGTTCAGCTCACACCAAAACACCCCTGAAGGCAACAGCCAACCCTGTGTAGGATAGAGCTCCCGGGAGAAGCTCTGCAGCCTCTGAGAGCGGCAGCTCCTTGGATTTAGGAGCCCAACCTGATCCCAAGGTGCTGCTGCTTTCAACTTCCAGCAGGAAAAAACAATTTAAGCTGGAAAACCTCCCCTCCAGATGTGCAAGGTTAAGGACTCCTAAGATCAGGTGTGTGCTCATCACATTTCAAGTGAGCCAAGTCTCACTCCCACCTGGGGTTTACACTCCTTCACCGAGCAAAACCACTCCCATCATCCAAGGTTTTCCTGGAGAATCTCCCTGCTCTCAACCCCATCGACTCTGCCATTGCACTGCTCCAAAGAACAACCCCAGAGCAATATGTTTGGCTCAACTTCATCACTGAAACCTGCTCCCAGGAGAGAACAGAGGGAAGTCCTCCGGAGATCGGGGTTTTCCCTGAGCAGTTGGCTCCAGAAATGAGCGACCGGGTGGGAACAGCAGGGAAAGAGGGAGGAAAAGAGAGCAAAAACACAATTAGAAAAATGCAGTTCTGGTACTAAAGAGTGCCCTCACCTGGGCTTTGATCCCCGAGTCCCCGTTGACATTGTACTTCTTCTTTTTGGGCATGGTGGCGTCAGCCCCTCCGGAGCAGGGAATGCCCCCCCATTTATAGCTCCTGATCCCGGTCCTGCCCGCTCCGCTTTCGGCTGCGGGGTGGAGGCACAGGGAGGGAGGGGAGGAGGCAAGGGGAACCGCCAGGATTTTCAGACTCCCTGTTTTTTTTCCCCTCTGGCAGGGAAGGACCCCAAGACTTAATGAGGCGTCCCGGCAAACAAGCCCTGCTTGTGTTCCGTGTGGAATTACAGCCTTTCCCGACCTCCAGACAGTTGGCGGCCGGTTTGAACGTGGCCTGGCTTGTGTGTGCATAACAATGCCTTATTTATGTAACCAGAACATTTCCCTGCTCACTATAATTAACTTGCTAATTAAGCTCTTTTAACTCGGCTTCTCCCCTCCCTTCATTTTCTCCCCCCCCCCTTCCCACCCCAATGTCAGATGGTTTCGTTAATGGAGCCTCATTAGAAGAAAATTAACTAATGAGCAACTAAAACAACGAAGGCATTTGGTACATGGCAAAGTGGTTTTTAATTATGTGGGTCCTCACTCTGTCCCCCACGGCTGCAAGTGCACAGTTTGTCCTTGGAAGGGTCCACACTCCGACACCCATCCCGCTGGTCCTGTGCCAGACGTCTCCTCTTAAGATCGTGGAGTGGGTTGGGTTGGAAAAGACCTCAAAGCCCCTCCAGTGCCACCCCTGCCATGGGCAGGGACACCTTCCACTAGCCCAGGTTGCTCCAACCTGGCCTTGGACACTTCCAGGGATCCAGAGGCAGCCACAGCTTCTCTGGGCAGCCTGGGCCAGGGCCTCCCCACCCTCATTTTTGCCATTATTTTTTCCTTACATCTGGTCTCTTCCCACCTTGCAGGTTCCCACTGCAGCAGGAAGAAGGCTGTGGATGGAGCAGACCTGATGCAGGACAACTCCCTTAAATGAGTGGCTGGAGGTGTTATCCAAAGATTTTTGTCCCTGACAAGGTACCAAGGACAACCCTCATAAAGAACCTCAACATCCTGCCCAGAGCAGCTGTGGCTGCCCCTCCATCCCTGGAAGTGTCCAAGGCCAGGCTGGAGCAACCTGGGATGGCAGAAGGTGTCTCTGCCCATGGTAGGGAGTGGCACTGGAGGGGCTTTAAGGTCCTTGCCACCCAAACCATTCCATGATTTCATGATCTGCTTCCAAAGAAGAGGGAGCTGGGAAGCGCTGGGGCATCACGGATTGACCTCAACACCATTTCTAACTGAGTTTGAACTAAAGAGCTCCCCCAGCTCCACTTTTGATACCATACACCTGATTTACAGCTCATTTACCACTGACCTGATCTAACCTTGCTCCTCAACAGTTGCCACAGTTGTCCAGAGGATGGAACACACTGCCAGGGAAAACTGATTCCAAGTGGCTCCTCCAAAGAGTTCCTGCACACCAGGACATGCCATGATGGCATTTTCCATCTCCATGGCAAATTTCAAGGGATCTACTAAAAGAATAAATAAAGCAACATCTCCTTTGTGGGGGGAAAACCCCTCTGAATTCCTGAGTTATAGAATAACTGAAGGATGGAGATATGGAATATTTCCAACGTGGAAACATCAGGGAATCTGAACCTGGGATCAGCACCATCTGCTTCAACTGACACTAAGGCCAAAGCTGTGTTTTCAAGGTAAATTTTTAATTTTGACCATTATTGGTGACCCTTTTCCTGTGAAACCCCAGGGGAGACACTTCAGTAAATTGGTTAAAAGCCCTTGAAGGGGGGACAAAGCCCACCTTGATGGCACCACCCAAAGCCCAACCACTTTGCCAGTACAAAGATCGAGATACTAAAATTAAGAACCTCTATTCTCTGAAAATAAATTAATATTCTCTAAAAATAAAAAGTTGTTTCCTTCACCTCCACTCCACAGCTCAGGAATCTTCTGCAACTCCTGTGTCAGTCTGGGTGAACCAAATAAAACCAGGGAGAACTGTGTTCAATCCCAGTAAATTGTTTTTGTAGTCAGAGCATCTTAAATTGATTCTTAGCCACGGATATTTGGGTTTTTTAAGGAAACAAGGGAGAAAACAAGAGTTTTCTGTGGGATTAAGGGGCACAAGCTCTCCAGCTTCCAAATCCAGCTGAAATAAACTTGGGAAATAAAGAGCAAGTTATGGAATGAGTTAAAATCCATCTACTCATGGATGAAACAGCAGGAGGAGAAGGTGATGTCCAAGAACTGCCACTACTGGGTCACAAACTTCCTGGGAAGTCTTTTCCTAGTGGAAAAACATCTCATCTATGGATGATGCTGAGAAATCAAATCAATTTACTCTTGTTTTTAAATAAAGAAGGGTAAAGATTGGAGGAGAAGTGATTTTCCAGCTGTGCCCAGGACTGAGGGGACCCACGGGATGATCCTGGTGTCCCCCTGGAGCCCAGGGATTGCAGCTCCCAGCTCAAACCTCCTCCTCCTGCCCTCTCATCCCTGTTCATGGAGGAAAAGCTGGTTTGCACCAGCACTGCTGCCAAGCAGATTCTTCATCTCCTGCTCCCTTGTCCCTGTGAAACTGGAGAGGTGCTGGCAGGGCCCGGCTCCCTCCCGTGGGCTCAGTGGTGCCAAACCCTCTCCCTGCTGGGCACGAGCTGCATCCCTCTGCTCCAACAGCTTCTGCTTTCCCAGCCCACCTCCCAGAGCTCCTCACTTGGAGGAGAGGGTTGTCCCAAGCCATTTATTCCCCAGCTTCACATGCCTTAAATTCATGTGGAGTCCTGATAGCACTGCTCACGGAGCCAAAGCTTTCACCGGAGCTCCAAGTGTTCCAGGTTCCAAGTTCTCCAGCCAAAAGGCCACACAGAGACCGACTCCAGGGTTAACACACACCTGGTACCCCCTGGCACCTTCCTTCTTCTGACAGAGCAGCCTGAGAATGGGCAGGTTAAAGGGGGTTTTACCTGCAGGGCTTGGGGTACAAAGGGCAGGAACGAGGAGCCACCCACCTGGGCCAAAGGGATTTCAAGGAGTGTTGGAAGTCAAATCACTGATTCCTGGAGGAATCACACCAGTGCTGGATCATGGAACAATGGAATGGTTTGGAAGGAGTCTTAAAGATCACCCAGTTCCACTCCCTGACATGGACAGGGACACCTTCCACTAGCCCAGGTTGCTCCAAGCCTCACCCAACACTTGGACATTTCCAGGGATGGCATCTCATCCCATTCCCTGACAGAGCCACTTCCATGGGAACAAACAGCACTTAAATCCAAGGTATGGCAAGAACATGGGGCCATCTCTGCCACTGGAACTGGTGGGAGCAGGGAGCAGAAACACTTAAAAGAAAGAAAATAACAAACACCTGAAGCAGGAAATTCCAGTGGGGACAAAGGAAGGACAAGGAAGAGAGAAACCTCCTTCTCCAGCAGTGGAGCAGATCCCTCAGCCCATCCCAGCTCTGTGGGGCACAGACCCACAACAAAGCAGCAAACAAAGGAAAATGCTATTCCCACACTTCCCCCAGTTGCAATGAGGGGTCAGGTGTGTTTTATACTGGAAAAATGTGGGATCTCAGCAGTTGGAGATGGGAAACACCTGCTGAATCATCACCAGCCAGGGCAGCACCTGCAGCACTCACAGATCCCATCCTCAGCCAGCATCCCAGGGGATCTCACAGCTCCTTCCCACCACACTACCCAGGAGCACAAGCTTCCCTAAAACACCTGGGGTTTTTTTGGGAAAGAGGAAAAGGCCACAGCAAAAGCCTCTCGTGTTCATTCTCTAAGGATTATTGGACTGTGCAATCAGAGATTATTAAACCATCCCCCAATGACACAATCTGAAACCGCTGAAACCTTCACAAGACACGAAGCCAAAAGATGCCTCTGCCCCACGTGCTGCAGAATTCCCAAAGCCTTCGAAAATTCGGGATTTCCCCTTCCTTTGAGCCCATCCTCAAGCGGGATGAGGGGTGAGACATTCACGGCCCACAAGGGCACACAGGAGCCCTGCCCTGAGTGCTGTGGGTACAGAGGAGGGTTGGTTTGGATATCAGGGAAAATTCCTCCCTGGAAAGGGCTGTCCAGCCCTGGCACAGGGCAGGAGGGGTGTCCCCATTCCCGGAGGGATTTCCAAGCCCTGTGGATGTGGCCCTTGGGGCCATGGGGCAGTGCTGGGGAAGGGTTGGGCTCAATGGGCCCAGAGGGCTCTTCCAACCCAAAAGCCCCTGTGATTCCATGATTTCACCTCAGCTCGGACACGGCGCTGCAAACCCAAAACTGACCCACTGCAGATCCCAGGTCTCCCAGCCACCAGCATTCCAGAATATGGGAACACTCCCACTTTAACCTGCTTTTCCAGGGAGCCACGCAAAGGCATTATTGCTGTTCCCCAATCACGCATTTCCCAGTGTTTAATTACAAGAGGTGAACCGAGGCAAAGGAAGGACCTTGGCAAGAACATTAAGACCTAAAAGACTCGTTGAAATAATGACCTTAAAGATAATGAGCATTTTAAGGCTCGGGCTAATTATTTCTTGAAATGTGGCCGCTCACTCCCACACTGACCTCGGGAACCTCACAAAATGCAAATGAGGCAAGTTAAAAATCCTGATTAAAAACATCGCTGGAGGACATGACCCCGGGCCCTCTGGAGATGGATTTGATGCCACAGCAGCTTTAACCATCCATAAAATCATAAAACCGCGCTGGAAAAGGAAATTACTGAGGCTATAAGCAAAAAAAAAAACCAAGACAAGTCTATTTAAATAAAGTTTTTGTCGTTTGGTTCTGATCCCAGAAGCACAAAATCCATAATGGAGAAAATCAGAGAGCAGGATGGATCTGCAGGGAGAGGTTTGTTGCTTGTTTTTGAGGAGAACTCCACATTTTTGCAGTTAAAAATCCACATTTGGAACAACAAACGAATTGAAAAGTTTGTCACTGATAACCCTTAAAATGCCAAATTAATTTCCTATATAAATATGATAAATTATACCCTATAAATATATATAAAATGGGGGGAGGCTGAAAGAATCATTATTAAAAATTAGTGAGAAGCAGGAAAACAAACTGGAATTTTACAACAATAAAATCCATAAATTTTAAGAAACGGATAGTGGGATACAAAAAGTTGGATATTAAAGAGGAATAATGACATTTGAGCCCAATGCATGGATGTTATTCGTAGATAAACATCCAATACCTTTGTAGCAGCACCAGAATTCCCACTTTTTATCATAATAATCCAACTGTTTCTAGAAGAACTACCAGGAGGGACAACTCCCAGACCAGAACCCGGAGATGTGAGCGGGAATCTGGGAAGGGATAATGAATATTGACCTGGAATTTCAGTCCTTCTGGAGCACTGGGAGCATTTTTGGACCCCACGACCCCGACCAACCCCCAGGGGACACGTGGAGCCAACCTGGCACAAAACCTCCCGTCCCCAGAGCACTGCCGGGTTTTTGGAGCAATGTCATTACATCTCCAGCTGCTTTGGGAGTTCTTTCCACCAGAGGAGCAGAGAGAAGTGTATTTTAGTGCCTTCTGCCATTGATTCCAAACCCCTGATCCATGAGAACCAGCGGCACACGATGCCCTGAGGGGCAGCTTTAAGTTCTGGAGGTTTTGTGGCGACAGCAGAATCTGCACTGACGATAAAAACTGAAGTGGCTGCTGATGGAATTCCAAGTGTTCCAGGACACAGGGAGGTTTCTCCCAGTCCTTTCCCCCGCTGGCCCCAGAATTATTACAAAAATTAATTGTTCATACAACAGGTCTGTAAGACGGGGTGAGCTGGGGGGAGCAGCCCCCGTCACTTGGCCATTCTCAGTGACGCTCGTTAATCTCCGACTTTAACGACCCTCATTCCAGCTCAATCCCATGTATCCCGACATGGAACCCTAAGGCTCCCTCTGGGAACGGAGCAGGCTCAGCTGGCTGGGTGCTGGTTGAATGGGAAGGTCAGTAACTCACCATCCACTCGGGCAGCTGGAAAGCGGAGGCACCGGCGTCGCTGTCCCACATCTCCCGAGGTGAATCCCTCAGGCTCCCATTTAGGGATGCAGTGGGATGCAGAGGGATGCACCAGCCAAGGCCCCCCTGAAGCTGCTCAGTGGGGCTTCAGGGACAGATCTTCTCCCAGCTGAGGTCTCCGTGACGATCCAGCCTCGTTAGCTGAGCCTTCCAGGGCAGCCTTGTCCCTCATTCCCATCCAAATCCCACTCCGGGGAAGTGCTCAGCTCCAGCCCATTTCTACAGCCGGGATTTCCCACTGAGCTCAGCTCTGCTCCACACCTGAGCCGAGAGCAGCCTGCCCGTGGTGTGGAGGGGACATCCCCCCATCGCCCGCCGATGTCACCCAAGTGCCGATATCCCGAAGGATCCCAGAGATATCCCTGGATTTCGACCCGCAGGTCTCCCACCGCGAGGGTTATACCGGGCACATCACAAGTCCTGCAGCCTCAACCCGAACTGCACACGGACACCTTGAGAGCTGAAGGATGCTCAGCTCCAAGTGGATGTGGAACTTCCCAATCCCGCGGCCGAGCGCGGAACGGGATGGACGTGTAAAAACTCAGCCCAATCCCAGGGAAAAGCGGGATGGAACAGCTGGCGGGGCTGCAGCTCCCTCTGCTGAGCACAGTCGGAAGGCGAAGGGCACGAAAGGGAAGATTTTGGAGACAGAGGGATCTCCTGCAACGGCACCATTCCACACCCGGCAGCTCCACAGCATCCCAGACTGGGACACAGACAAAATCCTGCTCTTGGCAGCGCCCAACACTCGAGCTGAGGTTTGAACTCACTGAAACTCTCAAAATTCCACCCCCAGGAATTAACGAGCAGCTTTCTGAGCCCACTTTGGAATTCCATCAGCATTCCCATCCCACAGAGCGACCACGGAGAAGCCCAGACGGAGTCTGGCAGCATTCCCCTTCTGTTCCCCCTTGGAAATCCCCCTGCTCTGTGGCACCTTGTTATATTTTGGGAGAATATTTTCCTGCTGTTGGCAAGTTCACCCTTCCAGACTGAAAAGAGCTTCTGGTCAGTGCCACCTCCAGACCATCCCATTCCCAGCTCCAGACCATCCCATTCCCAACTCCAAGCAATACTGAGCTTAATTTGTGCCAGGAAAAAACAGCTGTATGGGTTTGGCACAGAGCACATATTCCCATAGAGCCAGCAAAGGGTTTTCCATGGGGTCACTCCTTCAGGAATTGCCTGGTCCAACAAAGGTCCCTTTTTTTCCACAGGGTCACTGCTTCAGGAACAGATTTGCTCCAGCGTGGATCCCTTCCATGGGGTCAGTCCTTCAGGAAGTTTCAGCTCAGAATGAGGAAATAAGGAAATAATGACAAAACAAGGAAGTAATGAGGAAATAAGAATTTGTTTTCTCCTTCCTTAACATGATCCCGTCACAGCAGAGGTGAAGACACAGTGAAAACACAGGGAAACAGAACCTTCCTGGTGGTCCCCAATATTCAGTTGCTTGTGGATGGTGGTTTCCAACATCCTTGACTCAAATAATGCTTATATTTAAAAATAAATGTGTTTCAGAGCAAAGAACAGTTCAAACCTCAGTAAATACAAAGTTCTCAGTAACCAAAGGCTGAGCAGGACTAAAGCCCCGACTGGAGAGCAAGAATTAGCAATTATTGTTGGAATACTCAAAAAAACCTGGATTGCCCTTCCTGCTGAAACGTCGGGCACAATTCCCTGACAGAAGGATGGGAACAAACCAGCCCTAAGGCTGGAATGTTGGAAGAACACGGAAATCAGATGAATTGGAGCTGAGAGGCTGCAAGAGCCCCGCACGGGCACGAGGGGGAGCGAGAGCCCGCGGGAAAATCCCGACGTTTAAACCCTGATCGACTGGAGGAATCCTGGAATCCTGGGGGCAGCTCTGGGCCCTGAGACAGGAGAGCCATGGAGGGGCTGGAGCGTGGGCAGGGAAGGGAAGGGAGCTGGGAAGGGTCTGGAGCAGCAGGAGCAGCTGAGGGAGCTGGGGAGGCTGAGCCTGGAGAAAAGGAGGCTCAGGGGGGACCTTCTGGCTCTGCAACTCCCTGACAGGAGGGGGGAGCCGGGGGGGGTCGGGCTGTGCTGCCAGGGAACAGGGACAGGACAAGGGGAAACGGCCTCAGGCTGTGCCAGGGGAGGCTCAGGGTGGCCATGAGGAGGAATTTCTCCTTGGAAAGGGTTGTCCCCATCCCTGGAGGGATTTCCAAGCCCTGTGGATGTGGCACTCATGGACATGGTCAGAGGTGGCCTTGGCATGGAGTCCAGGGTTGGACTCCACAGTCTCCGAGGGCTCTTCCAACCTCAGCAATCCCAGCAGCTGAACCTAAACCCCACTAACTCCTTGTTCTGAAATCGTTCCCAAATTCACACTCTCTTTAATCCCGGTTGCCCCCTTTGCCCCATCACAGCACATCCCAACCAACCAGAAGATTCCAGCGCAGCATCACCCAGAGACCCTCGGGGCTGTCTCTGTTCTCCCACTGCTGCTTTTCTAAGCCTTCCCAAGTGAGCTGGGCAGCACAAACCAGCCCTGTCAGGCTGTGCCACCTCGCTGCTCCCTCGTTTTCCTTGGGGATATGAGATTTCTGCAATACAGAGCCAAATAATCCTCTTCCCCTCTGGGGGAAATGGAAAAAAAAAATAAGCAAACCTAGATTTTGAAGGTGCTTTCCTTCAGACTTTTCTGTCACACCTATAAAATCTCACAGGCAGCTCCTGGTGTCATGTTTTAGCTTTAAGTGTGTCAGGATCACGTGTAAATTTAAATATAATGGTCGAGGTGTTGTGTTTATGTCCAAAAAGGGTGATGTTTGTTTGCACATGGGTTTCATGAGACACAAATTATTTAATAGCTGCAAACTTGTGAATCAATCTGTTGATGTCACCTCCCTTCCCACAAAGCTGTGCCTAAACCTGCTCCTAAAGGTCTGAGCAAGTGCAGGACCAGGAGTATCCTGAAGAGGACGAGCTTCGTGTCCCCACTGCCCCAGAGCAGGTACTGATCCCTGTGATCCCATAAATCACTGGAATGTCAACTGCCAGTTCAGGAAGGAGCTCCAGCTCAGTCCAGGAGGGCCCATCCAACCAGGGGGATGAGTTTAGTCCAGATTAAATGTGGTTTGAAAGCACTTTGACCCTTGAGATCTCCAGCTCCTCGGCGTTACGAGTCAGGTGAGTGTGCTGGAGGGGCTGGGGCTGAGTAACAAATGGTGAATTCATTTCCCTCTTTCCTATTCCTTTTCAAATGAGGGGTGTCCAGAAGCACCACTGGCAGTGCTGGAATGCAGATCAGCTTTGGAACAGGGCTGGTTATGGATCCTGCCTCCGGATTTCAGGATCAGAGGAAACTTCTTCTCTAAAACACTGATCTTCCCAGGCCTTCAAATCCTCCAGGGATGTGCAAACATCTCCATCTGAATCCATGGCCCGGTTCAAGGCAGCTGGGGGCATCCAGGAGAAGACAAGGCAGCACCACAGGAATTCCTGCCATTCCTCAATGACAGCATCACCCCTGCTGTCAGTAATCCCAAAATATCATCACTCTGGTAGTATGAGTAGGAAAAAAGCTGCTTGGAGCAGGGAGGGACAAGCACCTATCCCTGAGGAACAGCCCAAAATGCCTCTCCATCCTCTGGGAGCAGTGGTGACACCGGCCAGCTGGAATGTGTCCCCTCTCTGGAGCACAGGAAAATTAATGGGTGTTCCAGGAACAGCTGAAACGCGGGATTTCTCATTAACAGAATTAAAATGTACTCCCTGAAGGATAAAATACCTTCCCTGGGTGAGCTGGGGGGATTCCCAAGGAGGAAGAGGCACCTTCTCAGCACACCTTTACCTGCAGCAAACATTCCCCAGCCCCTGTGAGCTGGATGGGGCTGAGGTCAGTACAAGGCCCAGGTGTCAGGAAGCACAAGAAAGGGCAAAATGTTTCATTTCCACAAGGAAATGATGGGGTTTTTTGGCACTGAGGAGTTGTCCATACTCCTACCTTCCCCAAAAAATGGTTCCACATTTGACATCTATTTTTCTTTCAGGGAAACAAGAACACAAGTCCAAATCTGCACAAGGAAGCCAGGCTTGGATATTCTCCTCTCCCAACATCTCTGCAGCAATTTACTGCTGGGAATTCAGAGGCTTCTGTAGCTGAACAGCTGCTGGACACCAGGAATGTGGGAACTGTGTGAAATCCAAGGGCTGGAGCCCCTCTGCTCTGGAGCCAGGCTGGGAGAGCTGGGAATGTTCCCCTGGAGAGGAGAAGGCTCCAGGGAGAGCTGAGAGCCCCTTGCAGGGCCTGAAGGGGCTCCAGGAGAGCTGGAGAGGGACTGGGGACAAGGGAGGGAGGGACAGGACACAGGGAATGGCTTCCCAGTGCCAGAGGGCAGGGAGAGATGGGAGATTGGGAAGGAATTGCTGGCTGGGAGGGTGGGGAGGCCCTGGCCCAGGTTGCCCAGAGAAGCTGTGGCTGCCCCTGGATCCCTGGGAGTGTCCAAGGCCAGGTTGGAGCAACCTGGGCCAGTGGAAGGTGTCCCTGCCCATGGCAGGGGTGGCACTGGATGGGCTTTAAGGTCCCTTTCCCCCCAAACGATTCCATGACTCCACAATTCTAAGCTCCCAGGGAACACCTCAAAAGGTGAGTGCTGGGAAAACACCACAACTGATAAGAAAACCACGCCCTGATCTGACACCAAGCCCAGACTGTGGGTGTTTGGGATGGAAAAGCTTCCCAGCTCTCGTGCTCCGAGCTACCAGCTCAGAAACCTTACCCATTGCCACCTCCCTGGGTCAGTGCTCCATGGAAAAGGAAGCCTCTCATGGAGTAACTCAGTGATGTCACCAATGGGACTGTCTGGGCAGGGTTGGCTGATGCTCCTTCCCTCCCTCCAGCTTCCAGCATTCCTGAGCAATCCCACCTCCCCTGGGTGGCACCGGGGCTGGGAATGCTGCTCCCAGCTGTCACCCACAGAGGGAAAATGAAGTTAATGAGCAAAGCTTTAATCAGTGGACCTTGTGTAATGAGAAATCCCCTGGAACACGGAATGACAGCCCAGGGCTCCCTGACTTGCCTCTTTCCCATGGGAAGAAACTTCTAGTGTGTCAAATGGGAGAGAAAAAGCCTTCAAACCCAAGACTAAAGACTGACAGACACAAATCCAGCTTTTCCCTGAGCACTGCTTTGTGCCCCATGTCCCTCCTGGGCAGAAAGGACCAGGAGATGCAAGAGCAGGATCAGAACAGCTGGAACACGGGGAAGAAACACATTCCCTCAGTATATTGCCACTAAATTTACACAAAGCCAGGCCCAGGTAAGCGAGCAAGGGTTTAATTCCAGTGCGTGGCAGGGAAAAACAGACACTGAGCTGAAATCCACCCAAACCTCCCTGGGTTTATCCTCATCCCTCCCTCAGCCCCTGCAGGTTGGGACCGTCTTTTTCCAGGGAAATCCTCACAGATTTGACTCTACTGCATGTGCAGCTCCCACCCCAGTCCCAGAGTCTTCACTGACCTTCAAGGGGCCCTTCAGGCTCCTGAATCCCATGGGGATTATCCCACGTGATCCCAGTGGATGGACCCGAGGTCTTTGCTTTCCCATGGAAAAAACACAGCATGTGAACAGTCTCAACCCATCCAGCCTCGATGGGCCCCCACTCCACCATCATCCCACAGATTTTGGGTATTAAACCCAACATTTCCGAAGTTTTAAGCCCCTGCCATGGGCAGGGACACCTCCCACTGGCCCAGTTTGCTCCAACCTGGCCTTGGACACTTCCAGGGATCCAGGGGCAGCCACGGCTTCTCTGGGAAATCCATTCCAGCCCCTCCCCACCCTCCCAGCCAGCAATTCCTTCCCCATCTCCCATCTGTCCCTGCCCTCTGGCACTGGGAAGCCATTCCCTGTGTCCTGTCCCTCCAGGTCCTTGTAAACAGGGCTGCTCTGGAATTTATCCCCTATTTTTATGCTTTTTTTAGTATTTTAAACAATTTTACCTAAGGACTGCACCCTTCCCATCACTTGGGACTTACACAAATCCCTGTTCCTCAGATCCCAACGGGACCATCGCTCGGTGCTGGCAGAAATCACAACATAACTCAAGTTACCTCAACCTTCCTGTGCTGAATCCAAGCTGCAACCCAATCTAGGCCAATTTTTTGCATGGGAATTTCTTTTTGCCATTAGGGACAAAATATTCCACTGTGGGAGCTGTCCCTGTGAGCCTTGAATGGAATTTCCCCTCTGTACACTGATCCCAAAGACACTGCTTTGCTCCCAAAGCTTTCAGACAAGCCTGAAGGTTCCCCAAGATGGAGCTGCAAAGAACAGAGCACTGAATAAACCTGAATTATATATTATATGTATTTGAATCCTGTATTATATACCCTGAATGATATAATTATATATTGTAATGATGTATTATCAATATCAAATTATGGGGGGGGGGGAATGAAACAAATATCCCTGAGGGGGAGGGGAAGAATTCCTGTGAATCCAACGGCGTCCCTCAGTTCCCTGTGTTTTCTCCAGGTTAATCAGCCCTGAGTGGAATCGAGTTTGACAAGTGCAATTAAGGGCCCTTAATTTGGGCACTTTAATCACTCAGCATCCAGGGCAGGCAGAGCCCGTGCCAGGCCCAGAGCAGCTGCTGGGGAGTGTTGTTAAATGTGCCCCTGACCACGGAAAGCCACGGGGAAACCCTGCCCTGCTGCTAAACTGTCATTTTCCTAAAAAATTCCCAGTTCCAAGGGCTGCCACGGGACCACCAGGCTTCCCAAGGCTGTTCCATTTGGCTTCCTTGTCTCCTTACCCAAGAGAACCCAGCCCTGTTCACTGGTGATACCACAACACCCAAACCCACCCAGAACAGAGATTCATTTCACCATCTCAAAATACAATTTCATAAGTGAGTTATTTTCATGCTCAGATTTAGAACCCCAGAGTGGTTTGGGTTGAAGGGACCTTAAAGCCCACCCAGTGTCACCCCTGCCACGGGCAGGGACAGCTCCCACCAGCCCAGGCTGCTCCAAGCCCCGTCCAGCCTGGCCTTGGACACGTGCAGGGGTTTTCCATCAGGTTAAATCTGACTGGGATGTGGCTCGTGGCCCTCCCCCCCAGCCCAGGATGTGAAGACACGAAGGGCTGTGGTGTCTCTGGGGTCACACGGGGCCGCAGCCTCGCGTGCTGTGGCAGTGGGTGTTTCCTGAGCCGCTCACCAGACGCCTCTGGGCCCGGCACGGATTCCAAATGCGAAATCCAGGAGGAGCCCCTGGGCTCTGACAGCCTGACTTACTTTTCAAACCCCTTCCCGAGTGTGAGTGACATCCCAGCTCTGAACAAGTTCCTCACTGAGGCTCCTGGAGCCGCCTTGTCACGGCCACGACGGGTCTGGTTGTGCTGGAACGAGTCTCCCGCAGTTCCCTGGCAGGGATTTGCTTCCTGGGAGCAGAGGTGGGTTCCTGCAGGACAAGTCATCTTCTCCTTGTGTCCTCCAAAAGCAAATCCACCCGGAGAAACCCCAGCCACGTGTCAGGATGGTGTTCACTGGTTATTTAGGATTAATAATAATACTATATTATATTAGGGTTGGAACTGGTGTTCTTTAAGGTCCCTCCCAACCCAAACCATTCTAAAAGTCCATGAAAAAAAATACATATTTATATTTATATGGATCTAACTCAACTCATCCCTCTCCAAATATCAATGAGGGATGTTTTCCTCCTGGGATTTCGATGCTTCCTTTGGAGTTCTCAATCCCCAAGCAGCGAATTTCACGTGTCCCCTCCGTGGATCCCATTCCCAAGTGTGGGAGGGAACACTCAGCCCACGCTCGGAATAACACAGCCCTTGCCTTTGGAACTGTCACAGCTCTCTGCTTCCAGGGAGAGGAATTGTTAGTAATCCCTCATTAGTCTAATTTTAAGTCTCTCACATGTATTTTAATGTTCCTCTTGATCTTTTAATACACACGGAGAATGTTTAATTGATTTACCTGCACTTCTCACTGCTGTTGGGCTTATAATGCTATTTATTAATCCTGCTGGAGCTTTCCATGGGCCTCCTTGCAGAGCTCCCACTGCTCCTGCCACGCTGATGCTCCACAAAAACTGCTCTTTGTAGCTCCTTGGAAATTCCAAGGATAAACACCTTGGGTTTTAATCTGGCTCTGCTCAGATGTTGTTAAAATAAAGGGCACAGTGTAGGTTTCTCCTTGTTTTACTGAGCAGTGGGAGAGGAGGTTGTGCTGGAGGTGGTTGTATCCCAGACCTTGCTGCCACAGGTAGCAAAGGGAATAGAAAATCACTATAAATGTGATGGAAATGTGCTGTGGGTTTTGTCTTCTGGAGCAATCCAGCTACTTTAAAAAGAAGAGAACCTGTGGCTGCCCCTGGATCCCTGGAAGTGTCCAAGGCCAGGCTGGATGGGGCTTGGGGCAACCTGGGCCAGTGGGACGTGTCCCTGCCCAGGTTGGAAGTGGATGGGCTTTAATCCAATCTGGGATTCCATGTTCCATTCCATGCTCTGAATTAAGCCAGGGCTGTGCTGTCACACTGAGTTCACACCCAAATTTAGATTAAAAACCCAACCTAAAACACAACCCAAACCCAGTTTTCCCATTTGCTTCACCTTCCACTGAGGAATAAAAACTCACAATAAGAAGGGACACAGCTTCACTCCCCAAGCACAGAATGTGTCTCACAGCTCCTTCCTCACAAAAGTCAAACTGCAAGGAAACCGAAAATCAAACTCAAAGGAAAGTGTGTGGTCATAACACAGGCACAGAAGCCTCCCAGTGTGCAGAGGAAATCATGGCCTATCGTGCTGGAATGAGCCAATATTCCTCAGCAGAAGCTCAGAGGAAGCTGTGTGTTGCTCCAGAGGAGAGACAGGAATCAGGGCACAGTGGGATGGGAAGACACTATTTGTCTTCCCTGTTTTTCTTTAATAAACCCCAGCCATGACATCACTACACATGATGATTCAGCAGGATCAGAAGGAGGAAAAAAACAGAGGGAAAATCCAATCCTGGGGCAGGCAAGCCTGCTCCTGCCCTCCACGTGCCTCTGCTCCCGGCTCCAGCTGCTCGTGTTCCCTGAGAACACCATGGGCCGGGAGCACGGTCACCTCCCCAGGGAGGGAATGCAGCAAAGCCACAAGTTCAGGAGCTGTGGCTGTGACAAAGAGCTTTCACCCCAATTATCTGTAGTTGGAAACAAACCAAGGCTCAGGATTTGCCAGGCTGGGAGAGCTGGGGGGGTTCCCCTGGAGAAGAGAAGCTCCAGGGAGAGCTGAGAGCCCCTTGCAGGGCCTGAAGGGGCTCCAGGAGAGCTGGAGAGGGACTGGGGACAAGGGAGGGAGGGACAGGACACAGGGAATGGCTTCCCAGTGCCAGAGGGCAGGGAGAGATGAGAGATTGGGAAGGAATTCTTTGCTGGGAGGAGGGTGAGACCCTGGCCCAGGTTGCCCAGAGAAGCTGTGGCTGCCCCTGGATCCCTGGAAGTGTCCAAGGCCAGGTTGGATGGGGTTTGGAGCAGCCTGGGCCAGTGGGAGGTGTCCCTGCCCATGGCAGGGGTAAATGAAATGATCTTTAAGGTCCCTTCCCACCCAAACCCTCCTGTGATTCCGTGATTTCTGGTTTAAAACTCAGGGAGTGCAGGTTTGGAGCTGCACAGCGCACGAAAGAAAAGCCAGAGCGGGTGTTCCCAGGAAAACTGCGATGGATTCCCTTCCCCTGCTCTCCTATCCCCATCATTCCTTGAGCAAAGGCCCCACATGCTGCCAGGGAGAGGGGGAGTGATCAGCACCTTCCCTCCCTCCCACAGGGAGCCAGGAATCAGGAACAGCTTTTCCGAGCAGCGAAACCACGGCGAGGTGGGGTTTTCCCTCCAGCAGCGACCGGAGTTGCTGCCTCCCAGGAGGGATCAGGGAGCATTTGTAGGGTCACACACAGCAGCAGGCAGCTGCCTGCAGGCAGGTCTGGTGCTGTGGGATTGCTCCAGGCTCTGGGTGCAAAGTTGGAGCTCTGGGTTCTAATGAGCTGCTGAGTCACAAATAGTTCTCTGAACATGCCACATGTGCAGCTTAATCATTGGGAAAACACAACCCCGAAGCACAGCCCTGCTTCCCAAGCCTTCAGCACCCCAAAACCAGCAACCTTGGAATCATGGATGGGGTTGGGTGGGAAGGGACCTCAAATCCCATCCAGTGCCACCGCTTTCAGGGGCAGGGACACCTTCCACTATCCCAGGTTGCTCCAACCTGGCCTTGGACACTTCCAGGGATCCAGGGGCAGCCACAGCTGCTCTGGGCAACCTGGGCCAGGGTCTCACCCTCCTCCCAGCCAGCAATTCCTTCCCAATATCCCATCTAAACATATTCCCTGTCACTTTGAAGCCATTCCCTGTGTCCTGTCCCTCCATCCCTTGTCCCCAGCCCCTCTCCTGGAGCCCCTTTAGGCACTGGAAGGGGCTCCAAGATCTCCCTGGAATATCCTCTCCTCCAACCCAGCTTTAGGCACTTCCAGGGAGGGGGAATTTCCCCATTTTTAGGCCAAAACACAAACTTTCAGCCACGATTCTAAGTGAAAACTCAGGATGAGGGATGAGCCATGGCTGGTTTCTCCCAGCATCACAACCACAAGCACGAGATCTTCGACTGCCACCTTCCATTTAAACCTGTCACCTTCCATGTTTAAATTCCACTTAAACATGGGGTTTATGCCCTTTCTCCATTTGCACAATCAAGGAAAGTGGCAAAAGCACTGCAGAACTCCTTCCATTCCTTAGAAGGGATACACAAAAAAGGTGGGGGAGAATTTTAGCAGTCTGGAGGGACAGGACACAGGGAATGGCTTCCCAGTGCCAGAGGGCAGGGAGAGATGGGATATTGGGAAGGAATTCCTGGCTGGGAGGGAAGGGAGGGACTGGCACAGGTTGCCCAGAGAAGCTGTGGCTGCCCCTGGATCCCTGCAAGCACTTGCTGTTCCTGTACCTGGAACAGGGCAATATCCAAGGATTAAAAAGCAGGACCCAAAGCCTTCGGAACAGATTTCACTCAGGAACTGTTTTCAGCTTTCAAGCCCACTGAAAACCAGAAACATTAATTTCAGGGATAAACAATGAAGATTCTGCACTCAGTGCTTTTCAGCAGTACTTTGTGTCCTTTGCCAGAGCTTTCCTGAATTCTGTGGTCCCCCTCAAATCTGGTTTTCTTCCATCTGCTCTTCTGTGTGAAACTTGTGTACTAACACATACATAATTATGAGAAAAAAACCAACCACTACAAAACCCAAGCAGGTGCTCCACATTCACTTCTTAACCAAAAAATTACTGCTAAAAGCTAAATTCATCCCCCCCCTACATGGTTTTCGCTGTGACACATTTAATTTCTGCATGATTTCCTTGGATTTATGGAAAAGATGCCAAACCCCACAGCTTTTGGGATGCAAACAGCCAGAAGTGCTGATGCTACGACCTCAAGCCACTCAGAGCAGCCACTCCAGGGAAAGTTCAGCTCCTCCAGTCCGCCCAGGGAGGTGTTTTGGGTGATCTGAATCTGATTTAGTCAAAATGAGCTGAAATGATGTCAGTTCTTGCTGCCCTGGCTCGTTCTGCCCCGTGTCAGCAGGGGCAGAGGGAACATGGACATCCCTGAGGGACGTGTCACACCTGGAGCAGCCTGGGGAGACAATCTCAGCCACTGCTGGAATTTGCAGCGTTGATAAAAAGCAGGGATTGGGAACAGCACACAGTGGAACAAACCACAGCATTACTCTCATTCTGCTGGAAAGAGGCTAATAATGGGAACATCTGTCTTGGAAAAATCCTACACAGCTGCTACTTTATCTGGCCCAAAGTGTCTGGATCCTTGCCTTTGAAAATAAAGAAGTATTTTATAAAGTCACACATCTCTGAAACCTGCATTATTTTAAGGCTTTTAGGATTTGGAGGCCTGACATCAACAAATGGGTGGCTCGGGAGGAGCAAGGGAATAACTCAAAGGATCTACTCATCATAAACATGGACAATTGGTGAGGGAGGGATTGTAAAATCATGGAATGCTTTGGGTGGAAAAGCGGGAAAGTTATCATCTCATTCCACCCCCTGCCATGGGCAGGGACACCTTCCACTGGCCCACGTTGCTCCAAGCCCTGTCCAACCTGGCCTTGGACACTTCCAGGGATCCAGGGGCAGCCACAGCTTCTCTGGGCAACCTGGGCCAGTCCCTCCCCACCCTCCCAGCCAGGAATTCCATCCCAATCTCCCATCTCTCCCTGCCCTCTGGCACTGGGAAGCCATTCCCCCTTGGTCTATCACGGATGACAAGAGGACACACTCAACCACCAGCCTGGCCACGGCCTCGGATCTCCTCCAAGCATCGCTGCTCCTCCTGAACTCAGCACATTCCCAGCCTCAGGTCCCTCTGCAGGAGCTCCACGTGGGCATGGAAGCAGCTGATTTGCTTAAGGAGAAACTCCAAATGGATCAACATCTCCTCTTCCAGCATTCCCTTCTCCTGGGGTGCTGTGGAGCTACAGCCGCTCGGACACCGGTGGGAAGGGAGAACTGCTGCCATCCCAACATGTCCAAGCAGCAGAGATCCCTCAGGATTGCAGCTGAAGGTCTCAGACAGCACCAGGGAACAACACGTGAGGCTGCAGCAAAGGTAGGATCTGGCAGTTCAATAAAGCACAGCAGCCAAGGGGAGCGATCCCTCTGCACCTCCCCTGGCAACCGCTGCCTGAGCAGCAGGAGGGGAACAGCCTTTCCCAGTCCATGTGCTGAGCATGGAAAGCTTCAGAAACGGTCCTCACCTGCCAGGAAAATGACATTTTCCCAGGGAGTCCTCAGTCAGAACCATCTCTTAGGTGAGCCCCCCCTGCAGAGCTGCTCCAGCCCTGGGAACAGCAGCAGGAGGACGTGGAGCTGCTGGAGAGAGTCCAGAGGAGACCCCGGAGCTGCTCCCAGGGCTGGAGCCCCTCTGCTCTACAACACTTTGAATAATTTCTCCTCCCTTCCCTTTAAGTTTCACCTCTTTAAAATCTTTAACCCCTTTAAAACCTCTTTGCTTTCACCACCCCAAATTATTGGAGGGAAGTTGGTCTGGTTTTATTCTACTGCTTAGATCAGTTTTAGAGCTCTCCTGTTATAATTGCTACGGATTTTCCCATCAGAAATCCAAAAGGATTCCCCCAGTGGGCAGCTGAACTTCCTTCAGGTCC
Source organism: Pachyramphus minor (assembly GCA_013397135.1). Taxonomy (NCBI): domain Eukaryota; kingdom Metazoa; phylum Chordata; class Aves; order Passeriformes; family Tyrannidae; genus Pachyramphus; species Pachyramphus minor. The sequence continues at coordinate 36,323 of VYXB01007644.1, read as the reverse complement.
CTGCCCCAGTCACTTGGTTCTCTGCATTTTAACCTCCCCACATAGTGGCAATAAAATAGTGATTTCCAAGGAAGTGGAAAGCTGGAATGTTTGGTAGCTTTAAGGAGCTGTCGGAGAACCCCAACCCTTTCCAAGAGGTGAGGCAGCTCATGTCACCACAGCTGAACTTCAGAGCTGTTTATCAGTGTTCCTAAAAGCTTGGAAATGGGATTTAACGAGCAGGAGGATTGAAAGGAGCAATTTAAGAGCCCTGAATTTCTCCGTAACGACAAAGAACTTCCCCGCGTTTCATTGAAACCTACGGAGATAATGGAAGAGAAAGCCTGAGGAATCCAGCGTGGGTGGGATGCAGACAAAAAGGAAAGCCTGGTGGAAAGCCCAGCCTAATGGAGGGTGTGGGAGGAGAGGCAGTGGGGGCTGCCTCCAGCTGCCAGTGCACGGCAGCACGAGGGGCTGAATTGCTGCCGGTGGCTCTGCAGCCAGAAGAGAAAACACCTCGTGGTCATTCACCCCACGGATGTTCAGCCTCGAGAGGGAGACCTGCACTTTGGGTTGAGGTGTTTGTAATGCAAGCAACAAGGTGTTCCATGAAGGATATACAACCTTATAAATGGAAGCACAGGATGGTTTGGGTGGGAAGGGACCTCAAAGCCCATCCAGTGCCACCCCTGCCATGGGCAGGGACACCTTCCACTGGCCCAGGTTGCTCCAAGCCCCATCCAACCTGGCCTTGGACACTCCCAGGGATTTTATATTAGACTAAATCTGACTAAAACGTGGTTCATGGCCCTGTCCACGTTCTTCCAAGCACAGAAACCTCCCGGCACGTGGATCCCTCATCCCAGGACGCTGCTCCTGGAACTCGGCTGTGCACGGTGAGTGGCACCAAGAGCTGGAAGATTTGGGCCAAGAAGGGTAACGTGAGATATCTGAGCTCAGTCAGGATCACACCAGAGCTCTCTGCTGACGTCCCCTGAGCTCTCTGGTTCAGATCACCTGGGACAGCACCAGCCCCACCTGGGAGCAGTTCCAATTATAGGATATCAGGAGCTAAATTTAGCTGCAGTGAACAGGGAGCAGAGACATCACAGAAGATCCAGATCCTGGGATGGGCAACCTCGGTAAGAGGTGCCATAAATAGGAATGGAGACGTAATTCCCTTCGGCTCCGCAGAGACGGAGCCTCAAAGCCAGAGGTTTAATTAAGTCAGGTCTGGAAAAGTGCAGACAAGGCAAGAGGTTGGGACACCTGCACTAATTGTGCAGCAGAAAAGTCCACCCTGGGCTAAACCTCCCCAGGCTGGGTTTTGTCACCCACCCGGAGGAAAACTGCAAAGCGTCACGAGCGGCTTGGAAAATCAAGGAGTAAGCAAATAATTCCACAGGGATGCTGTGGATAACGATCTCACTGTGCTGCTCTCAGCTCAATTATCCTTTTGAAGATTCTCTTTGTTGCCACATACAAAATGCCCCAAATGCTATTCAGAGTCTGGCGCTATTTTAGAGCAAAGGGCAGGTTTTGGGGCTCAGGCCCCCGCGTTCTGGACGTGCCCAGAGTTGTGATTATTGAGGAGGCTCCACACTTTGGTGCTCAGGAGGTTTTGCCACCTCATCCACGGGATGGGAAAAGCCAATACTCGGATGAAGAAATGGAATCTAACACCTTTTTAATCCCATAGCTGCAAAGGAATCCTGGATCAGAGCTTACTTTAATACAAATCCTCACTCTGCAGTATCTGCCAAAGCCGGTGAGAAATCCACGTTAAGTAACACCAAGTGACCCATTTCCCTGGGTTCCCACTTCAGGTCACCCCCACAAAATGCAGAATCACCAGCTTAAAGAGACATTTAAAAATCAAACCAGTCTTTGGAGAAAGCAATGGGAGCCAAAGCAAAAAGGTGGTTTCTCAGTGTTCAAGAGGGAGCTCGTTTTAAAGGCTTTACATTCATCTTTCCAATTAATTTGGGGGAGGAGAGAAAGGCCAAGACCACAGAATTCCATTAAAGGCAGTTTTTTCATTCTCAGAAATAGCTGATATCAACTCAACTATTAAAGCCTTTGATTTTTGTTTTCCTTAATACCCTGAGAGTCATCAGGGGCACAGAAAGCATTACAGTTCATGGGATTAAATCAGCCCCAACCCATCACTCTTCACTGCTCTTCATTTACTTCCTTCAGTCCAAACAAGAACTAAAAAGGGACTCAACATGTTTGTGGCAGCTGAAATCATTGGATCACTGGTGGGAACTTGAGAAAAGTTGATGCCAAGCTGGTTTCAGAGAAGGAAATGGGTTGTTATGCTGGTGAAGCACCAGCAGCATTGGTGACAGCCAGGAATTCCTTCCCATCATCCAATCTAAACCCCCTCTCTCTCAGTAGAGTCACCTGTCTCTCTCTCACACATTTCTGCTCTACCACACATTAAAAATTTATTCCATTTTATGGTTTGGGGGGGATTTTTTTGTTAATTGAAGTGGAATTTGGGGCACACAACAAAGTGCAGAAGGACAAGTCCACCGGGACCGAATTTAACAATAAATTCTTGACATGGAAAACAGGGAGTGGGATGAGGGGGAACACCCCAGAGCTCTCCCTCTCCACTGCCTGGGCAAGAAAGGCTGTTCCTGGGAAGAAAGCAATGCATGAGTGCAGTGGGAAGAGGGGACAACCAGGCTGGAAGGGCAAGCCAACCCAAGGACAACCCAACCACTACAGCGACCAACCAGAGGAAGAAGGATCGATGGCACTGGGGCACCACAAATCTTTCCATCAAAGCCCGTGATTTACCAAAGAACATCAGGTTTCTGCTCAATTGCTCAGGGGGACAAGAGTTAAAAACCCCTGCACTGGTGTGTGGCAAGAGAGAGGAGACCCCAAGGCCCGTTCTCATGATGTTCCACAGCAAACACACGCCTCGGATCTTTGGGAATTTGGGAATATCATCCATCCCTGCCACAGAGCAGCAAAGGTCAGCAGAGCACCGAGCCTTACACGAGTGACAAACACCCTGTGCCCAGAATCTCACGGTGTGTTTGTCTCTGGGCCTTGCCAATAGCGTCGCTTGGATCCCTCGGAACGTCTGTCAGGTTGTTTTCATCTCCTTCCCAACGACAGCAATCTTGCCTCTGGCACCAGCACTGCTTCACAGGATGGTTCTGCAACTCAGATGTGTGAGAGCAGGGTTTAGACAGAGACATGCAGGGAACAGCACAGAGTCAGACACCCCAAGAGCCTCCTCTGATAACAGCGTTTAACGGCCCCAAAGCTCAGCAGATGCTCCTTGGAGAATTCCAGCCAGAACCTCAGACACCTTGGCACCAGGCTGCCTCGAAGAGAAGGATCAGGACCCTAAATCTGATTTATGTTTTCCTCAGAGCTGAGGAGCAAAGCCAATGCTTTCAGCCTCATGCTCCAATTCATCATCCTCCTGTTTATGGGATCGACGGGAAACATTCACCAACCAGCGCCCGCTGAACACGGCCCGTTACAAACCCCAAAGGCCCAGGGAGAAAACAGGGCTGCTGGCATGGAGCTGAGGCAGGATAACACCCTGGCTTCTGCAGCAGCTTCCCCTCAAATAAAACATCTGGTCTTGGGCAGTGGTGAGATGTGGCACAGACTCAGAACTATGGAATGGTTTGATTGGAAGGGACCTTAAAGCCCATCCAGTGCCACCCCTGCCATGGGCAGGGACACCTCCCACTGGTCCAGGTTGCTCCATCCTGCCCTTGGACACTTCCAGGGATCCAGGGGCAGCCACAGCTGCTCTGAGCAACCTCTGGGCAGCCAGGAATTCCTTCCCAATCTCCCATCTCTCCCTGCCCTCTGGCACTGGGAAGCCATTCCCTGTGTCCTGTCCCTCCAGCCCTTGTCCCCAGTTCCTCTCCAGCTCTCCTGGAGCCCCTTCAGGCTGCTATAAGGTCTTGCCAAAACCTTCTCTTCTCCAGGTTTCTCCCTCTAAAAGTTAATAATAATAATCTTATAATAATAATAATCTTACAATAATAAAAATCTTATAATAATAATCTTATAATCTTCTCCCTCTAATAATTAAAGCCAGCCCTGGAATGATACTCAGCTCTCACTGTGGAGAATAAAGAACCACCCAGAAGAGTTTCCCTCTCCACAGTGCTCCAGCTTCACCTGCTACAGTTTTCTTCCCTCTTTGCACCTGAAAAAGCCCATCAGAGACACCCAGACAGGACCACCAGGAACGAGGGTGTTGGTGTTCAGGAACAGCAGCATTTTCCAGGAGAAGCCATGGCTTCACAGGACAGGAGTCTCTGCAAAATGGAATTTTCAAAGGCAGAGTTTTATAGAATGGGAATGGGGAAAAAAAAAATCCTGCAAGATCACAGCTCCTGCCCCCTCCAAGGTGCAGGTGCCACCACACGTAAATCCTACAGAGGACATGCCACCAAACAGGGATTTCCAAGCCCTGTGGATGTGGCCCTTGGGGACACAGTCAGTGGTGGCCTTGGCAGTGCAGGGAATGGCTGGACTCCATGGTCTTGGGGGGCTTTTCCAACCAAAATGGTTTTGTGACTTTAAGATGCCCCTGCTGTCCCCCAGTGCACATCTCTGACCTCCATCCAGCCCCCCTGAGGGCAGCTTTTACTGCACCACTGACATTTTGGAACACAAGGCCATTCTTAACCCCTCTCCTGGGTCTCATGAAGCAGCAGCACCTCCTTCCCCCCAGCTACAGCAGCTCTCTGGTGCAAGTTCACTTTGCAAGTCAGCAAACAGCACTTGTGAAACTGCAGCCTTTAGAACACAAAAAAACCCATCTCCAAATACTCCAAACTGATCGAAACCAAACCTCTCCTTCAGGCTCTTCACTGCTCTGGATGTGCCCAGTTAACTGTGCCACCAATTCTTCCAAGGGTTTCCTGGGGCCTTGGCCCACTGTGCCACTCAAGTGTGTTTTTAAGGATTGTTTAGGTTATTTAAAGGATTCTCCCAATGTGTGCTTTTCTTGGAATACAAAGGCAGAGCTTAAGCTCTTCTTCCCCTTCTTATTCCTCAAACCTAATTTTAGGTGCTATGAATTACCCAGTCCTGCAGCTTTCCAGCAATCCTGACATTTAGGAGAGAACTCCAACGCTCCAAACCCTCCAGCAACACCCTCACAAAGCAATCCCTTCCATTGTGGAGCTGAGATTTCTTGGAGCAGTTGGGTTTAACAATTCTTCTGTACTAAAATAACTCTGCAATTACAGACCAACATGGTCCTGTCCTTCTCTGGACTTTCATCATTCCAAGACACCAAACTTTTGCTGATTCATGGAATGGTTTGGGTGGGAAGGGACCTTAAAGCCCATCCAGTGCCACCCCTGCCATGGGCAGGGACACCTTCCACCAGCCCAGGTTGCTCCAAGCCCCGTCCAACCTGGCCTTGGACACTTCCAGGGATCCAGGAAGCAGCCACAACTTCTCTGGGCAAAGAGGTTCCTGGAAATACATGGAGGTGAAATGAATGATTGAGGAACACCCAGCTCACCACATCAGATGGACTTGAAGAGAATTAACTCGACTGAGTTTAATTTTTAGTTGTTTCTAAGTCCACACTGACCTTTCTGTCCTCACCCACATCCTCTCCCCACCTTGGCTTCTCACTCCCTTACATGGGACTAAAGGTTTTAGCTACTGCTTTATGCTTCTCATGTATTGCTGATGAGGAAAAAGTGGCCAAAAAAAAATTAAAAAAGGGATTATTGACTATTTAACTGGAGGTTTGTGTTGTATTCTCAATGATTTCAAGTGTTGGCCCACAACTGACCAGACCAGACCAAACCAGACTCCCTTTGCAACTCAGCTTTTTCGACCCACAGAACCTTTTCCAGCTGCAGCTGAAGGGAGAGTTTGGGTTAAAAGCTTTGTGGTTCTTCAGCTTTGTTAATGTTCAAGGCTACAAGCACTGAGTGCTCCGAACTGACAGGACCTGGAGACAGTTTGGGGTCTTTCCCAGCTCCAGCCACGTCTTTGCGCAAGAGCTTTCGTAAAACTGATCTTAATGCGAGTCTCAGCTCTAATAACAGAGACACTGAGTGTGTAAATAGCAACTGCCTCTTGAATAGAACCCTTTAACAGGAGCTGCGTGATTCTGCCTTCTAAAAACGGCTCCTCAGCGTGCAGGGAACATTTCTGGCTCACTCGGGCGCCCGAAGGTGGGGTTCACGTTGGAAATGCTGATGGAAGCATCAGAGCCCAAAGCTGCAGACGCTGCTGGAACAAAGCTACAAACCCCACAACGATGTTTTTCTGAAGTCAGGAGCTGCCAAGGAACAGTCAGAGACAAAGCTGAGATACCTACAGGGAGGATCTGCTTCTCTCTGTGCTTGTGGAAGCACAAAAAGCTGCTAAAATGAGAGGCTGGAGGGGGGTTTTTCCTCCTTTTTCCCTTCAAGTTTGTCAAAGTTTGACATTTCGGGAATGCAACGTTTTGCCAAGTCATCAGATGGTGAAAGAAGAAAAGTAATCTCCAGGCTCAAAGACCCGAAATCCAGGGCACACACTTTGTTCTGTGCAGATTTTATCATCCAAAGACACAGGAGCAGCAGAGCTATGAAAGAGCCCTGAAATTCTGCTCCTCCCACAAGGGGGTCCAGTCTGCTGGAAGTTAATTCTCCATGGATTTTATCCCCTCCTGACAGCACCACAAACACCTCGAGGCAGGTTGGGATGGGGCATTTTGAGGGCTCAATTTTAAGACCCCATTCCCAACACCCACGGGAAGGGTCAGGCCAGAGGGGAAACTGGAAAGGTTTGGGTGAAAAGGGACCTTAAAGCTCATCCAGTCCCATCCCCCTTGGGCAGGGACAATTCCAGGGATGCAGGGGCAGCCACAGGGCCTCCCTCCTCACCCTCCCAGCCAGCAACTCCTTCCCAACATCCACCTTATCTGTGCCCATCTTAAGCAGCACCCCCCACTCCCCAGCCTCAGTGATTTCAGCCTTCAGCTGGCTCTGCAAAAATCCCTTTCCTGAGGAGCCCAACGATTGGGGAGCACAGATTTCCTTTGGAAACCATCACGTGGGTGTTTCCAGACACCTCTGCTTTGCACAGTAACTCCACTCCCAGGCTTTTGACACTGCAAGTGAGAAAAAATGTACAATAAATAAAGGAGGATGTGCAGTTGGGGTGATATCACATCTCCTGCAGCATCCCAAAGACTCTGGGCTGTCCCAGCTCCAAATAAAATATCCCCTCTGCTCCTCCTTGTTTCTTTAATAGAATTTTAATTACCCTGAAGGCAGTTTCAGCTGCACACAAAGATGGAGTCCCCACAGCTCCCAATCACAGGACACCAGGATTATTGTTTTGCCACATTTTCAAACCCTAAAAAGATTCTATTGGGCAAAAATCCTTCAGTAGCCACGTTTTTATGGATTATTTTCTTAATTGGCTGCAAGTGTCAAGGAGCAGGAGAATTTATCACCCCCCAAAGCCAGTGTGACACATGGACAGGCTCCTTTCCTAATTGGAAAATTATTTATGGCCAGCTTGCCTTCTCCTACAAGTCACTGAGGAAAAGGAAAGACGTTCCTGCCTTGGGTACGTGGCCCAAGCCCAGCCAAGCTCTGGGAGTGATGGATCCTGATAACCCATATTTGCAAATAAATCCAAGAAGAAGCTTGAGAAATCCATGGGTGAACAGAGGAGAAGAAAACTAGGTGGAGAACAACTGGTGGAATTATAAAAAATGGGTTCTTTTCAGTGTGGAGGATCTTCAGGTCACACTTGGAGCGTGGCTTGAGCTGGTGGAACTTTGGAGCTGTGCAAAGTCCCATTTTCCAAGCCAAGCCCCAGGTGGTCTCTGTGGCCCATCCTGACAAGGCTAAAGACTGAAGAGACCAGTAATTAAAAAGTAAAATCACCTCTTGTGTTGCTGTGTGTTCAGCAGGGGGAAACAAGGACACGGCTCCCGAGGGTGATTAATCTCCGTGATAATCATTTGTTTGAGCTTTGCCGTGCGTTGGACGGGAATCAAGAGGCAGCAAAAACCCAACCACACGTGAACTGCTGAGCAGGGAAGACATTTCATAAAAAAAGATGTGGATAGGGAATAAAAATATCCAAAGGAGGGAAGTGTCAGGAGGCCACATGTAGAGTCCACCGCTAGATCCACATTTTCCTTAGAGCTCCACTAACACCTGAGCAAAACTATTGCCCTAAAAACACTTCAGACGTGACAATTATGGATGGAAGAGGCAGGGATGGAACAGAAATATCAGTATGAAGTCAGTCATTAAGGAATTCTCTACCCAACTACTTCAGCCCCATCCCATAGACACACTTCAGAACTTCTACTTTGCTGCAAACACAAACAAAAGTTGAGCAGATTTTTGAATTGAGGTGAAAATAAACTGAAAACAAACAGCTTGAGGAATTAAGATGATTCCTGATGACACTGGATCAGAAAACTGTCCAGCACTTGGGGGTTCCAAAAGAGCTGGAGAGGGACTGGGGACAAGGGATGGAGGGACAGGACACAGGGAATGGCTTCCCAGTGCCAGAGGGCAGGGAGAGATGGGATATTGGGAAGGAATTGCTGGCTGGGAGGGTGGGGAGGCCCTGGCCCAGGTTGCCCAGAGCAGCTGTGGCTGCCCCTGGATCCCTGGAAGTGTCCAAGGGCAGGCTGGACGGGGCTTGGGGGAACCTGGGCCAGTGGCAGGTGTCAGGGCTGGAATGAGATAGACTTTAAGGTCCCTTCCCACTCAAACCATCCCATGATTCCATGACTGATAGAATCCACGACACCTTTCAGCTGCTGGAAGAAGGACAAATTTCCAGATATTTTCAAGGGTTCTGGTTTTTTTTTAATTTGTTTGGGGAGCCCCTGAATTCCACTTGCTGCAGGTTGTTAGAGCAGAGCTCCCTCCCTGCAGCTCAACGAGCCCAAAGCTGCCCTTTAATCAACAGCACCAGCCCTAATTCCCTGTTCCCTCAGACAAACGACAAAGAGCAGGAAACAAAGAACAAATAAACACAAGAAAAAGCAGCTCAGAGTCCCCACAGCACAAGGAGCCCATTGTCTGGGCTGGGTTTTGGCCAGGAAGCTTTGCAGGTCCCTACACACCTACTCAGTTTTGCTGGGTGACTTGAGGGAGAGGATCCAAAAACCCTGTCCAAAAATCACTGGATGACTCAGGCGGCGCGTTACGATCCGAACTTCGGATTTAAACCTCGCTTTTATCAGACCTTTCCTGTGGCTGACCAAAGCAGCAGCTCTTTCTGTGTTTTAGAGCCGGTCTCAGCACTTCACTTGTCTCTCTAGAGTCAGATGAGACAACAAGAAGTGTCCTGTGGTCGTGGTAGCCTGAAGAACACAGAGTGCAAGTGCTGGATGTGTTCAGGCAGCCCCGTGACTCAGCCGCGGTCATTTCGCTGCACAGAAACCAGGGAAGGCTGCAGCTTATTTATATTAAAAATAAAAAGCCATGGAAAAACAAAGAGCTGAGCACAGAAAGTTCTTGGCACTTGGAGTTACCTACCAGCTTCTCTGCTGCGGTGACCAGATAACGCATTTCCTGACCCAAGAGCCTCCTGTGGCGACGCCACTTCCCTGTAATGATCCCCAAAACCCCAAAGTAGTTCTTCAGGCAGTGCTGCAGAGCTGGGTGCTGCTCAGAGGCTCTGCCCTGTCTCGAAGAAACCAATTCCACTCGTAGAGACTCCCACAAAAATGACATTTATAAGCAATACATTTCAGGACTTCAGAGCTGGAGTTTCATGCCAGACGTTTTTATGGATGTTTGAGTCATCACCAATTCTTTTTTTTTTATTTTAAATTACTGGTTTAAAACTACCTAAACCCTTTTTTATCCGGGGGCTGTTCCCTTTTAAAAGCTCAAAAGATATCCTGGAACAGCGTGAGCACAGCTGGGAGCAAACTCTCTCCACACCCAAACGCTCCTTCCTACCCTCTCAGGACACATTCACCCTTCCCTTGAACCCTCTGGATGAGGAAATGAATCCTGAGGATTGCACTGCTTTAGAGGGGATGGTGGAAGAGAATGGGTGTGGGATTGCTGGCTGGTGTCCAGAAAGGACAGGCAGGAAGAGATCTGGAGCAGGGAAGAATTCAGGGAGACTGAGCTGGGAGGGCACCCGGAGTTATGGGGAGACGCCAGACAAGGAGCTCTACTGGAGCACCAAGTGGCTCATCCTTCCATCTGCTGTGATTGCAAAGGGTCTCCAAAGAGCACGGCACAGACACTGCTCAGCTCCTCACCAGGGGAAGGGACAGGCACAGCAGGGACAACCTGCCCAAGGTCATCTGAAAACCACAGGCCAGCCAAGTTCTGAGAGTCACACCAGGAGTTCTCTGCCTCTCTTCCTTATTTCCCTGTTTCTGAACAGCTCTTCCTGCCCCAGAGGTCAGTGGATCACAGAATCATGGAATGGTTTGATTGGAAGAGACCTTAAAGCCCATCCAGTGCCACCCCTGCCATGGGTAGGGACACCTTCCACTGGCCCAGGTTGCTCCAACCTGGCCCTGGACACTCCCAGGGATCCAGGGGCAGCCACAGCTTCTCTGGGCAACCTGAGCCAGGGCCTCCCCCCCCTCCCAGCCAGGAATTCCTTCCCAATATCCAATCCAACCCTGCCCTCTGGCACTGGGAAGCCATTCCCCCTTGTCCTACCCCTAGAGGCCCTACCAAAAGTCTGCTCCACCCTTGCAAGGCTCCTTCAAGGGCTGAAAGAAGGGCCAAGTAGCACTTTTCTGACTGTGGAAGGTCTCCCTCTTGAGGAATGGGTTCAGGATCCATCCTGAACAATCAGAGTTGACATCTCTCCATTGTTTCCTCTGCCATCTGGGTGAGAATTGGTGCTGGCACCTCCAGCCTCAGAGTGTGGTGAAGCCCAGCCCAGCCCCAGCTCTACTGCACAGCCTTTCACCAGCCAACCAAAGGCCTTCAGCGCTGCCTTCGAGGCTCAGGAACGAGCCAGGAAAGCAGGAACTCAAGTGTTTTTTAACCCAAGCCTCCTTCTGTCAGGAACTGACACCTCAGCCCTTCTGTTGGTGAGGAAGGATGAACAACCCCAAGCAGTTCCTTCACAGAGACAAACACCAACCAACTCCACTTTGCTTCTTTTTTTCCCCTGGGATCAGAAAACAACTCCTGCTCCCAGCACTTCTCTATCTGACCATCTGAAGGGACCTGGAGGTCTCCAAACCCCTGTGCAAGTCCTGCTCTGCAGTCAGCAGCCTCCCCCCAGCCTCCTCCGGGGCTCCCTTACGTGTCCTGCCTTTGTCTGGTCCTGTTTGTTCCGTAACCACAGAAACAGTTTCCAAACCTGGTGAGCAGACACAGAACCTTCTGAGACTGGAGCTTCAGGCTTTGTTTCCATTTCAAAGAGCCTTTTGGCCCCCACTCCCTGCTCCTCTTTGTTAGCACTGGGCTGAAGGACGCACTTACTGCTCAGGATCCTTCCCTAGCACACGTTCCACATGCTTCTTGCCTTCCCTGTACCCAGCTCCCTGCTGAGGGCTTCCTGCCCCCCTCCAGTGCCACTCAGCCACACCAGAGCTCCACACACAGCCTCACACTGGTTCACAGCACGATCTGTTGGCCCGTGGCCGTTCAGGTATTCCAAAACCAGCGGTGGAATGGGAAGGTCACACCACCTCCCGTGAGAAATGCCCTGAACAGGACTCTGCTCTAATTCAAGCCCAACTGCCCCTGGATCCGAGCTCTCCTGGCACCCCCTGACACAGGACACTGCTGTTGGTGAGGGTGACAAAGCCTGGCACAGCGGGTGGCACCCCTGCCCACAGCAAGGGGTGGGAATGAGATGATCTTTAAGGTGCCTCCCGGCCCAAACCCTCCTGTGATCCTGTGAAACACATTCATTTACCAAACATCCCTCCTTCCTTTATTACCATTCTGTTCAAAACCCTTCTCACTGCTGAAGACTCCCCAGAGGCCCATCCCAACCTCCCTCTTCCCAACCAATGCAATCAACTAATCCCACACCCCAGCAACGACTCTGGAAAGAGCCTTCCCTGCACAGATGGTTTTCCTGGACTTCTGCTCTCCCTCCCGAGCGACAGGGATTGAACAGGAGGATTTCAAAGGAGGCTTTAAACTGCTTTAGGGTTGGTTTTTTTCCCCCCTCTCCTTTTCTTTTCACTCCTACTCTATATCAATTTGGACTGCGTTCAGCTTAAACATTCTGGGCTCCAGTCTGTAGGAAAGGTATTTACCAAATACTGGGTGTGTGGAGCACTTCCCAGGGATGGAGGGTTTGCTGCCGCGTCCTTACGGCATCTTCAGATCCAGCAGGGAGAGACTTCCCAAGGGAAGCACATGAACCTGCACAGGGTGGGTCCATCCCTGCAAACATCATCTTCAGACAGACTTAAACTGTAAAAAGGTGAATTTAGATGGGATATTGGGAGTGAATTCTTCCCTGGGAGGGTGGGGAGGCCCTGGCACAGGGTGCCCAGAGAAGCTGTGGCTGCCCCTGGATCCCTGGAAGTGTCCAAGACCAGGCTGGAGCAACCTGGGATAGTGGACGGTGTCCTTGCCCATGGCAGAGGGTGGCACTGGATGGGCCAGACCCCTTCCAAACCATTCCATATTCTGTGCGGCCTGAAACAGCAGAGAGGATCCCAAAAATCTCCGGATCCCACCTGCCAAGTATCAAATCAGAGCAGCACAAACCACCACCCCTGAGACAGCGAAGGGTGAAGAGCAGCCACTCATTAACAAAATCCTCTCTTCCTCCCTCTGTTCCCTTCCCCTTGCTCCCTTCCCTCCAGATGTTGACCAGGACACAATTCATCTGTTTCAAAATCACCTGTTTTGGGCAGACCAGCAAACCAGCTGCTCCAAAAATGGAAGAACATCTGTAAATTCACGGAGGAACCGCCAGCGAGGAACAGCAGTTCTTACAGGAAGGAAGAAGGAACAATCAAACACGGAACTGCTGAAAGCATGAAGAGAAACCTCTGAGTTCCCTTTCACTCAGAAGTAACACAAGATGCCACTAAAAAACAGGTTAAATTAAAAATGATAGGAAAAAAGCACTTGGTGTTTAAAAAGTACCCCATAGGATGAGAGTAGCTTTGATACTCCAAGTTTTCCTGAAAATTCATATGGTGAGTTTTTCCTCCAGCTTTGACCTAGAGGGATTTCTCCACCATTATTCCCCTGTGAATCACAGAGTCCTTATAGAACCATGGGATGGTTTGGGGTGGAAGGGATGTTCAGCTCTCTCAGCCTGTGTTCATAGGACTTCACAGCGACAGGACAAGGGGAAACGGCCTCAGGCTGTGCCAGGGGAGGCTCAGGGTGGCCATGAGGAGGAATTTGTTGGTGGAAAGGGTGGGGAGGCCTTGGCAGGGGCTGCCCAGGGAGGTTTGGAGTCCCCAGCCCTGGAGGTGCCCAAGGAAGGCCTGGATGTGGCACTCAGTGCTCTGGGCTGGGGGACAAGGTGGGGCTGGGGCACAGGGGGGATCCATGGGCTGGGAGGGCTTTTCCAACCTCAGGGATCCCGGGATTCTGAGTTGCCCCAGCCCCCTGTGGTGCCCCTCTGCTCTCCAGCCATACAAGCACCCAGAGAAGCCACATCCCAACTCATCAGAACAACAGCCCTGAGCCACAACTCAATCTGGAGTTTTTCCACGAGCCAGAACTGGGATAATGAGCTGGAATTGTAGGAATTGGTTCAAATGTACAACCCAGAGGAACCAGGAGGCCAGAGGAGAGGTGGTTGTGCATCCTCACCACCGTGCCAGTGGTTTGGTTCACACTGAGCTCAGCACTCCAGCTGCACCTGGACTGGAGAGCTGGAATGTTATGGAAAGCAACACTTGGGTCCTGCTTTTCCAAGGCAAGGCTCGGCTCACAAAGGATTCACTCAGAGAGCGGCACCGTCACCCCGAGTGCCCAGCCCTGGATTTTACATAAGCCCTTCCCAGGGCAGGGATGAATGGATGCAGCCCTGGCACACCCGGCCACGGCCCCGCTTCCCAAGGAAGCCTATTTTAATTATAATGGTTGCCACGGCGACGTTAATTCCATCCCCGCTCCAAGTAGTCTCACAACTCCCGACTCCACACCACTAATCAGGAATCTTGCATAACATTAGCACTGAATAACCCAATTTAAACCAACTTAAAGCCTGGATTATTGCAGCGGATGTTGACTCCAAAAAAAAAAAAAAAAAGAAAGAAAAAAGGGGGTAAAATCCCCCAAAACTGTTTTGTTCAGGGAAGTGCTTCCAGTGTGTTCATCTCCAGCAAATTCTCTGTCCCTTTTATCCAGGTGGAAGAGCCCGAGCAGAACCGAAATTAAAAACTATTTGTTGAGTCAAACACAGCCCCCTTAATTTTATAATAGAGGAAAAAGGAAGTACAATGACCTCGTATCAGGGCAGAGGTGCAGGAAGAATTATTCCTTGTCATGGGGAGAGTAGAACAACATGGATATCAAACATGGAAAGCTGGGCACAAGAGCCCACGAGGAAGAGGTCTCCGAGTTTCTTCCCTGATCCCTGCCCATAAGCTGTTTGGAAAATATTCCTGTAATTTCTACACAGCTGTGACGAGCAAAGCTGACCATAGTCTGGGCAGAGAAGCTACCCACAAAACCTACTCTGTTCTTGTTGAGGGGTTGGAACTCGATCATCTCTTCCCACTGAACAAAGCCAAGGTGGATCCTTTCTCCAGCAATTTTGAAAGCAGGACTCCTTGAGGCCAAAGCTTTCCACAGGCACCATCCAGTGGTCACTTACCAGGACAGTAAAGCCAAATATCACTTTTTCCTCTCTATTAAAATACAAATTACTTTTAGCTTCATTATTTTCTCCTCCATGCCCTCTGCTCTCTGGAATTCCTCCTGGACCTCCAGCTCTAATGTTGGAGTCTTCCCTCAGTACCACAGGATGAAGCTCCATTTGTAACTCTGGGAAAGCATCAAAGACATTAAATTGCTCTTTCCCAGCCTGAAATGTCCATAACACAGTACTTTTCCCAAAGGCAAACCAAGAAGCAGCAAAGCCTGACCTGCAGTGGTATCAGCCATTTCTGGGAAGTCCCAAACCATCCTCCAAGAGCTTTAAAAGGGGAAGGGGAAAGAATTCCACCCCCCACCCCCCCAATTTGGGATATCCCATTAGATAATGTAGATACAGATGTTGTATGCACAGTCCTCAGATCCTACAAAATTCCCAGCACAGTCCCCAAGCCTGGAACCCTTTGGGATTTGGGTCGTACCACACTCCCAAGGTGCTCCTTTGCCTTAATTCCTGCACAAGGGAGGTTTTCAAAGGGATTAGTTACTTCCCAGTGTCCCTCAGAATCCCATTTGCTACAACATCCCCTAAAACCATGGCTCAGGATGAATCCCATGGATCAAACCACGCAAAAAGGGCCGAGAAAAAGACCTTATTGTTCGACAGAGCAAGCACAGAGCTGAGAACTGTGGGTGCAGCATCCGGCCTTCAGTCCGCGAACCTCAAAAGAAGAACTTCAAAAATAATGTCCAGAACGAGCAGATCCCATTGATTTGCTGGGAGTTGTGAGCACCAGGAACACGGGAGAGGTTCCACAGTGAGATGCAACAGTGGTTCAACAGACCTCCCCTCCCTCAGTTCTTTATTGCAGCCGGGTCTGTTCTGCCTGTCCCAAGCTCAGCCCGGCATTATCTGAACACACAACGAAGTCACACAACAAAAATCAGGACAGGCTGGGATTCAGCACTTCTGCCACTGTTTACTTTGTTGCTTGGTCATCCTCCTCTCCAGGGTTTTTTCCCTCCAGCTAAAATTCACACTGATGTTGGGATTCGGGATTATGGCAAGGTGGGAATGAACCCACACCCTGACTCCTCTGTTTAAGCTTGAACTCAGGTTTTAGCCACTCGAGTCTAAAATCCACCAGAGCACTAGTTCAGCTTGTTGGACCTTTCCAGAAGACCACGGGTGCTAATGAGGAAAGTAGATGGAGAGAAGCCCACAGAGGAAACAGGGAAGGGCCAGGAAAAGCTGATATTCCAGCCCTTGCTGACATGACCTCCTTCCAAATCCTGCCCCTCTGTCCAGACCAGGATACCAAAAGCATCGTGGAGCTGTTCTTTTCCAAGCAGAGACCTTCAGTCTCCATGGAATCATGGAATTGTTTAGGTTGGAAAGCACCCCTGAGGTTGAGTCCAACCATCCCCCAGCACTGCCAAGGTCATCACTGACCCATGTCCCCAGGTGCCACATCCACAGGGCTTTGGAATCCCCCCAGGAATGGGGACTCCCCCCTGCCCTGGGCAGCTCCTTCCAATGCCTGACAGCCCTTTCCACAAAGAAATTTTCCCAGTTTTCCAACCCGAGCCTCCCCTGGCACAACTTGAGGCTGTTCCCTCTTGTCCTGCCACTGTCACTACTCCATGTCTTGACCTTCCAAAGCAACCCAGCAAAGAGCAAATCTCCAAACAGCCCCAGAAAATGTCCCCCAGCCCCACGAACTCATCACCTTCCCAGCAATTCCCCACCTTGGAGCACACAGGGCATGAAATAAAGTGACACTTCACCATCTCCTTGTGGCTTCTCAGGCCTGAACTTGCCAAGTGGCTCCTCAGAGTCCAAAAATAAACAATTAAGCAAAAATAATACATGCAGTCCTTGCCAAGGATCAGCCTCAGTGTCCTTGCTAAAAGCACACACAAGTAATAAAACCTCAGGCACATCTTCAGGAGAATCAACTATTTTCTAAATGACTTGAGCACAGCAAGGATTTCGTTATCAGCTCTTGAAATCTCACCCAGTAACAGCAGAAGGACTGGAGAGGATTCAACACCAATGAAGGGGAGAAAAACTGCAGCAATTTATTTGCAGAAAGCACTTCAATTAATATCAAACTGGTCGATGTGAAATGATGGAAATTACAGCCCAGAATGTCACAGGTTGGGGTTTTTTAACCAAAGAAACCCACATCAAACACATCAGTGCAATCTGCACACAATAAAACCCATCTCAGCTGATACTGAGGAGGACCCAAGCTGATTTCCCCACCTCCAGAAACAGTGGAGTCCTGGAGAGAGCCCCAAACCTGAGTCAGCAGGCTTTGGGGCAGCTGGAAGGAAACCACCAGGAACAGATACCGGCACGAACTGCTGGAAGCTGTTTCCCTAAATTGGTCCTTGAGTCATTTTGATGGTAACAGTCCATTCCCTGGCTTTTCTCACATAACTTCACGATTAAACATCGACCACTTCACCTCTGAGGAGTAAACAAGAAGCAAAGCTTCCCAACTCCCAGCTCAAGGCGCCCTCAGACTCTGATTTTCGGATACTTTTGGAATGAAATTTGCAATCGGGTGGTTCAGCAGTTCCTTGGAAGGAACTAATTTTTCAACTGACTTTTCCTCCTCTTTCTGACACTCATGAAAAATGCAACTGGCTGCCTATTTAAGGCTCTGTCAGGAGAAAAAATAAATACCTGGAGTTCCAACAGTGCAATTTAAAGCAAGCTGCAGCTTTCCATTTCACACAGGGAAAGGCTAAAAACTGGGGGAATATTAAGGCTGGGAAGCTGACCAAAAATAAAGAACCTCTACAATTATGGCTGTTAGTTATAGATTCTGCAAATAAGTGCCCCCACTGCTGCTGTGTGGAGAACTTGTCTCCATCAGAGGACTGAACAGTTTGAGGGTTGGATTTCCTGATGCTTTGATTCCCCCTCTGGGAAGCTGCAAAGTGCACAGGGAGAGTGCAAAGTGCAGGAGACTCTGGGCAGAAGAAGGGGTTGGTTGGGTTGTTACCTGCTGCCCTGTGTCCTTGAATTCCATGGTTTTTTCCCTGCTCCAGGCAGGTCTCTGCAGGCAGGTGCAGGTGCCAGCCCTGCTCAGGGAGCTGCAGAGGCACCGGCTCCCGCCGGAGCTGATGCATCCCAGGGAGAACAGGACACCAAGTGACTCAGGTCTGACCAATTCCTGGGGCTGCTCCATCTGTTCAGACATGTTTTCAGCAGTGCCAGGCAAGATACCCTCCCAGTCCCCTCCCCACAGCTGGGCATTAACTGTGGGATCACCCTCTTGTCATGGCTCGTGATCCAAAACCTGGAGAAGTGTGGAACGCTCCCAGCTCCAACTGGAGCCAGTGGGAACTCTGCCCCAACATTTAATAATGGCACAACAGAGCTGGGGAAAAACATCACATGGTCCCCAGTTCATAGGAACCCCCAAATTTATTGACAAGTGGTTTTAATTTCAGCACGTTCAGAGAATCCTGGAATGGTTTGGGTGGGAAGGGACCTTAAAGTCCATCCAGTGCCACCCCTGCCAGGGGCAGGGACACCTTCCACCAGCCCAGGTTGCTCCAAGCCCCGTCCAACCTGGCCTTGGACACTTCCAGGGATGAGGAGTCCAGCTCCAAACCTGGGATGATGCAGTGCTATCTTGGAAAAGCTGGAAGATACCCCACAAAGCACCCCAGCCCCATGGGGAGCTGTTTGGAACATCAGTTCCAGGTTCTCCCCCATCCCTGCTTATCCCAGTACTACATTTTCAGGAAAGCCTTTCACCTCAGACACAGAACTGGACCAGGTCACCCAACCTCCAGAGAAGCTCCTGCAGGGAACTGGCCACAGAATCTTCTGGAAAGTCACATGAAATACTCATCTCCTTGAACAGCTGTTTCATCCCAGACATCTGTGCATATTTCTACTATAATACAAACACAATATATTTCAATATGTATTTACATAACCATGCCTGTACATTTTCCAATAATAATACTGTGTTAAATTAAACAACCCTCCACAATTAAAGGTTCTCTCTGCAGCACAAACTCTCTCTCCATAATTAGGGAGAAGCATCATAAATCAAGGTGCCAATTTAATCAGCTCCATGTAGACTTCTCGGGAATAACAACTTCTGATCAATCCTGGAGCAACCTGATCTCAGGAAGGTGTCCCTGCCCTTGGCAGGGGTTGGAATGAGATGGGCTTTAAGGTCCCTTCCCACCCAAACCATTCCACGATTCCATTATAATCTCAGCATTCCTCAGTCTGTGAACTGTGTTTTAGACTAAGCACAGATAAATTGAGCTGCTCCTACAAAATATATCAGGTTTCCAAGTTTCCTTAGGAAGCCAGTGGTTCAGCAGCAGCTCCATCTGCAAAGGCTGAATTCCTGCTCCGGGAAGAGCTGTGGAAATTTTTGATGCACAAAATGCCAACCCAACAAACTTCAATAACATTGGCCTTCCCCAAACATGTCTGGGAACAAAAAACAACCCACAAACCCACATTTACTAAAGCTATTCAGCCCACCAGCAACTTACTGCTTCAAGGCCTTGAGCAGAATAAGGGTGAGATGAAAAGTGTTCTCCAAAATAAGAATTTTTTTATTTTTTTTTTACATCTTTGACCTGCCAGCTCCCTGAATTTCATTATTCCACGTTCCTTGGGCCTCTGTTGTCATTTAGTGACTTCTCCCACTGCAGGGTTTGGATCACTCCAGCACACACACAGTCCTGGATTCCAGAACCACCTCTGCGAGGGGACAGCGGAATTTCCCGCAGCTGCAGAGCGAACAAACAGGGACTGCCTCAACCCTCCCCTCCTTTTTTCCCCCCTTGGTCCCGAGAGGATTGCCTGGAGCGGGTGGTCCTGAGGGGATCGATGCCGTGACCAAAAGCACGGCCTGGTTTTGCCTCCCTGTGTCAGCACTGGCGGCTCCTCCCGGAAGGTTCCACACCTCGTGCTCCCGTTTACAAACTTCCCACCAAAAAAAGCCCTGACCTGACACCAGCAGCCACCGGGTACCAAAGGAAGGAACCAAATTATGGTTTCTCTAGCCTGAAATCGAGGCAGTTCAGGGTTTTTTTTCTCTTTGCTAGAATTGCCTTTCACTGCAGACCTGAGCACCGAGGATTTTGGGCAAGAAATACTCAAAGCTTATTTTATCCTTAACTCCCTCTTTTCCTCCCAGTCAGTTTGTTGCTCATTCCAAGCCCTGCAATGTAATAGTTTTGCTGGGATTTAAAGAAACAGCCTCCAGTGATTTTATTTAGAGGCTGGACTTTTATTTCTCAGGCTCTGCCACTCCTCATTCACATTTGTAACCTGCAGCTCCCATTTCTACACTGGGATTTAACAGGACATCAACCATCCTACTCCAAGGAGGTTGCCTTCCCATCACTGAGGTTCTACTCTTGGACCTCTGGCTGGAACCTGCAAAACTGAAATACAAAATAAGTCACAGAATCACAGAATGCTCTGGGCTGGAAGGGACCTTAAAGATCATCCAGTTCCAACTCCCCCTAAATATCTACTTATATTATTCTAAATATCGAAGAAGAAAGGTAAGTGCTTGGTTTTTGTAGCCTCCCACTGTGGCATCTCTACAACATTTTGAGAATTCCATTCTTTCAGTATTCCTTGATTTAACCAGCGCTGCGGATCCCCTGTTATGTGGAGAAATCTTCCTGTCACACCTGAGCTACCTGGATCCTTCCTTTCTTTCCAGCTTTCCCTCCATCTGCTCCTTGCTGGAGTTAAATCCATCACATTGTTTTCCAATTCACTAGACAGAGCTAAAAACAAAACCTGAGAGGTCAAACGCGGCTCCGAGAGCCACAATTCCCTTCCCTGGCTCATTTTTCATGCGCCGACTCGGGGCCAAAGCTACGACAACGCCTTTAATTGCCCATAAATTCGAAGATCAGGTTTCTGTCCCTCCAGGAAAGACACAAACACAAAGATCTTTCTGTGCTGCACTAATTTTGACCCGAGACAGGAGCAGAGGTGCGGTGCCACGGCCTTTCCCAGTGGCAAAGTCTGAGGTTCCCTGAACTGCACCCCGTTCCCTTTTACAGCCTTCCACGGTGCTCACATTATTTCCCTGTCCCTTCTCCCCCAGCCTCCTTTAATCTCCTCTTCCCTTCCCAACCCTCAGGTCCCAGAGGTTGAGGTATCGATCTGGGCACACAGTTCCAGGCTAAAATTCTAAAATTAACCCGCACGTCTCCACCGCAGACAGCCCGCGATTATCACACGTAATAAAGGAATATGGCCTCCCGTGATAAGGTTTTCCTGAACAGCATTCCAACCACACTCATTACGTGCAGCACTTGGGAATTCAGCCCTGGGGGGGAAGCATTTATTACCTGGCATAAGTGAGCACTGGGGGTTAGAAGGAAAGGGAGCAAACAGAAGAGCGGCGCAGGAGGATGTAGGAAATCCTGAACGGAGCCAAAAAAACCCACCCCCCTGCCCCACAAAAGGTGGGAATTCACGCACAGATACAGGGAACAGCGGCGCTTTCGTCACAGGCAGGGAAATCTGCTGGGAGCCAAGGTCAGAGTCATCATTTAGACAAGCCACATGAGAGTCATTTATAGTCTTAGCAGAACAAAACCTCCCCTGGCAGCTCCCGGTCAGGTGATGTGCCAGTCCAGTGAGCACCAGGCATTTATCTGGATGCAATCCCTGCACTGGAGGGTTTCACGCTCAGGAGCTTCAGGAGGGTTCTACTCAAGCAGTGACATTACACAAGGATGTCACCTCCTTATTTGTCCCTCTGTCACAGTTTTTTCTGCTGTGCCCACAGACAAAAGCTGCCCCTTCCCACAGCCCCTGGCACTGCAGAGGTGTCAGAGCTCTGGAGGAGGAATCTGTGTGTGCCCTGCTCCAGCCCACCAAACAAACCACCAGCACACTCACCCCTGCCCAGTCTAAAACCTCTGCTAAGGAGCAAAAGAACACAGCTGGAAACCCAAGGAGTCAGCCTGGGCTGTGTGCAGAGGGGCTGGCCCAGGGAAAAAAATTAACCTTTTGCTTTGTAAATTGGCATTTGCTTCATATAAAACTTCGCAGCGACACAATCGCTGCCGTTTAACCTCCCCAGCGTGGTGTACAAGCAGTCACAAAGCCTGACTTGCCCACAAAGCCTGACTTGCCAAGCACTTCAGAATCATTACACCAAGAACTGCACCTGTTTAAATCAAAGTTATTCTTAAGGGAGGGGGGGGTTGGAACTGGATGAGCTTTGTGGTCCCTTCCAACCCAACCCAGCCTGTAATTCCATGATTCTCCTCTCAGCGAAAGCAAGAGGGGCACAGAGTTATTACAAGGTTGAGATCACCCAGTTAATCAGTTTAAGAGCCTTAATTGCAGCTCCCACCCCACGAACAACAACATTTCCAGAAGTTCTGTGACTCTCAGATCTGCTCTGATCTAGGAACGCTCAAGGAATGAACACAAGTGGCCACCACCCCCCCAAAGCTGATGAGCGATCATCTCATCATCAAAATACCACATTTCAACCCAAAATCACAACCCATCCATGTGACTCAGGGCCTGACTCACGTGCAGGGATGAGTTTAGCCCAGGACACCTGAGGCTGTTACTCAGAGCCCCTCGCTGCGGGAGCGGGACCGGCAGAGCCCACCACACATCTCCTGACACACCCAGCCCCACATCTGTGCCACAGCCCGGCCAGGGCAGCATCCAGCTGCTGCTGGAGAGGCTTTTCCACCCTTCCCATCCCCACCAACCTGCCCCTGTGCCGTGGTTTAACCCCAGCACACTGTGATACTTCTCCCGCCCCGCTCCCGGCTCTTCCTCGACCCCACGTCGATGGAATCAATGGAAAACTTACTCAACCCACAGGGAGGAATTGGGTGCAGTTTGAGCTCCCTGATGTTGGAGCCAAGGGAGAACCCGGCAGGAGGGTCAGGAGAGGGACTGGAGATCTGCTGAACTCAGGCCAGGATCCCACCCCTCAGGCACAGAGGGAGCTCCGGGCAGCCAGGATTTGGCTCCATCCCCCTGCACAGACACATCCACAGGCACAGCCAGCTGCACCAGTCCAGTGGCACCTCAAAAATGAGGAATTCCAGCCCTTTGTGGAGAGCATGGAACAAGAGCAAGAATCCAAAGGGAACAACAACACCTGATCTTATCTGGGATCTCACGGGAATCACCCCACAGGTGGCAGAGACTGCACCATCTATAGTGTGTGTATATATATATATATATAATATTTTGTTTCTATATATATTATCTATCCACAGTCTACTTCTCCCTGTTTTACACTCCACCAAGATAAAAAAAGGAATTAAAGCATCCAAAGGCTGACAGACATAAGTAAAGTACTGAACTGTCATAGAAGTAGATTTAAAATGAGGGTGGTATTAGAAGAAAAGAGTCACTGCTGTTTCCTGGGTACTCTGGTTTTGTCTGAGAACTAGAAAATAATAATTCAGAGGCACAGTATTTCAGGAATGTGTGTTAAAATTTCAGGGGAAGGAAAAGAAAACCAAGAAAAATATATAACATATAAACCATATAAAATACAATAAACCAGTCAGGAAAAACCTACTGAGATTTTCTTCCTCCAGACAAACACTGCTAAGAATTACAGTTTTGCTACAAATTTAATCCACTTTAACTAGACCTTTACCTTTATTTCAGCAAAGTTCTATTGGATCTGACTAAAAAAAAATTTATCTGCTTCTTTCAGGCTTATTTTTGCACTAAACCTTCTTTACCCAGATACTTCAGCTCCACATGCCTGATTTTACAGTCACAGGCCTGGGGGACAATTTTATGGCTACCAAACCTGGTGGTTTATACCATGACTTCCCAAGAAACAGTGGGAAGGACTCTGGATTTGTGGATCCAGTAAATAAAATTCCCACCAACCACTCTGGAGTCACTGGAACACAGGCTGAAGTCACCGGGAAGCAACAGCACAGGGAAGAGAAAGAGAAGGAACAGTCTGTACTCCCAGATCCCCCCCAACAACACATCCCGCTTCCTTTAGCAACCAGACAGATTGTGAGCTCCCAAACAAACCCAGCACCCGGCACAGGAGCCAGCTGGGGACTTGTGCTGCTTCCTGGCTGCTCCTCCCGCATCCAGGTTTCTCCTGGAAGCCTGGCATCCTCTGCTCTGCCNGGATACAGGCTTGGAGCATCCAGGGAGGGATACAGGCTTGGAGCATCCAGGGAGGGATACAGGCTTGGAGCATCCAGGGAGGGATACAGGCTTGGAGCATCCAGGGAGGGATACAGGCTTGGAGCATCCAGGGAGGGATACAGGCTTGGAGCATCCAGGGAGGGATACAGGCTTGGAGCATCCAGGGAGGGATTCAGGTTTGGAGCATCCAGGGAGGGATACAGGTTCAGAGCTGGTTTGACCCCACCGAGATGCCCCTTCCCTCCCCGACTTACTGATGGAATGCAACACCATGGAATTCGGGAGAGGAGTGCAGGGAGACAACCCTCTTTGTGGTTTAACACAGAAAAAGAACGGAGAGGGATAAGAGAGGAGTTTAGAAGTATTAAGAACGTTTGAGGAGAAATATGGATGCCCTGAGGGTCTCTAAAAATAGAGACGGAATTAGGGTATCAGATGGAGAGGGCTCCAGACACTGGGGATGGGAGTCACAATTTTAGTGGAAAAATGTCCTTTATTGAGGAACTGAACCCCACAGCAGGGATTCCTAAAGGGATGAAGGAGCCCTCGATCCAGACTCTCCTCATGGGCAGACCCTGCCTTACAGGAATGTGCTCCTTCCCAAGGAGTCTCTAGGAGAGACTCCAGATTCGGGGAAGCCACACAGCAGGAGATTGTGGTTATGGAGACAAAATCCCTCACCCTGGGTCTTCCACAGGGAGAGGAAATATTAGAGCACCAAGGAAAAAGGGTGGAAGTCCACCAGTATGGAGATGGAGTGAGGTGGGAGGTTCCCCTTACAACAGGAACATTTCCCCTACATCCCCCAAAAGGTTCTTGCACTATGAGGAAAATCTCCTTCCCCTGAGGTTTCCAATGGGAAGGATGCCAGGCACCAGCAACTGGGGAGCCTGTGAAAAATGTGCTTTCCCCCACATCCACCCACAGTGGGATGCCTGGCTGTATCTCCAGCACTCCCTACTCCAGGGAGTATCCATGCCCGTGGGGGCATCCATATGAGGAGCTTGGATACACACGGATGGATGTCTGTGAACAGGTCACACCTGCACATGGACAACGTACCTACCCAGAGGTTACTCACTCCCTGCACCTACCCTGAGGGGACAGTGGGCACCTGCCATGTCCACAGGTGCACATCCAATATGGATCCACCAGGAACATCACATGTTTCCAGAGCGTAACCATCCGTACAGGGGCACCCCTGGGAAAGGGGCACCCCAAGGACCCACCCGGGGTGGGTGCAGTCATGTACCCAGCCCTACATCCCGAGGCACAGGGATATCCAGCATCCAGCCTGGACACACCTGGCTGTGCCCTGCATGCCAACGTCACCAGCAGCACTTGGAACGTTTTTATCTGGGCCTTATCCATAACTTCCAAGCGAGCAGATAACCCTGGGGACATGAACCTGCCGTGAACCCACACACACCCCGGAGCTCACATACCTCATTTCCCACACCCCCCCCCACGCCGGGGGGTGCAGGAGTGGGGTTTGAATGTACCCAGTGTCACCCGGGTGTGCAGGAGTGGGGTGTAAAGACATCCAGTGTCACTCAGGTGTGCAGGAATGGGGTGAAAATGCACTCGGTGTCACCTGAGTGGGGTGCGAACACACCCAGTGCCACCCGGGTGTGCAGGAGTGGGGTGGACACGCACTCAGTGTCACCGCACACGTACCCGCAGCACAGACACTGGGTGGTGGTGGGGGGGCCCAAGGCACAGTGAGGATCCCCAGCCATGGCAGAACGTGTCNTGAGTGTCCCCCGGTCCGTTCCCCCCCGTTACCTTCTTGACGGTGCGCGGCGCCTCGGTGACGGTGCCGTCGGGGCTCACGAGCGCCTCGGCCGCGGCGCCGCCGCTGTCGCCGCCGCCGTCGCGGTGCCGGTGCTGGGGGTGGTGCGGGTCGCTCCTCTTCATGGCCGAAGCCTGCGGCGCCTTGGCGGCGGCCGAGGACAGCCCTGCGGCCGCGGACAGCCCGGGGCAGCCGCTGCCCGGAGGCCGCTCGGCGGA
>VYXB01007642.1:9271-27120 GCA_013397135.1 Pachyramphus minor | reverse complement strand
GGGGGGGGGTGGAACACACACACAGGGGGGTCACAGCCTGTCCCTCCCCAGGGTTTCACACCCCACAGGCTCCCACCCTGCGCCTGCCACTCCGTGCCCCTGTTCCTGGGACAGGACCCCCTGTGCCGGCTGCTGCAGCACTGCTGGGGGGGGTGGTTGTGCCCCTGGCACCCCCGGGGGGGCCGTGTGTGTCCCCCCATCACCCCCAGAGGAGCAGCTCCCTCGGCAGGACCAGAGCCAGGCAAACACGGGCAGAGGAAAACCTTTATTAGTGCTGGGAACCGTCTAAAATCCAGTCCTGGAGACAAGCGGGGTGGGGACGTGACCAGGACAAAGGGCACACACCCCCCAGTCTGCCCCTGGAAACGTTAACAGGAGGGGGAAAAAAAAAAAAAGCGAAATCCAAACCCAAAAGGGAGCTCTCTTCCCTGCCAGCCTGGGATGGGGTGGGATAGGGTGGGGAGGTGCAGCTCCAAGGAGCCGTGTCCTGGTGCTGCTCCTGGGGGGTCACCAGCTCACCCCACCAGCACTGGGGACACTGGAGAGGGGACAGAGTGACCCGTGGGCTGGGAAGGAGGGGGGAAAGTGCATGGTTTCCCTGCTCAGCTTCAGTTCTCTCTCTCTTGAGAGAAGAGTCTGGAAGAAAACACTGAAAGCTCAGTAAAACATGAGACTAAAATCACCCACAGTGGCGGGGGGGGGCTGGGACCACCCGGTTCTGCCTAAAACATGGGAGGGGACAAGGACAAGATGCTCCACGTGGCCCCAGAAAGCACCAAGGAGCCACTTCCCTGCTCACAGACCTGCCCATGTGTCAGCACCAGAGGCGACCAGAGAGGGGAGGGTGTCACCAGCAGGGTCTGGGGGAGGGAGGTGACAGCAACCACTTCAAACTCAGGGTGAGCCCTCTGGTGACAAAGGCCAGAGGAGAGGGAACAGGGAACCGCCGGGCTGGGGGGGCACACGGCAGCTCCCAGGCAGGGGGACGGGTGTGGGTTTGGGCTCTTGGCTCTCACTCGTGTCCTCAAACCACAGCAGAGCAGCAGGGGGGGACCCCACAGCCCTCACACGACACACCCGAGGCTGGAGGTGGGGTGGGACACAAACCCCAGCCCCCCTCGGGGCTCCTCAGCTCCCCTCAGGGCTCTTCAGCTCCCCTCAGGGCTCCTCAGCTCCCCTCGGGACTCCTCAGCTCCCCTCGGGGCTCCTCAGCTCCCCTCGGGGCTCCTCAGCTCCCCTCAGGCTCCTCAGCTCCCGAGGAAGCGGCTGAAAACCTCTCCCAGCCAGCACATGGTTCCTCCCCACCAAACCCCGGCCCGGCCTTCGCCCTCGGGGTCAGGGCTCCACCGGGGCCCTGCCCTGGCGCGGGGCCTTGTGCCACGACACCCCGAGGGCCCTCGGGGACACGGGGACAGGTGGCACGGCCTGGCTAATCCCGAGGCCGGGCACAGGCCTGGCTGCTGTCCCTGCCCGTGGCGCCGCACCCGGCAGCCCCGAGGCCTGGCACGGAGCCCGCGGGGTATTTTTATCCGTGTTGTTTGAAGCTTGTTTTTGTGGTAATAAACACGGCCCTCCCCTGTCCCACCCCGGCCCAGAGCCGGCAGCAACAGCAACACCCTCCCCTGCCACAGCCCGAGCCTGCCCTGGAATGGCCCGAGAATGGCCCTGGAATGGCCCCAGAATGGCCCAAGAATGGCCCGAGAATGGCCCCGGAATGGCCCTGGAATGGCCCTGGCAGCTCCAGTACAGCCCGGGGGAAGGTACAGCCCCTCCCTGGATACCTGACAGCACAGGGACTCCAGCCATGCCCCCCACACACTGTTCTGGGAACACCTGTACCAGCCACCCCCTCCCAGGGGCTCAGGGCAGGATGTCCCAGTGAATTCCACGGGTTTTAGGCTCTGGGATCTCCCCATCCTTACTCCACAGCCAACAGCTGCCCAAAGATGGGGAGAGCGGGGCTCAGTGCCCTTGTTTGGTGCTCAGGACAGTCCCATCTGTCCTGGGGCACAACCCAAGCCAAGGGGGAAACAACAACAGGGGGGGGATTCTGGCTTCTTAAAAATACGGGATTTAAAAACAGTGACCCAAGTTTTGGGAACTCCTCTCCCCCTCCTCCCCAGCTCTCAGTGAGGCTGAAACTCCCCCTCGTGCAGGACTCAGGTTCAAAGCTCAGCCAGTGTGTGTGGGTGACCCACAGCCCCATCCCCAGTGACAAGGGCAGGTCACCTCCCTGTCACTGCAGAGCCTGGCCCAGGGCTGAGCCCGGCTCCCAGAGCCCAGGGTGGGCTCAGAGCAGGACCCTGGAGGGGCAGCTCCAGGCAGGGGTGGCCCAGGGGGTGTTTGGTGGCAGGTTCCAGGTGAGGGCAGGTGTGTGGGTGGGGGCTGCGCTGCACGGGGGCCTCATCAGCAGCCCGAGGGCAGCGAGCTGCTCTCCACCTTCAGTCCTTTGCTGGCCAGGAAGGCATCCTGCTTGGGCTCCCGGCCCAGGAACTTCCTCAGCATGTCAGAGGCATCCACGGAGCCGCCGGGATGCAGGACACAATTCCTGTAATCCATGCCCACCTGCGAGCGGAGAGGGGCCCGTGAGGGACACAACCCCCTTGCCTGCCCCAGCCACGCTCAGGCTGCTCTCCCTACCTTGCAGTTCATGATGCCCTCCTGCTTGAAGCGGGTGTGGAACATGTCCATGGAGAACACCTCGCTCCAGAGGTAGCCATAGTACTGGGCGTCGTAGCCCCCGGCCAGGTGGCCGAAGGTGGCCGGCATGTTTGTCCCTGTGAGGTGGGAAGGGAAGGGGGTTACGGGGAGCTCCCAGCATGGAAACAACCCCCCCACTGTCACTGTGTCACAGCAGGCAGTGCCTCAGCTGGTCACAACCCCAGGGGACGCAGGGAAGCACTTCCCAGTCCTTTCTGCGTGGTTCAGCCCCACTTTTCCTGGAGCCAGCACGAACTGTCCCCACTGAGCCAGCCCGGCAAGAGCCTGCTGTGCCAAGGGGGCAGGCCAGGCCTGGAGGGACAGCAGGGTGGGACACCTGTACCTGGGGTGGCAGGGACACCCAGCACCTCCTCACAGAGCCGGGCAAACACCTCCACGGGGTCGGCCTTGGTCTGGGTGTGCAGCGCCTGGTCCACCTTGGCCAGGACGATCTGGCGCAGGTTGAAGAGCCCTGTTCCCAAAAGGAGGAGGAGGCAAACTGAGCTCCTGCTGCCAGGAGTGTCACCGAGGCCAGTGGCAGCAGGGCAGGCTGGAGGCCTGGCACCTCTTGTCACTGTGCCACCTCCCAGCCCACGCTGTGCCACGCCACCCTCGCCCTTCCCAGGTAAAACCAGGCAGGTGTGGCCCCTTCTCCCCATCCCCTCAGACCCTCCAGCACCATGGGGAGCCAGGCAAAGCCTTTCCCCTACCCAGCCAGGTCACAGGGCATCCCCTTGCCCTCCCACACCCAGGGAGCACCAGCCCCCTCGTCGGGGACCCACCCGTGTTTGCCTGCCGGGATTTAATGAGCTTCTCCAGCAGCTCATCCGGGATGGGGCTGCCCGTTCTGTAGTGCCTGGACATGCGCAGCAGCGGCTCCTTCTCCCACACCCAGTTCTCCAGCATCTGCGACGGGGCCTCCACGAAGTCCCTCTCCACGTGTGTCCCACTGAACATGGCAAACTCCGCCTGGGAGGCACGGCGAGCTCAGACACGGGGGAGCGGGACGGGGCAAAGGCACCGACCGGTGCCAGCACAGGAAGCCTCACCTGGGAGCACAGCTGGTGCATGACGTGCCCAAATTCGTGGAAATACGTCTCCACCTCATCGTGCTGCAGCAGGGAAGGGGCGTCCGGCGTGGGCTTGGTGAAGTTGGCCACCATGGCGGCCACCGAGATCTGCCGGCTGGAGTCCGGCAGCAGGCAGCCCGGCTGCAGGCCAAAGCAGGCAGCGTGCCCGTACTTCCCTTCCCTGGGACAGGCAGGGGACACTCACAGGGATCCTCCCCACGGCCAGACACAGCCACAGCCTCCCCCACTGCGCTCCCGCCTGGAGCAGGAGCCCTGGAGACCCTCCCTGTGCTCTGGGACGGCCCTTCCCGAGCACAGGCCCGGGAGCAGGACCCTGCTCTCCCTCAGGCTGCGCTCCCCAGCCCAGCCCTGCTCCCCTGTCCCTCCCTGCCCGAGGCCTCACCGTGGGTACAGGTCCAGGTAGAACTTGCCGATGGTCTCTCCAGAGGACGTGTCCTTCACCGTGTAGAGCTGCACGTCCTCGTGCCACACCGGCGCCTTCTCCTCCAGGTGGAAGGTGAGCCCCAGCAGCTCCTGGTAGATGGCCAGGAGGCCCGTGGTGACCACCTGCATGGGGAAATACTCCTTCAGCAGGTTCTGGTCCACGCTGTACTTGGTCTCCTCCACCTGGTTCATGTAGTAGCGCATGTCCCAGGCGTTGATGCGGTTGTCGAACTCCAGCCCGCGCTTCTCGCACTCCTTCTTCTTCAGGTCCAGGATCACGGCCCGTTCCTTCTCCCCGAGGGGCTTCAGCTTCTGGGCCAGCTCGTCTGGGGGAAGCACAGCAGGCAGGGTTGGCACCCGTGGTCAGAGGAGGTGACCGGCCCAGGAGGCCCCTGCTCTGCCCCAGGACGTACCCAGGAACGTGGCCACTGCCGTGCTGCTCTTGGCCATGTTCATCTCCAGCACAAAGTCTGCGTGGGTGCTGAAGCCCAGCAGATTGGCCTTCTGAGCCCGTAAATCCACCAGCTCCTTCAGGATCAGGCAGTTCTCCTGCAGGGCAGAGACAGAGGGGAGTGGGGCACCCAGGTGAGGAAGGAAGCGGGAGCTCTCCTGAAGGAGGAAGCACAAATCCCAGGTGAGATCCCCCCACCTGGCACCCCATCTGCCCCACCTACCTCCTTGCACCTGGAGTTGAACATCTCCTCCACCTTCCTCCTCGTCTCGGGCACGTAGCACTTCTTCAGGAGAGGGAAGTAGTGTGGGTATTTCAAGGTGACCTTCAGCTTCCCATCCTCTGTCTTCTCCAGGGAGTTCAGGAAATCCTCAGGGAGCCCCCCTGGGTAAAGAGCAGCCAGGGCTGAGGGAGAGCCCAGGATCCTCCAGGAATACCAGCTTTGGCAAGGGGCACAGGAAGAGGAACCCAGGAATCCCAGCAGCACAGAGCTCTCCATACCTAATTCCTCCTTGGAGAAGGGCAGGAAGGTGGTGTCTTCGTTGAGGTTCTTGTTGAAGTCTATGCACAGGACACTCAGCTTTTTCTTAATAGCTTTGATTTTCTTTAAAATGCAGATAAACAGAGCGGAGTCAGCGCCAGGCTGTGCCCTGCTGAGCTGCCCAGCAGTGAGCCTGCACTTGGCTCTGGCTCAGCCCCAGAGCTGCACAATTAACTGAGTGCCAGCACCGCGCTCCCAGCCCGGAACAGGCTCCCTGGGATCACACCTGCTGGGAACAGCCACCTCAGCAAGGTCCTGCCTGTCTCCCGTCAGCTCAGGAGCTGCAGGTGTTTCAGCAGCAACCTCCTCTACCCTTATTTTTCACCTTCCCATCTATTTTTAACCCAGATTTGAGCTCCTTCACCGGTGCGTGGTAAGAGAGGGAGACCCTGAGCAGCTCAATGCCCTCCCTCCAGCCCTTTCCCTGTGGGAACCAAGTGCTTTTTCCAAGGCCAGGCTGGACAGGCCCTAGAATTCTGTGAGCTCACCTCCTGTGTCTCCTCGGGGAGATGGAGCCCATTCCTCTTTCCCAGCTTGATCAGCCTCTCCAGGTACCTCTTTGCCTCGGGTTTCAGGGAAGCACTCTCTGCTTTCTCCTGCAAAACAGCACCATGAGCAGAGGGAGCTGCAGGGAGCTGCTTCCAGAGGGAGCTGTGGGTTATGGGGACACCCCCAGGGCAGGGTTTGGTTTGGTGCACTGGTTCCCACATCACCCTGGTGCATCGGTTCCTACCACACTGCTGAAACAAGTCCCTTTTCTGCCGTATCACAGCATTTCTTGGGGCATCACCAGCCCCCTCCCCACCTCAGCCGGGCTGGGCTTCCCAACACCACCTCAGCAAAGGGGTGAGAAAGGCCCTGGGAGGGGGGGTAGAGCCCTCAACCCCTGCTTTTCCAGCTCTCAGGGATCAGCTGGATCCCTCTGCCGCGCTCACACCATGATCCCATCCCTCACTCCCAAGCTCTGGGACGAGGGGAAAGGCTTTGCTGGCCCAGCAAAGGCCCAGCCCTGGCAGGGAACACACCTGGAGCCAGACAATCCTCTGGTACACGTCCTGCCTCATGCTCATCTCCACGTCGAACTCCGAGAGCTTCTTGTCGGCCTCGGTGCTGGCGGCACGGATGGCCTTGCAGGGGGACACGTGCTGGGGGAAATCCAGCATGTTCCGGCGCACTGGCAGAGAACAGGGGGCATGAATCCACGTCCCAGGGCTGCTGGGCACTGGCAGTGCCCACATAGGGCCAGTCTGGCAGCACAGGGCCCGACCCACCAGCCACACGAGGGAAGAGCAGCTCCCTCGCGTCCCTTCCCTGCTGCCGAGCACATCCACCCCCTGGGGCTCCCACCACAGCCCATCCTGCCCCCCAAAACTCACAGGAGTTTCGTGCCTGTGAGAGCCCAACCCCTCTGCCCTGGCTGTGCCATCACAGGACTTGCAGGGTGTCCTGTGCAGGGCCAGGGGTTGGACTCGCTGGTCCCTTCCAGCTCCGGGTATTCCAGGATTCCCACCCCTTAGGGCTAAAAGTGGGACACTCCTTTCCCACAGGTGCTCCTCCAAGGCCACCAGGCCCCAGGTGTGCCCTGTCCTGATGCATTCCCACTTGAAAAGGGAAAACAGGGAGGACATTCCCACAAAGCCTCTGGTAACAGCACTCCAGGTGCTCTCCAGGCACCTGGACTCTCCCCCAGCAGAAGGTGAGCAGGGAAGTGCTGACAGAGGTGCTGAAGTCAACATTCCTCCTGCTTACTAAGGGGTTTTCCCTCTTATTTTAGGAAAAAGAGCTGGGAGAGGAGGAAGACAAGGCTTGGAGGCTGGTGCCTGCTCCAGGCAGGGATCCCAGCACAGGGATCGGGACAGGGACCTTGAGGGGCTGCCTGGATTGTCACTCTGTAAATAACCAGCCAGGCAGACACCAAAACTGCATCATTTCGGTACCACAGTGCCATCATGACACATTACCCTCCCAAAAATTACAGCAGGTGCATGGAGAGACATTTATTCACTGGCTTAGGGAAAAAATTAGGAAGGGGATGATGGTTTCTTTGACTTTTTCTACTGTTTGTTGCCACTGATGCTCCCTGACACGTGAGAGCAGGGACAGCCTTGGGAATGTGGCTGCTCATCCCGCTGCCAAAGGGGTGCCCTTGGCTTCGTTTGCTCCTCCCTTCCAAATCTTGTTCTTTGGACTTGTCCCTCGTCATATGAACGTTAACTGGGAAAAAACACTGACACGCTGCCGAGAGCCAAGGGGAGAGGGCAGGAGGTGACAGCACAGAGCTAAAAACCACCCCAAAAAAATCTCAGTAACCCAGAATCATGGAGTCCTGGAGCGTTCTGGGTTGGAAGGGACCTTAGAGCTCATCCAGGGACGTGGACAGGGACACCCTCTGCTATCCCAGGTCCAGCTTGACCTTGGACACTTCCAGGGATGTGGCAGCCACAGCTTCTCTGGGAATTCCCTTCCAGCCCCCTCCCCACCCTCACAGGGAGGAATCCCTTCCCGAAATCCCATCCAACCCTGCCCTCTGGCAGTTTGAACCCACTCCCCCGTCGTCCTGAGTCCCAGAAAGCCCCGACCCACCCCCCTCCCCGCTGCTCCCACCTGTGTATTCCACCTCCACGTCCGCCAGCGCCTTCAGGGTGTTCTCGTAGGACACCTCTCCCCTCTCCTGGCTGCCCACCCGGTCGTACACGAGCTTGGTGCTCTCGGTGAGCTCGGCGGCCATGGCCTCGATCTGCTCGGCCGTCAGGTCCCAGCGCAGCTGGTTGGCCAAGAGCCGGGGCGCCTGGGTGTCCACGACATTCCCTGCGGAGGGGGGCAAACGGGGCCGGGAGATGACCCCTCCCGCGGGCTGGAAGGGAATTCCGGCTGCGGGGCTGAAGCTCGGTAAAAGCCCTCGGGGAGAGGCCCGGTAGCCCCGCGGGGACGGGCTCCGGGAGCGCGCAGGGCGCCGGGAACGCGCGGTTCCTTCGCCGAAACCCGACTCCCCCCGGGCCGTGTCCCGGCAGGTGCCCGTGCCCCGGGGACGGGCCGGCGGCCGTGCCCTGCGCGGGGACAAGGCACGGANGCCGCCCCGGGCTCGCAGCCCCCCGCGGCCGCCGGTACCTGTGGGGGGGGCCATGCCGGGGGTGCCGGGGGTGCTGACGGGGCCGGGAACAGGCCGGGCCGGCGCCACGCACCGAGCATGTGCCCCGAGCGGGGAGGCGGGCGGGGACAGCGGGGCATTGTGGGAGCGTGGAGGACCGCGCCGTTCCGGCCTTCCCCGCGCCGCACCGGGGACCGCTTTGGGGGAAAGGGGGAAGAGTGCCCGCCACGACCCTCAGAGCCGGCCCGGAGCGAGGCCGGGAGCGGGCGCGGAGCATCCCCGGGGTTCCGCCCGCCCGTTCCCATGGCAACGCCCCCGCCCCGTCGCCATGGCAATGTCCCGTCTCTATGGTACCGCCAAGATGGGGCGGGGCTTTCCGTTCTACGCTCCGCCCTCTCCCGACCGTATAAGGCCGTGGGCGGGGTTTTGGCGGCGCGTGCGCGCGGTTGGCCCGGCGCGTGCGCAGTGCGGGAGCGCGCCCGGCCCAGGCGAGTGTCGGGGCGTCCGGTGAGCGGGACCGGGGCGGGAACCGGGGCCGGGCCGGGACACGGCGGCACCCACCGGGACACGGCCCTGCCGCCGCCGGGCACTGCGCCCCGCCGGGAACCGCCCGCGCCGGGCCCACCGGTGGCAGCCGGAGCGAGACCGGGGGGTGCCGGGGAGTACCGGGGAAACCGGAAGGCGGGAGGTACCGGGACCGGGCTGTGCCCCCCACGCCGGGACCCCTCCGCCCCCCGTGCTGGCGGCGCCGGGCTGTGCTCCCCGCGGGGAACTGGGGGGGCACCGGGACCGGGGGGACTGCGCGGGGACCCCCGCCGGGAATCGCCCTCTCCGGTCCCGGTGCCGAGGGCAGCGGGACCGGGATTACCGGGATGTACCGGGGCTACCAGGGTGTCTCGGGGGTACCGGGGCCCGGCGGGGTCTGGGGGCTGTCGGTGCCGGGCCCCCAGCCGGGCCCGGTGCTGCTCCGGTGCCTCCCGGTGTGCTGGGCCCGGTGTAGCTGTGCCGGACTCTCATTAAACCAGTTTAATGTCTCAGTGAAACGCCCCTGGCTGTGCCACAAACCCAGTTATGGCTCGGGGGGGCTGAGCTCGGCAGCAGGAGCTGCATCCCGTGTCCTTCAGCATCCCTGGGAATTCCCGGCCCTGGGATGTGATTTTTTTGGGGGGGGGTTTCTCTGCTCTTTGTCCTCCCTCCCTTTCCCTGGCAGCCCTGACCCCCAGCTCTGCTCCCAGGGACAAACCCTTGGCTTTGGTTTCAGAACCAAGTTGTGCTCTGGGAGCAGAAAAGCGGGAATTTTTCATGGTGAAGTCTGGGTTTGTGTGTCCTGGTGGTTTGGTACCTCAGACTCCTGCAGCACCTTTGCTGTGTTTCCCTGGGCAGGAGCCTCTTGGGGCAGGACTGTGGGTGAATCCAGGCCTGGAGAGTTCCTAAAGGGGAGGGTCGTGGTTGCAGCAGAGTTTAATGAAGGTTTTTGGAATCTTTGACCAGCCCTGAACAACTCCCTTATCCCCTCAGAATTCACCCTGAGGGGGAGCAGCAGCAAAGCTCTGACTCCTGCTCTATCCAGCCATGGCTTTTCCATCTCCAGGTGTTTTTGGGAGCCCCCAGGAGCGCAGCCCAGCCCCCCCAGACCTCCCAGCATGGCAGACCAGAGGCGTCTGGCCTTCTCCATCATCCAGTTCCTCCACAGCCAACTGCAGAACGGGAGCATGTCCCCAGATGCCCAGGAGAGTTTGGAAGGTGGGTGGATGTGCCTGGGGCTGTCAGGCTAAAACTCAGGGGAGTGTGGATGTCTGTCCTGTTTGCTGCCCCTGGCTGAGCTGGGCTGTTCCTGGCACCAAACCCTGCTGGAGATTTGAGGTTCATTTGTCCCTTGGAGAGGTGTCCAGGGGTGCTGATTCCCTGTCTGCTCTCTGAGCTCTTTCAAAAGCAGATTAACTCGAGGCAGGGATGGATCTGGGGTCAAAAACCTCCCTGACCCCGGGCTGGAGACTTTACAGGGTTTGTTTGGGACGAGGTGGAGGCTCCTGGGGA
The DNA here is from genome assembly GCA_013397135.1 of Pachyramphus minor. Taxonomy (NCBI): domain Eukaryota; kingdom Metazoa; phylum Chordata; class Aves; order Passeriformes; family Tyrannidae; genus Pachyramphus; species Pachyramphus minor. The sequence continues at coordinate 16,789 of VYXB01007642.1, read as the reverse complement.
AGCGTAAAATGAGGATTTTTGTGGCTGTAGGGTGGTGCTTTGTGCTTGGAGTGTGGTTTTCCCTGCTCTGCCCTCAAAATGCTGTTCCCTGGGGTTGATCCAGGCCCTTTCAGAGGCAAGGAGAGCACACGGATCTTAAAAGGTCTCCTTAAGGAGCTTAAGGTTTAGTCTTTGGCTTGTGCATTTGTCCCAGGGAGAGGAGCAGGGGCACCTCTGTGGGCAGGGGGGACAGTCCTGGGGGTTGAGTGCCAGGAGGGGCAGCTCCTGGTGCTTTGGGCTGTAAAGTGGGGCTCAAGAGCCCTGCAAAGCTGAGCCTTGCAAAGCTGGGCTCTGTTTTCCCTGGGAACAGCTTCCCAGCCAGGCTGGGATGAGGGAGGGGGTGGTTTTGGTACCTCTGTGTGGCTTCCCAGAGCAAGTGGAAGGTGTGGATCTCTCCTTGCCCACCCAGAGCCGTGGGAATGCACATTCCCAGCTCTGGGAATGCTGGTGCAGCCCCAGCCTGAGTAAGTTTTCACCCCCCAAAGGAGTCACTGAGGGGGTGGGAGTTGGGATTGATTCGATGCAGGAGCCCTGATATCCAGAGCTCAGCTGTGCCCAGCTCTGAGATCCCAGCAAAATTTTATGGATGTGGCCCAGATCTATGGGAAACGTGTGGTTTGGGGTTTGGGTTTTTTCTCCTCCCCTGTTGTTTTAGAGAAATCCCACTGCTGAGGGACAGGGGTGAGTGGGTAGAGTGGGGAAAGCTCACGACCTGCCTCTCCCTGTCCAGTGGCCATCCAGTGCCTGGAGACAGCTTTTGGGGTGTCCATGGAGGACCAGGGCCTGGCCGTGTCCCAGACTCTTCCCGAAATATTCGAGGCTGTTGCAGGGAAGGTGAGTGAGAGCCCTGAAATGCTGAGCTTCCTTCCAGTCCTGCTGGAATTCCAGGAGGCTGCTGCTGTGTGGGAGGGGAGTGTTTCGGGCTTGGATGCGCCTGGGAAGGGGGAGGTGTGGGAATCCTTCTCTGAGCTTCTCCCTTTCCCTGGAAGGAGCTGGAACACAGCAGGACAAACTCTGAGCCCATCACCCCCTCTGAGGACGATGTAGCTGAGGCTGAAAGGCTCAAGACCGAAGGTAACACCCCCTGGGGCCACTGGGCAACGAGGCTTTGGTGGTGACTGGGAGGGAATCTCAATTCCCTGGCCCCTGGGGAGCACCTGGGATGGGGAAACAGAGCAAGTGGGATCAGCCCTTCTGCTTCTCTGTGCTCCAGCAGGGCAGGGAGGTTGGCACAGGAGCCTGGAAGTGCTGGGTTATCCTTTCCTTGCATCCCAGGGAGCCCCTGGTGTGTGGGACGTGGATCCAGGCCCCTTGCCTGGCTCTGGCCCTGTTTGTCCCGTGCTGAAGAGCCTTTTTTCCACTGTGGTTTTAGGAAATGAGCAAATGAAGGCAGAAAACTTCGAGGCTGCTGTGTCTTTTTACGGAAAAGCCATTGAATTAAACCCAGCCAACGCTGTGTATTTCTGCAACAGGTACTGCAGCAGCTCCCCCCGGGGCCTCACCACTTAAATCCAGAACTCCTCAATGGTCAAAATCCCCCTTTTTTTTTTTTTTTTTATGATCCTGTGGATTTCTTCTTCTGTTCCTGTCTGGCTGTGTGGTTTGAGCTCATGATAACACACTTCCCTGTGTCTCTGGTTGGGATGTGGGTGTGGAAGTGACCTTTATTAGGCATTTGAGGGGATAAGGGATGCCAAGACAGAGTGTGTGCTTCCCTGCAGTTATCTCTGAGTGGGATGGAGAGGCTGTGTGGGGAATGAGGGAGTGGAATGAGGCAAACTGAAGGCTCATCACTGAGAATTACACAAGTTGGTGTGTGCAAAGCTGGGTGTGGAAGTGGAATTTTGTATTTTTTTCAGTTCCAAGAAGCCTTTTGGAAGTTGGTGGGAAAGCAATTGCTGGATAAAACAGACTTTGAGTCAGGGTTTGATTGGATTTTCTGCTTGTTGTGGGCACCTGGCTCCAGGACTAACACATGTTAATTAATGACGTGGTGGGGGGTGGTTTTGGGCTGGAAACTGGTGCTTTTAGCTGAGCTCTGTGTATGAGTGTCAGTGCCACGAGGTTCTGGGCAGGTGCCCCTCTCAGCTTTGCTGAGCATGTTGTGGCTTTAGAAGCAGTTTTCCCTCTGTGTGGAATGTGGGGAAGTGGATGGAAATGGTTGTCACGTCTGAGAAACAGGGATAAGGGAAAACCAGGTTCCTCTGAGTTGTCAAGTGATCCTTGTGTGCCTCCCTGGAGCACCCTCTGGGAATGTCACCAGGAGGAGCAGGAGCTTGGGTTTGTTTGCATGAAATAATCCCAAGCACCCTCTGGGGTCGGGATGGTCCTGCTGGATGGGGCTGGGACTGTGTCAGCTCACACCCTGCTCCCTCCTGGACAGCAGAGAGGGAACGGGGGGACTTCCCTCAGCACATTCCAGCTGTTCAGTGCCCCCTTTCCCTCCCCTGCAGAGCTGCTGCCTACAGCAAACTTGGGAATTACGCCGGAGCAGTGAGAGACTGCGAACGGGCCATAGGCATCGACCCCAACTACAGCAAAGCCTATGGCAGGATGGGGTGAGTTACAGCAGCATTGGGGCTGCAATTCCTGTCCCTCAGCCCCTCGTGGCAGGGCTGCCACCTGTGTGCTCTGCCCTGCAGTGCCGTGGAAAAATTCCCGGTGTTCCAGCTCTGGAAGGGCTCATCTGACAAGCTGTGGTTTGCTTTTCCTTTCCCAGCCTGGCCCTGTCCAGCCTAAACAAACACACAGAGGCTGTTGTTTACTACAAAAAGGCTCTGGAGCTGGACCCAGACAACGACACCTACAAATCAAACCTTAAAATAGCTGAACAGAAAATGAAGGAGACTCCCAGTCCGGTGAGTTCCACGATTAATTTGTTGGTTCAGGTTTTAAGGGGAGGTTTCCTCGCTGTGAAAGCCACAGGTGCTGTTTGCAGGGCCCTGGTGAGCTGGGGGTGGGGTTTAGAATTGGAAATTTTGGGGGCAGGCAGAGGGGGAGATGATCAATGATCCTGCTGGGAACATTGAAGTGGAACCCAGGGAGGGGAGCTTCTCCTCACAGTCACCTTGAGCTTGTTTGAAACAGCTGGAAAATGAGACTGAGGGGGGTTTTAAAACAGCATTTTTGCCTTAAGCACCTTTTTTAATTAAATCACTGCTGAATCCAGCTTCTTTATTTTCCCAGTGACCCATTAGCTGTACCAAAAGTGATTTTAGGGGTTTGTTTTCCTTACAAAGGTGGTTTTCTTGAAAAGAAACCTGGAGGTTTCCCAGCCAGGGAGCTGCTGGCTGCACTGCTGACCTGCTCCGGGCAGGAACTGTGTTAGTTGATCATTTTGGAAGGGATTTTAACTTTCCAAAGGCATTTCCAGTGCAGGGGTTGGGGGGGGAGGGAGGTGTTTAATTTGGGAGCTGGGTCACAGAAGGGGTGAGAGGTGAGCAAGTGGAAGGTGTCCAAGGGGGTTGGGACTGGGTCATCCTTCAGGTCCTTTCAGCCCAAGCCATTCTGGGATTCCATGATGTGACCCTGTGATTCCCAGGCTCTGGGAATGAGGTCTGGAAGGGAGGGGTGTCACCAGCAGCCCGTGGTTTCTCTGTTGCAGACTGGAGGCCCAGGAGGATTCGACTTGGCTGGTCTGCTGAACAACCCGGGCTTCATGAGCATGGTAAGTCCAGGCACAGGTCCCAGCAGGGCTGCTGGGGATGAATTCCCTCAGGATGGGGCCCCGGTGCCTCCTCAGAGGAGTCTGCACTCCCTGGTGCCAGCCTTGCTCTGGGGAAGCTGCTGGTGTTTCATTAAAGCTCAAATGAAAGGGCAGTGATTTACTCACAGGCTTCTCCCTGGCTGTGGAAGGGCCTGTTCTGCATCAGGGCCTGTTCTGGTGTTGTGCCCTGCTCCTCTCTGGGCTACTTTGGTCCTTTTGTTCTGTTTCAAAGCCTTTCTGCCTCGGCTTTGGGGTTGAATGGCACAACATCTGCACAGCTCAGCGGTGTCCTGACTAAACTGGGTGTTGTTCTTTCTCCTCTCCCAAAACAGGCATCGAATCTAATGAACAACCCACAAGTACAACAGCTGTAAGTTGGATCCTGCTTGTATTTCCCCTTGGAATTGCTCATTGGAGGCTCTCTGTGTGTGTTTGGTGTTTGCTGCAGGTCTGGGCTGGTGTGGGCAGGAGTGTGGGGGGAGCCTTCAACCCAACCCAGTCCCCTGAGCTGGTGTGTTTTGGGTGCTTTGGGCTGTGTTGAAGAGGGATTTCAGTGAAATATTGCACTGGGGAGTGCAGATGTGGCCCTGGAGTTGGGTTTGGGGAACTGGAGATCTTTTGGCTCTGAGGATCAGCTCACAGTGTCAGTGAGATGCTTAGATAATGCACAGAGTGATAAAATTAACGAGGCACAGACCATTCCTGAAGTGAGACCCCGTGGAATTCTCCCCCTGGATGCAGCTTGAGCACTCCAGAGGAAGGGGCTGAGTGTCTTGGGTTGCTTGGATGCAGAGCAAGAAAAGAACTGTTGTGAAGAAGGGCAGTGTTTTAATTCCATAAACATTAACACAGGCAGTGTTTTAATTCCATAAACTTAACATAGGGCTTGCTCACAGAAAGGGAAATCTGAGAACATGGGAACTGACACCATTAGGAGTATTTTTGCTTATTGTGCAGCTTAATGTTCCTCTTCTGCAGCTGATGAATGAAAACTTGTTGCAGGGGATTCCCTTGCAGGTGATCCCTAATCCAGGGGGTGGGAAGGTGCTTCAGTGTAAACCAATTAATTTTGGTTTGGTTTTTTTTCTCCTGCTCTGACTCTTCTCCCCACAGCATGTCTGGGATGATTTCAGGTGGCCACAACACCATGGGAGCCACGGGCACCAGCCCCTCCACCAACGACCTCGCCAGCCTCATCCAGGCGTGAGTGGAGCCTGGGAACGGGGATTTTGGGGGTGCCCAGAGCCTTGACCTTCACAGCTGGGGGAGCTTTAAATGTTGGGGGGAGGCTGTGGCTCTTCTGGTGGTGGGAACTGCTGGCTGAGCAGCGTCTTGGGGTCCTGAGCACAACCAGAAGCTCGATTTAACACCTGGGGGAGGTTCAAGGATTGGGTTCTCCGACACTTGCGGGTGTTTTGGTGCTGGGAACTGTTGAGTGGGGCTGTGGCCATGGGCTGTGCTGCAGAGCTCTGGTCCCACCCGTGTGTCCCCCATGTCCCCTGTCCCCCAGGGGTCAGCAGTTTGCCCAGCAGATGCAGCAGCAGAACCCTGAACTAATAGAGCAGCTCCGGAGCCAGATCAGGAGTCGAACTCCAAGTGCCAGCAACGAGGACCAGCAGGAATGAGCTCTCCAGGTGAGATTCCAGCCAGGAAGGCCGGGCCAGCTGGCTGGGGGGTGAATTTAATTGATTTCTAATGTGCTTTGTGCTTTAATTGAGCCCTTTGGTGCCTCTCTTGGGGCTCTGCAGGGCCGAGCCCAGAGGGGTCAGTGACACCCTCTCACACCCTGGGGACTCACAGGCCAGTTCTGGGCTCTGTGCTTAAAATGCCAAATGGTTCAACTTTATTTTTTTCATTTTTATGAGGTTTTTTTACTAAATGAATGTTGGTTTTGTTTGCTTTTTAAGAAAGGAGTGGAGGGTTTTTTACTAAAGAATTTTTTTTAATAAAGGAGGGTTTTTACTAAAGTTTTTTCTTTGGTGAAGAAGGTTTTTTTACTGAAGGAGTTTTTTTGCTAAAGGAGGGGGTTTTTTATTAAAGGTATGGGTTTCTTCACTGAAGAAGTTTTTTTTACTGAAAGAGGGTTTTCAACACTTTTTTTTTAACTAAAGGAGTTTTTTCTAAAGGGTTTGGGGTTTTTTTTGCTAAAGGAGGATTTTTTTATGAAAGCGTTTTTTTTTCACTAAAGAAGTTTGTGGGTTTTTTTTACTGAAGGAGATTTCTTTTTTTTTTTTTTTACTAAAGGAGTTGTTTGGTTTTTTTTACCAAACTTCATTAAAATGGCTGAACTTCTTTTCCTCCCAGGTTGAATTTCCCCCTCTCTTCTCTCCCTCTCTCCACAGCACAGCCCAGGGGAACTTTGGTGTTTGCTTTAAAAACTGGAAGCCATGTGCGTGTTGCCATTTCTTGAGTTGGAAGTGTCCAAGAGGGGGGGAAAAATACAGTGGAAAAAAAAAACAAAACAAAAACAAAAACCAACCCCAACCCCTTTCTCTGACCTGCATGTTCAAGACAGACTCACTCTCTGTCCCCAGTCCTCGGCCCTGCTCCTCCCTCTCACCCTTCCCATGAGCCCTTTTCCCTCCTGGAAGACCCAGCAGGCTGAACACAGGACCAGCATCGAGGCTTTCTAACAGAACTGGGGGAACCACATGGATACAGTTCCATGGGATTTGCTCCCTTGGGGATTTTTTTTTTGGTTTTTAACCCGTTTTTGAAGACCGAAGCACCGTCGCTCCAGGACTCCTTGGCTTTTCCTGCCCGTGGGCCACTTCCAAGAAGTGTTGAAGTCCCTCCTAACCCACTCCTGCCACTCATGAGACAACGTGTGACCTCTCTGGAGATCCTGGGATCTCGTGGCCTCCGGGATTTTTGGTTCCTTGGCAGGACTGCACTCCCCGGTCAGGGCTGGGGCGGCTTTGCCAGCGTCGTTATCCCGGGAGTTTGGTGCTCCCCTCTCCCAGGTAAACGTTGGGAGGGGGCTGGGACTGGACAGGCAGAACATCCCCACGTGCTCCTCGTGCACTTTTTGGGGTTCATTCTCCCGGAAAGTCCTGACAAAGCTTTAGGAATTCTGGCTGCGTGGGAGCGATCCGGGTCGGGTTGGACAGTGAGGGAGGTTAAAGGTGTTTTTCGTGTTTAAAAGGAGTTTTTCTTGGGATTGTTTTGTTTCTTTTTAAATCTTTTTCTGCATGTAAGTAACAACCTGGCTGACTGTGCTCATGTAGGGATAGAGGGGGCCAGGGTAGAGCAGAGGGAATAAAATGTTTGGATCAAGGAATCAAGTGGCTGCTGGTTCAACCGTGAGGGGCTGAGGGGGGAGAAGCTCCTGGAGCCGCCTCAGGCCCCACCTTGGGCGAGCCCAAAGCTCCCCAAAAGTCCCTTATTGAGGCCAGAGACTTTTCTATCCACTCAGACTCGGTTTGAAAGCAGATTTTTTGGCAGTGGTGGGGCCGGGGCAGGGAGGGGGAAGGCGGGAGGTGGGCGAGGCCCTCAGGAGCCCTGGGGGAGTGAGCAGGGACAGTGGGAGATGAATATCATGGCAAAACTGACCTGTAAATGCTCCATGAAGTTACTGTGGTTCATGTCACTTGTGAGGAATAAAACATTTGGACACTTTTCGTTGTTATCCCTCGTGCCCGGGTGGCTCAAGGGGCCCCTTTCCAGAGGCTTCTGTGGGGTCAGGGCTCTGTTCCCTCAGGGCTGGGACACGTTTTATCCCCCTCTGCCTGGCTTTTTTTTTTTTTTTTTTTTTTTTTTTTTTTTTTTTTTTC
>VYXB01007641.1:73888-117271 GCA_013397135.1 Pachyramphus minor | reverse complement strand
TGGCACCCAGCCAGATGCCCAGGCCCACAGCCTTCACCCCTTCCTTTCCCTTCCCTTCCCAGGGCAGAACTCAAACTCAACCAAATTATATAACTAATATCTTTACTTTCTTTTCATAAGATAAACGAGTTTAATTAGAACTGTTGTAGTATATATTATTCCTTAGTCTTTATCTTGTTGGTAATAAATCTTAGTATTATACCACTTATTTCAAGCCTCTGTTTTGTCTATATAAAACCTCTCTTAACTTATAGTAAGTGTGTGGAGGGGAGAGTTTGAAAAAAATTTAGCCCTAGCAAACCCACGACAAAAGCTCATGGAAGAATAGAGAAGACATTGAACTATCTGCAATGAAAGAACATCAGATCGGTACTTAGACAGGTCTGTGCATTGGATTTTTCTAAAACTGGACTTTATAAATATCCTGTTAGCAACAGGTAACTAAAGAAACCCACACTGTAAGACTAAAGGTCACCCTGCTGACAGCAGGGGACTGCTAAAATTCTCTCTCCCATGAAAACAGGTACTGGTTCATATAACAATGCCCTTTTGCTTCTACTCCTTTTTTTTTTTTTTTAATATCATTCTGTCTATTTTCACCTCAGCTCTTCATCCCAAATCCAAGCATTTTGAATCTCCAAAACCTTTTACTTGCCTCAGACATATTAGGCCATGGCCACACATGTGAAACCTTCTCTTTCATCCGGTACAATATGGATCTCCTTTCTGCAACCTTTTCTTTTACTGGGCATACACACTTCAAACAGATTTCACGTGTTTTTAAAATCTGAACAGTGATCTCTTGCATGTGTCACTGCATGTTACAGACAAAAGGGAAATCAAAGACAATCAAAGACAATGCTGGTATTTCTGTTAAAACCGGAGATAAGTACTGTCAATAATGGATTTGCACCAGCATTATTTTAACACTTTCTAGTGCTTCAGAAATAATTTTTTTTCCTTCCCTTTTAAAGTTGCTATCTTAATGAAGCCTAGCTCTTACATGCAGTTCTACACCATGAATAAAAGACTTAGATGTTTTTAAATTCTTTATGTAAAAATGTAATTTTTTTGTGAAAGACTCTTCTTTGTCTCTATCAAGATAACACCAAAATTTATAAAAGATATATTAAAAAAAAAAAGATTTTAAATGGAGAACATGGGTACCAAAATTCTCAGTCTACTTGAGCTTTGGATTTCTAAATACACATTTGAGGTGGTTTTAAACTTTTTTCTGTGTTTTTCAATCCTCACAAACATTCATCTGAACTTCAGCTGACCTCACACTATTTAACTCCACACTGCATGAAAGAAATTTTAAATAAAGTGAAACCAAATGAAAAAGAGAATGTGAGTAGAATATAATAGAAAATATTCCTTCTTTGGCCAGCAGTAACCTTCTGGCAAAATGATTGTCCCCAACCACTGGTACAAGACCTAAATACCTGTAACCAACTCTTTGCCACTGGGCTCCAAAACAGTTACAGATTTACAGACCAGTGTACTATACACTGCTCTTAAGCCTTGTGTCAGCAGTAAAGTGGTATGTTTTGTAGTGATCTGGAAAAACAGGAGGAACCACGAAGGGACAAAGCATTGGTGGAAAACTTCTTCCACACCTGAAAATAAGCAATTAAAGATGTAAAAGTATGCCCTGATAAATATGAGATAAATACATTTTTTACAGCCATAAGCACTGTTAAAAGATTGCTTTGTCACTAACACTTTGTCTTAGTGTTTACAGAATTTTAATATTCTGGCCTATAAAAACACTGAATCTGCTTCTGCCAGATCAAAATATCACCTGTGGTTTAATACTCAGCCAAATGCACCCTAATTGCACCTCTATCGAGCTAGACCTTATCAACCTTACACTTATGAAAACGGAATGTTCTACTATCAGCATGATTGCAGAAGAAATGTTAATTAAATACTATGTTGCTACCTGATAATGACTTCCTGCAGTTATTGACAAAAAATTAAATTCAAATAAAAAAAATAAAAAACCCCAGACATCTGTTTTAAAAATGGTTAATGTTAAAATGGTCTTCTGAGAAGACTCTAATACAATGACAAATACAGAACACAGTTTATTGTAATTATCATACTCAACTGGATACTGGGGAACTCAAATTATAATTGTTTACCCTACTACTGGAATAGATGACTTCTGGCTAGATTAAAACATGAGATGTGCTCTCCTATTGCTGTACTCAAAGTGTAATCTCAGACAAGGAAAACCAGATATGATGGGCTACATTCAGATATCAAATAATTTAGCACACTCAAAATCTTTATTTGCCATATCTACAAATTCTATAAGATGTCTATCCATAAATAGATTCAGAATCTGGTTGTGTATATTTCAATGGATTTTTAACTCCATTCTCTGGACAAGGCTGAATCTGAGGAAACATATATGTTATAAACCCTGAATACCCTCAAAAGAGTATATACCAAGCTCTGTTCCTTGACTGGCAAGCTGATCTCCAAGTAAACCTTCTCGACACACTTACCCATCACTTAAAATTTGTTCCTTTTAGAGCCATTATACAAAGTGGATATTTTTAAAAGAGCTTTCTGAGAAATCTTACATGACATTTGAGAAGTTCAATGGGATTAAAAACACCAGTATGACAAACCCTTCAACTGACACTCTCAATTTATGTGAATATTTTAACTAAAAATGTACTATTTGCCCTTTTCTTACTGAGACATGCTTTGGACAGAATGCTGCAGAAGGAATCTAGAGTGTGAAACAATTAAAGTGTGAACAACAACAACTGTGATGGCCAGCACAGAAACACCAGTAAGTGTTCACGCAAGATCTACTTGACAGTTTTCAACGTACAATATTTTGAAAGAGCATATACAAAAAACTCATTTCTTTAAAGGAATAATGAGGAGCTGAATCACCCCCGAAAACTGTCATTTACTTCTTAGCAGACTTAATTCACTACTTTCATGTTAAGTGTTGGATTTTGTTTGTTCATTTTTCCTTTACCCATTCACCTTATACTGTCAAGTGAATTAAAATTCTTACTTATCAAGGAGGTTTCTAGTACCACTTTAGAAACTGGTCTCTGTCAGGCAATCTTACTTCAACAGCGAAAGAAAAAACCAGTGATATCAGTGGTAAATGCAGTCATGTTACATATTTTCTAGTGCCACAGCTAAGTGAGAGCATGGCCATCTATTCAGTGTCACTGCCACGGCAGATGAATTTCACCACTGTGAGCATAGTCTTTACGGGCTATGGCAAAATAATTAACAATGTATTAAAGCTCACTTTCATCTGTCTTAAAATTGTTTAGCTTCCCTGGTGTAGGAGACTACTCTGCTTTGCACTATTGTCCTGGCATGATCTGCTTCCAAAAGTGCTTCAATAAACTTCTGAAAAATCACTTCTACAGGCAAATGATGTGCTAAATACAAAAAAGTATCTTGAGCTCTTTTCTCAAGGCTGTCCACACCTCTACAAAGCTTTGCTAGCAATGAGGTGCCTGGCATCCTGCTCACTGCCATCGTGACCAAGGCATTCCAGAAGAGCTGGGCATTTCATGACCAATAAGAGTTAAACCATATGACCAGAATTCCAAATTTTAGAAAAATTCAAGCTATTTCCCTGATATGGCTATATGTAAAACAACTTGTGCATAATGTATTTCAGCTGAGGCCAAATCATTGTCTTTACTCAGCCACTAAACAATGGTAAATGCTCTTTTATTTTTACACTGTTATGAGGTTATGCATCTGTGAAACTGGTTAATGCCCATGTACCTGAAGGTATATAAAGCTGTTCAAAACCAACTAAAATAAGGAGAGCCACGACTTAGTCAAAAAGGAAAAAAATTCTAAAGATGCACTGAAATTTCAAAGAAATGTTAAGCTTTTGACTAGAAACACCCCAATTGTTTAAGAAGTTTAAGCCTTGCTTGGTTTGTCCCAGAAGCATAAAGACCTGCAGAAGGGACTTCAAGCATCAAGAGCTGCAAACCTTACAAAACAAAAAAGAAATTAAAATAAAATAAATTTTAAGCAATAAACAATATACATTTATTGCTATTCAAAACAACACAACCCAATTAATTCTATAAAAATCAATTAGTCCATGCCCCCCTGTCATGGGCATGGATGTATTTCACTCGACCAGGTTGCTCAGAGCCCCATCCAACTTGACCTTGAGCAATTCCAGCCATGGGGCATCCGCAATTTGCCTGGGCAACCTCTTCCAGTGTCTCACTATTCTCATCATAAAACATTGCTTCCTTCTAATCTAAAATCTTCCTTCTAATCCAAACCTACCCTCCTTCAGTTCAAAACCCCTGTCCTTTGTCCTATCTCTACAGACCTTGGTAAAAAGTCCTTCCTCTCCAGCTTTCTTGTAGGGTCCCTTCAGGTACTGGAAAGCCACAATAAGGTCCTGCTGGGGCCTTCTCTTCTCCAGGCTGAATAGCCCCGACTGTTTCGGCCTTTCCTCATAGGGGAAGTGTTCCATCCCTCTGATAATTTCTGTGACCCTTCTCGGGGCTCAGTCCAACAGGCAGATTTCTTTCCAGCACTGCGGGTCCCAGAGCTGGATGCAGCACTGTAGATGAGGTCTCACCAGAGCAGAGCAGAGCACAGCAAAACAGAGCAGAGGGGCACAATCACCTCCCTTAACCTGCTGCCCACATTGCTTTGGATGAAGGCCAGGGTACACCTGGGCTTCTGGGCTGTGAGCCAATATTGCTGGCTTATATACATATGAAGATAAGTTAATGCTTCACTAAGGTTAAAAAATTCTGACCTGCTCAAAAAAACCTTTTTTTTTTTAAATCATTTTGCGGTCATAAACTAGAATGCACCACTGATAAATAATAAAAGTGCATTAATTTATTTTTCTTCTACTCTCCCTCATTATAAATTAATGCACTACCTTCAAACTTCTGAAAGGTAGTCTGTAAATTCAAATCAATCTATTTTTGATTAATAGACACTGAACCTGAATCAAGTAAGTTATTTTTTGTTACACATTGGTTAAAAGCTGCTAGCATTACTGGGCCTTTTTTTTTCTCTTTACACTTCCAACAGTTAAATGACTATTGTTCCATATATTTTTGTCTTGCTTCATGGAAAAGTTTAAAAACATGCAAATATTAATAGCTAAGATAAAACCTTAAAAAATGGTGGAGAACACTTGAACAGTGTCACCTGTAGGTGTACAAATCGTGACCAGGAAGCATGCATATGAGTTTATGAGAATTTGAAATGTAAGATGGGAGATGTGTTTAGATGGCACATAAACAGTGAAAACTAAGCTAATATGAAACAAATGTGTGTAGAAAAGTACAGTAGCAATGATAAAACACAAAAGTGAAAGTATTTCATTAACTAGAACGATAGAGAACCAAGTTGAATACCAAACCCACACAACTGTTTGCCATAATTTTGTATTCCTTTTTCCTTTGTTTCATTCTTTCTGCATAAAATCTCAGAAGATAAACTATATACCTATGTCTATAGATATGAAGTACAGCTATAATATAAACTAAGCTAAGAAAAAAAACTTTGGTAGGGAAAGTTGTATTGGATTTCCATTCTGAAAAGCACACTGAGCCCAATCCTAACAAAACACCTGTAAATGTAGGCAAAAGAAAGCAATTGCATTTTAAGTACATAGGGCTAAAAATGAAGCATGTTTTAGAGGCAGTCAACTGCTTTTTCTCCTCTCGTGTATGTTGTAAATATTACTTATTTTCTTCTCTAAAAAAGGGTACTGGCATTAGTTTGAATTAAACAGAAGCAATGAAGGAAAGGGATGAATCATGAGCACACTGATGATGGCACAAGAATATTTTATTAGCTTTAAATTTTCTACTCAGTAAAATAAGACTACAGGCAGAGATCAGGCAGGGTGATAAATAGGCTGCTTCCTTTCTACCAGCCACATTCCCTTCCTTAAAGAGACTTCATTTATATTTCTCAGAGTAGCTAATTAGGCCTCAGAAAGACTACTGAAGCAGTCACTTTGTAGGAAACTTTGATAATGGCTTGGGTCAGCAAAGGTACTGCAACCAAGAAATTAATTTGACCCATGTTCTGCCCAGTAATTTGGTAATATGTACCCAATGTTTACATTAATCTTGAAGTTCTGTGCTTTGTAAACTGTGCCCTGGGGTTGTGACTTTTTTCTGGGAATTGCTCAGGCCATGAAAAAATGTTCATTAAAGATTACCACATACAAAGCTATCTCCCATGTCAAAAATGGGCAAATGAAGTGAAAAAGGAATATGGGTTGTAAAAGAGTGGGTCTGATTGGATAATACTCTTCAACTACATTGGCTAAAGCTTCTTTGGGAAAGCCATGTCAAATTAAGAACACGGAAAAATCTTCTGTTTGAACAAACAATTCAGTTGAAGGATAGTAAACTAAAAAAAGAACTATGTGGTCTTACTGCAAATTTATAATAATAAGATGCATCAAACAGGACATTACTAAGTGCTTTGAAACACACAGGTAACTCTGGATTAAATTTATAAAATACACCTTTCAAAAACCTACAGAATTCTTAATATTTTATGAAAGCATTACTATAATTTACCATTGATTAGCATTTTTCCCATGAAAATTTCATCAAAATATTACTGGAGGGGTGTAATTAAAATTAATAACTTGCCCTAATTCTAGCTTTTGCCACTAGATCTAGTTTTTCCTACTCATGTGAATCTGTTCTTATGCTAATACCCAGTAAATGTCTTTCTGTAACAAAAAAAAAACCTATTTAATTTTCTTTCTTTTCAAAACAATGCAAGTAAAGTCATGCTCAGAAAACAAAACAAGAAAAATCAAATATAGGAGGAATAAGAATAAAATGAAGTATGTCCACTATGCATATTAAGGAATTAAGAACACAATAATGGAAGGACCTACTCAAATTGTAAATTCTGCTTTGGTCACTCCAAAAAATGATGTAATAATTCATTTGTTGCCCAGAATATGTATTCCATAGGTCTGTATTCTTCAGAGATCATTTTCTAACAACTTACAACTCTTAAACCTCCCCCAAAAGGACAAAAAAAAAAGAGAGAGAGAAAACTATGGGACATTCTGTTCCCTGCTATGGAATATTATGTTCTGTGTATATTCCAGGATGAGGACTATGCCCTCTATTATGAAAGCATTTCATTAATGACACTGATACTGAAGCTGATGTTGAAAAGTGCAACCTGTGAATTTGATCATAACTTCAGAATGCTCTCTGCTCATTGGACTATAAGCAGGTTAAAACTTCTTTGAGTTTGTGTCCAACTTCCCCTTACATCTGAAGTCAAAAATGCCTAACATCAGCCCTGGATGATGTATAGTGAAAGAACACATTCAGCGCTACGTTACTTGTTAGACTAAATTCAATTATATAGAAGAAAATTTCACCTCTTTAGATTTAATCAATACTATCTGAAGTCTTCTTTTTAGAGATTATTACAGAAAATATGCATTACAGGTCCTTAAATTTGATCAGTGCAATGAACCAGAGCAGATTAATCAGCTATAAAAGCTATTGATCATACCTTAATAAATCCCATCGTTGTCAATGAACTAACCAACCAGAAGACACAGTCTTCAAGCAAATAAAAGTAAACTACTTCAGCAAATTAAGGAGGCAGAAGTTACTCCTTAGGATCAAGATTACACAAAAACTATAACCAGTCAAAAAGCATTCACTGAAGCATGTGCCAAGCATGTGTTGAAGAATGTGTTTGAACAGAAACAATTTGCTTCATCACAACTTAATGTAGAGCTCAAAAGTGAGAGATTGCCTCAGAAAATCCATTAAATATGAAAAGCACACTTAAACAACACACAGGAGTCTGCACACTGCCTTGCCAAAGGACCAGCAGCTTCAAAGAATGAATGTTGCTCACTTTCACATCCTTTTAAACTCTAGCTCCACTGCAAACGATGCCAACCAAAATGCCAATTAAGCAGCAATGAGATGTGACTGGAGTTCTGCCAAGCCCACCAACTGGTTTCACAAGGATAAGCAATACACAAGAAAAAACCTGTTTTCAGTCATGGCTACATTCAGTCAGAAACAAATGTATGATATCTTTGTGAAAGGCTGTAGATCTCACTACTGATTTTACAAGCAATAACTTCCCAAGAGAAATTCCTGTGGTTTTTAAGTTGGAAGATTAATGGATGTTTTTACTCCAAAACGATTTTCTGTCTTTAGCTTGCTTTCCTCCAAGATTTGCTGATGACAGCCTTCGCATCAACTTCTCTTTTTACTATATGTGTCAGAGAGGAGTATAGAGAAATATGACAAAAGACTTTGTCATTATTGGCTAGTATTTGCCAAAAAAATTTAGAAATGTGTCCTCTCCATTGCACAACTTGCTTTATTTTTTTTTTGTGGGTTTCATGTACTTCAAAATTTATCAATAGAGGCATGCAGCAGGTAGGTGTGTACTATTTATCTGCTTTATTACTGCAGTTATAAATCCAATACAGAAAAAAAGGAATTAAGACAACCCCTAATACAGTCAGCTATGTAGTCCACT
Source organism: Pachyramphus minor (assembly GCA_013397135.1). NCBI lineage: Eukaryota > Metazoa > Chordata > Aves > Passeriformes > Tyrannidae > Pachyramphus > Pachyramphus minor. Next base: position 108,727 of record VYXB01007641.1, on the reverse strand, counting down.
AGACTGTAAGGTTACAATAAAATTTTTAAAAAAGAAAACAAAAAGGAAAAAAAAATGCCTTGTAAATGCATTTAAAAATTATTTTAAAAGGAAAGGAAATAGTTGTCACTTTCTGGAGTAAAGCCTTTAAACAAAATCTGAACTGTCTCACTATTATTTACTATTATGTTACCACAGTATTTTGCCAGTGGCTTTACTAAGTTACCATCAACCATGTAATTAACAGTAATTTGAAGTGAGATTTTCAGTCTGAATTCAAGCTACTCAACTTCAAGTCATCAGTGCTATAGAAATAAAGTGTGTTTACACATTGGCACATTTCCCAGATATTTTGTGCCCGGAACTTGCTTTTCATAACACAAACAAGTTTATAGTATTTGAACTGAACCCAGAAAGACAGATTTCCTCTTCTCTTTCACCTCTGCTTTAGAGGATGATCATACACCAAAACAGCAACAATGTCTTAGCACTCTCATGAGTTAAAGCAAAGAGATCTGAGGCTAATTTTGTGCTTTTCAACAGTCCTTATGCATTATCCTCATTGGTGAGAATGTTCTCTAAACAGATTCAGTTAGGAAAGTCAGTTTGCTACTAACAACATCAGAGAGTAGACAATTCACAAAGGCATGAGTCAAATCCTCCTCTACCCATATCCTCTCAAACCTGTTCTCTGTCTCCTGAGTTCATCGGGTTAACCTTCTAGTGAATTCCAGAGACAGTGAGCATCATCTCTCTGGATCTGCTCCCACTATGAAACATCCCTGGGGGAAATCCACTAACTACAGCAAATCAACTCCTCTATGGACACCCACAACAAACCAGGCAGGCAGCAGAAATACTAATTGCCGTCAGTGATCTGTGGGTCAAGCCCTGCATTTTGCTTCCAGTGACAGCTTACAAGTCTCCTCATAGAGCAGGCCATGCTGCCCCATCTCCTGGCCACACAGTCTCCGCAGCAGGGCTCACAGCTGTATTCATGAGGTCTCACACAGCCACACAGGTCCTCATCAGGAGTGCACGTCCCGCTGTTTAAAGCTACAGCACGGAGGGAGGACTTTCCCCCTTGACCCTTTCTCTATCAGACCTTGGGGTTTCTCTTAGTGATTTATTATTTTCTGAAAGCTTCTTGCCATTGAGAACTATATTCTGTAGACCACCTTCTTCCTATTGCATTTTCTGTGTTCTGACCCTTATAGAACTAAAAGGTGAAAAAGGCAAGGCCTCACCTGTAAAGTTCATGCCACACATGACTCTTTCAAAGACAACTGCCCTCTCAGGCCTTTTAATGTACGTTCCATTTCATCTAAGGCTAAAGAATTTGATACAACCAGAAGCTGTACCACCTGTTGGTTTCAGTATGACTATGAAACACCCACTACTACTTCCTCTCTGCCAACTCTTCTAGTAAGTGTGTCCACACTTGTACTGAAATGGAAAAAAACCCTCAAATAAAATCCCCCTTGTGAGCCTCTAAAATGTTCTGAAACCAGGAGCTGCACTTGTTCTCAGTAAGGTCCTCTCTCACATCCTTTTACAGTCTTCTTGATTACTCATTTTCTTTGGAAAGTACCCTGTATCCCAATGCTAGACAATGAAGTACAACTAAATGCAAAATGAAAAAGTAAATTCTAGAAATAACTTTCTCCAAGTCAATTTTCTTTGTCTGCTTCACTAAATATATTCTTCAAAAAATGCAAATTATGACACTTTCTCCCACTAAATACAGAACAGAAAACATTAATAAGCTATTTGCACAGCGCTTATTAGGTATATCAACCACTATTTCAATACAGAATATTGTTTGAAAATAAAAAGGTAGAAACAAAAGATTTATATATATATATATATATTTGTTTTAGACGTAGCTGTTAGTCTCTTAATTTTTCCTGTGGCCTATTAATTCACTTGGTGAAGACTGAAGGACAAACCTCAAAGAAGGATTTCAATATAGCAGCGTTACAGTATTGAATTCATAATGTGAATCCACAAACCACCCTAACCTCCCATACATGTACAGATACATCCATACACCTACAAATGAGCATAAGGACAGCAGGACACCTAAAACAGGATTCACTGGAACAATCTCTGCTGGAAGTAACATGTAAAACAGAACACAGAGGGACAGAGCCTTCAGCTGCAAATGGGACAGAAATGAGTACTGGTGAGAGACTTAAACCTCATTCCACGCAAAACACAGACAGTACCACCTAACTCAACCACAGTGTGCCTTCCAACACAAAAGAAGTAGAATCCAGACCTGTCACCTGATGAATCAGTTATTTTCTTTCAAAACGTATTCTGTGTTTAAAACATCATCAGGTATCCCAGCACTGACCTAACCCTCCCATGGGTCTGAAATACAGCAATGCTCACCCTTTTCCTCAAATTCTCTGATGTAAACTGAAACAGGCTAACAGGCTTCCCTACGTCTCTGAAAAGCTTATACATGGCTGATTCAGCAAATAAGCACATTCCCTCACATTTGACAGCACCCAGATGCTCTCTCATTCCCCATCTCACTGGGATGGGGAGAAAACAGGAATGCAAAACCAAGTAAACTCAAGGATCAAGATAAAGAGACAGACAACCTAGGTTAATGATGGCATGGCATGGCACAGCATGGCATTCCCCTTTGGTCAGTTCAGATTAGCTGTCCTGGTTGTCTCCCTTCCCAGATTTTGCCCACTCTCAGCTTACTCTCTGGTTTCGGGGAGAGTGAGATGTGGGAAGTTTTGAGGCTGTGCAAGTGCCCTTCAGGCACAGCCAAAACACTGATGTATTACTAACACTGTATTACCCACAAACACAAAACACAATGCCTTACATTCTGGGACAAGTGTTTGGGAGGAAGCTAGTCATTAGCCTTGGCATTTGTAACTCTAGACAAAAAATGCTCAAATGCTACTCAGTGCTTCTGAAACACTTTAACCTCTCCCTGTATACCAACAAGAACTCGGAAACTTCAAACAAATCCATTAAAGCATTCCTGAAGAAACTCATGTGCACTAAAAAGCAAGGCTACAGAAGATACTACGCCAAACTGCTCCTCCCTATACTGACACCACTGTAAGGACTCTGCTAGTGTGTTATTTCACTAAAGCACTATTCATTTTAACAACCAATGATTTCAACTGACCAAGGGGAAACGCCAAACCATACAGCATAAAGCTACAGCTTTGTTTACTTATTTCCAAGTCACCTCAGTAATTAAGCATATGATGAAATCCACTACCAGCTGGATGCTTAATACAACCACTCCTCACCACAACAGAACAGTAAGATCAAAGCTAAATGCACATATCTTCGAAAGCTCTTGGTAGGCATTACAATCAAAACAAACAACTGCAGAACTTGTATTACTGTCTTACCTTAGAAATACCACTTTAAAAACCAGAAGGAAACCTAACAGGATTTTCTCATGCACACATACGCCACCCAGAATCAACAACTAATTTGTCTCACATGTCAAAAAAATAACCAAGAAGCTACTCTCGATTCTATTAATACTATCTGGCCAACATGATTCCCTACGGACTCCAGTCCTCTCTGTTATTTGTTCCTCCAAGACAGACTACAAAAGCTGTTTCTTGCTTACTTCTCAGTTGCACAGCTACTGATATGTTCAAATGAGAGTTAATAAACAAATTTTAATAGTTTTCAGAAACACAGATTTTAGCTAAGGGATGATAAATTACAAAGAAAAAAACCCCAAACCTAAAATTGAAAAAAAAAATTTGCAAAATAGTTTTCATAATAAATAAAAATCTGCAAATACACTGTATGAATAAACTATATATTATTCCCTGCATAACTGCTAGCAGTCATTAGCATTTAGTACAGTGCTGTTCCTTATGGTAGTTAAACTAAGCAGCAAAACTTGAAAATGGGAAATTTCATTACTATCTTTTATTGTTACTAATCCTGTTGTTCTCTGCTAGTCCAAACCTCAAATTCAACCTTAGAAGACTTTACTTAGTAGTCTTAAGTATACACATTGCTGATAATAAGGAACAAAACCGTTGCAACAGTAAAAGAGTTGAAAAACTTCTCCTCAAACAAAAACTCACCAAATTTTATTGTCAAAAGGTAAATAAAAATAAGAATAATAAAAGTAAATACAAATAAGCATAATGGTTCTCTTCCTACTATCATGATCAGGCTTTTCATGGCCTACCTGACAGAATGGACCAGGTAACGAAAAATACAAAAAGCAGTCAGTGTAGTGCACATTCAGTGTCCCCCTCGTGTCTTCCTCTACCTCAGTTGTATTCGCCTCCATTGAAAATTCACCCATAAACAGTGCGGTATCTCTTGACAGACCTCACTAAATCTTTCAGAAACACAACAAAATAGGAGACCTTGTGCAAAGGAAATAAAAGCCCATCCTGAGAAACTTCGAATGAGATGAAGGGGGAACCTCAGGAGGTGCAGAGGTGCTGCAGCCCTGGTAATTAGCTGCTGGACTGAAAGGTGTTAACCCTGGAGGGTCTCTCGAGGGTGGATGGGAGCATCACTTCCTGCTCTCCTCTTAGGACAGAATCCTGGCATTGGAAGAACAACCTCACACAATAGATTAAATTCTTAAAATCCAAACTAAGTGGCATCCGGTTTGTTTGCATAACTTACCAAACAAATCCAGCGGTAAGGATACATTACGGTACTGTAACGTAGAATTCCTATTTTTAACATCCATATATATGAAAAACAGGATTGTATGCCACTGAAAAGATGAGAAACTAGTGCAAATTTTTTTCCAATATTTTGCATATTTTAATATGTGATGCAAAAGGCATGGTCATTTTATATTTAGAATTCTATTTTTAGCTTGATGGCCATTTTTGTAATCTTTTCTTTTTTGAGGTGATTATTTATTCATCCATGCATTCCAAAATGTCTTGTCTGCAGAAATACATTTTAGCAGTAAAGAAAAAAGTAGAGTCTGTTAAGTAAAATCTCTTAGCAGTAAGAAAACAAACAGAAGTGTTTACAATATAGATTGCTCACGGGTATTGTTTCTTACAACAGAGCTGCTGAAGAACTACTTGATTTCTGCATGTCTGAGTTTCTGAAAATATTTTCTCTGTAATTCCCAGAGTAAAGGACTCTGGAGCTGTGGTAAAGTTGTGCAAAAGGTCACTACATTCAAACAACAGCTGTTTGCTCTTACTGATAAAGAAAAAAAAAAGACCCTGTACTGGAAAGTGACCATAAATAGGCACAGCATACTCCTTACATAGGCAAAACACAGAGATTTCAGTGGGAGTTCTGACATGTTTAATGCAGGATAATACTGCTCTTTTACAGGCAGTATTAAGGAGGAAATAAACGGAGCACAAGCAAATCCCACAGGAAGTCCACGCAATTGTTCCGTACCCAAATGATGGGAAGGAATCCTATGTTAAGCAATTTCAGTGATATTGCTGGTGAGTGACTAATAGTCCACGGGATGGTTCCAGTAGGAAAAAAAGCCAAGAAAACATTCTTACACATACAGATGGGCGTGAGAACTTTGTTTTGTGGAGTTAGGAAAGGAAATAGGAGAAAAAATTAGTGTATTGTAAGACTGTATTGCTTGGCAGGGTGAGGGGGTGGTGGTGTTCAGCCCCTTCAGAGGATGTTTCAGATACTCATCAGCAGAAGCAAAAAAAAAAAAAAAAGAGCTGTGCAAGGCTCTGGGAGTTAACTCTGATGCACCAACAACATGGTTAGTCTCAGGAACCCTCTCTAATCCCTCCACAGAACCACAAGGGGGGATCCACAGCAGAATGTGTCTGCAGATTCTAAATTTGGTTGTCTGCCACCACTGGAAATAAACAACATGATCTGGACTCTAATCCCAGCACGCTCAGTTCCTGTTTGTCTACTGTTTAATTCATATTCCATTACAGTTCTGCTACTGAGACATGACTCTATACAGACACTGTCCACACCTCAGAGAGTATCACTTCATTTGGAAAATATTATTACAAATAATCCTAATGAAACAGTTCAGCATTAAATCTCAGGCTCAAGTTGTGTTGTTTGCTCATTATAATCACTCTAAAATTAATCTTCTTGGCAGTGACATTAGAGAGCAAGTAAATCCTTTTAATCAGGTAAGAGTTTAATTTATAGATCCTAGTTCCATCTTGAACTCTGTTACGTATTGATTACCTCAACTATTTTGTCAATATGTGTACATTTATATTAAAAGTTCCATAAATTAGAGATGCCTTGTGAAAAAAACATGCAACAACTCCCAAAGCACTTCTCAAATCTAATTTTTAAAACTTGATCAAAAGGTGAAAAAGTAAAATAGAGAAAAAATTAGCACATGAAGCCACTTGATCTAAATCTAATGAAGCAAAACATCTGAATCCAATGGCCATTTTTGATACGCTGTTGATTAAAGAAGTAGTTATCATGTTAGACTTTGGTTTTAAAACCTAAAATCCCTTTGAGATTTTAGAGGAGTGGCCATGACTCAGAAATCTGCAAAAAAGTAGTTTCTTTTTCCAACACCACATTACCTTTTATTTTTTTTAATGCAAAAAGTGTCCTAATAAAAAAGTTTCAAAAACTTATCTCACAATGCAGTCATTATTCTACTCTCTGATCAACTACAAGTCTGAAACACTATGTACTGCTCATAAGGTTTCTTTCATTAAAAGAGAAGGGAAAATATGAGTGAGAATTTAGGTACTGTATGTGACTGCAGCAAAACTGCCCATTATTAAATAAAACAAATTCTATATTATCTGGATTAGAAATACAGAATTTGGCCTCAGCTAGATCCGAAGTCTAAGAAACTTCATGTTCTACCAAACTGCCTATACTGTATGTTTTAAAGACTAATGAAGGAAAAATTTGGCAGTGTGATATACACAGAAAGGAACAGAAACAATACTTTCCAAACCTTGAGAATGTCAGCCTGACCTGTCAGCATTACATGTTCTTTATTTGTATTTAATACGTCAGTTTGGAATGATGAACTTTACTAATGATTAGATACTTAATGATTTGGCCCACAATATACTACGTTTCCATATTTTAATAAAATTTTAGGTGAATTAAATCAAAGAACTTTGGATATCAATTTAAATTTACTCTGGGAATTTGTGTTTCCAAAAATAAACCAAAAAAAAGAGGATGACTTTATAGTTGTAACTTTTTTAGGATGGTCATCTTCTCTTTTAGGCAGTTTTCCTTAGCCAAGTGTTTCATATTTCTAAATTAAGAAGACATAATACATTAAAGTTTCAAATAAAAGCCTCATTTCAAGCAGCTGAATTATATGGATATAATACAGCCCTGTGGTGTACCACATCTGCAGGTATACCTGTGGTAAAAGAAAAACAACCTGGGTGCATAAGTCTTATGAAACAGGTTAAAGGCATATTTTAGCCTATTAAACAGAAAATTGCACCTTGTATTCATCTCCATAAGAATATGCTTTTGTGTTGCACACAGTTCTTCAGCAGATCCTCCTGGTATTATGTCTTTGGCATGGTGTAACAAATATCTCATTGTGTTTAGGTAGTTACTAATTTGGGAGGGTTTCAAACACCGTAAGACCCACAGTGTCTTTCTTGACTAATTTTCTTATCACTAAAGTCTAATTTAAAGCAGTTTTAGCTATCTTCATATAAATTATTACGTAATAAAAATATGCATATTCAAAGAATAAACCCAGAATGCTTTGAAATTATCAAGGTAAGAAGCTGTAAATGAAAGAAGTGAATACTTACATGTATGGAGGTTAAGAGGAGTTTGGGGATGTTACAAATACTAATACAGGACAGTGATTGCAAATGCTGTATGTCCATGTGTCTGCTCTACATTTTTTGGCATTTTATGAAAATCATTAGCTACATTCAAGCACAAAGATATAATCACCTGAGAACGCTCACAATCTGCAAAACAAAGACTGGAGATGCAAGTAATTCTCCTGTGTAAACTAAGACAGTCTACAAAACCCACTTCCTGTAGTTCACCTTTCTTTATTATTCTTTCATCAATAAACCAACCCCATCTCCCTTAGAGGCTTAAGAAGCTGAAAGACATAGCATAAGCCTTGCGACCTCAGTCTAGCATGTATCTTAGGCATCTTGTGAAGGAAACTAGATGCTCTGCACAGGCCTTACTGTGTGTTTTAACATGCAGGTTTTGTGGGCAGATTTCCTGCTTCTGCTCCCCATTCAACTAACAGCAATCTTCACTTTCTGTTTATTTTACCCTTTCCATTTTGCAGCACCACAGGCCTCAGCTGGGTCATCAGTGTTAACTGTCATAAAGACTTCAACTTGCAAATGGAGAGCTTGCAAAGGCATCAAACATACAAACAAATATATCAAATACATCAAAACAAATACACAACACTAGCTCAGATTCATAAAACCAGGAGTGTTTTGTAAGAATTCCTTATTTCTCCAGAAACACATATATCATCAAATTGAATTTGAAATAAATACAAGCACAATAGATAGAATACAGTATAATGAAGATTTTCCTTAAAACTAAGTATGTAAGTTGCATACAGTTCTAAATGGCAACAGATTTAGCTTCTAGTATTTTCAAACTGAAGTTAGCAACTGTAACTTGCTTAAACTTTCACAATCTTACAACTAAAAATGGACTGATTTCATAACCAGGTCATGCAGCTTTACATTTTACTTTATTTTCTAAGATATTTTTCTTATTTGTAGAAAATATTAATTTTTATCTCAGGCACACTTTTCTTTCAGAACAATTTTTGCTTACTGGATTCTCATGCTACCAATAGTATTCCATTTGATGTACAAACCTAACAGATTCTAGGGAGATGTAATTCAACCTGTAAAGGGACAGTATTCTTCCCCAAGATGTTTTTTACTTTATTGTAACACAAAGCTCATTATTATGGGCTGGTGTCTTTAGGACTGTCATCTAAGACATCTAAGGAATATTTGTTTCAAATGTATTACTGCTAAGTGTATCACTTCCAAATCTGACTCACGAAGACATACCCACATCATCTGCCTCACTTTATAAAGTCAAGAGTTAGACCAAAGCTAAACTGCACTTCTTGTTTTGTTTTTATTCAAATTACAAAAAAAGATCAGTAACAAAGATATTAGGTTAATTTCTGAAAGAACAAAAATGGGAATGCAAGTTGATTAAACAACTTAAACAAGGTTTGAAGTGGAGAATCTAAAATTTAGAGCACAGATTCAACAACCGGACAAACTTCTGCAATCATATCAGACAACACTGCTAAGTATAATCTAAAATACAGCATAGTCTAATTCAGCAATACTGATGGCAGAACTTTTGTTGCATCTTTCAGAGAGACAATGTAGGTGCTAATTCTTTTTTTAAGACAAAGCCCCCTAAAGGACGTCCAAGTTGGCCAATTTGAAGACTGTACATTCTGAATTACCATTCATATTTGATAATTTTTCCCAGAATTAGCAGATGGAAATTAGAACTGCTGTTTGTAAACTGGAAGCAATTTTATTTATTCAGGTTTATATGCACACACACACACACACACAAACCATTACACCTACCCAGGTGCTATGGGCATTTTGCATACTTGAAAAGTCAACACAATCAAGGACAATAAAACAGCTAAACTGTAACTCTGTAACAAAACTGAGGAACTTGGTAAAAAATTAAAGGATTTCCAAATGATTTTCAAATTTTTCCAGTGCCAGAAATGTACCATATGGGGAATGGGGAATCTATTTGAGACATGGCAAAAGGAGAAAAGCATATTCAAAGTCCTAATATCCTGAAGAACAACATGTTTTTAAGGTTTATTCTCATACTAGATTGAGGTAACATTTTAAACATCCCTTCAAAAATTATCTCAGACAGTATAGTTCAAGGAACTCAGGTTGAATATTACCATATTGTCATAATTTGCTGCACAAAGGTATTGCACTACCATCTTCTTCTGAATCTTTTTCAGGCACAGGCATATACTCTTACTTGTAGTGACAAAGACATTGGAACCTTCATCTGACAGTCTAGTTTGATTCTGGGGTTAAAAAAAAAAATCTCTGCACAAAGCATGGGTGCTTTTTTTTTTTTTTTTAAAAAGTGGTTACATTAATGTGTTCAGTGATTCTGATCAATGCTTTTGAATTGCCCAAGTACCTGGCCAAATTCAAAAGAAGAAAGATTGCTACGAATGCTAAATGTTGTATGAAGGAGCTCAGTATTTTTAGATCTGCCAGAGTTCATTATTTAATGTTTGCTACCTTACCCCCGCCAATGCTACTTAGATTGTATTTTTTATTTTCACAGTCTTGACCCAAAGAAGACATGTTGCACTTTCATTATATGCTGATTTGATAATTCCCAGATATCCCTTAAATTCAGACTATTTTTAAAATTAGCTTATCACTGTAATGATGATACATTTTTACAGATAAAGTGCAATTGAAAAGTTATTGTGCTAATGCATTTCAGTTGTTTACATTAGAGCAGGCTAAATGAATGGATGACATTTATTACCAAACAAACTTATCATATGTGCAATCCATTACATCATTAAGGAAATATCATACTCCTTTTAACATTAACCTTTTTTTCTACCTGCTGGAATTCTAGTTATGAATTTCACTGTGCTAAGGACAAACCAGTCTTTTCCATACACTTACCCTCTGACAGCATGAATAAGTCTCAGTGATGGATAGGCAGTTCGCACTTTCAATTTATTCTTAAGGATTAATGCATTAACCCACTCCACATGCTTCTCTCCGCCTTTGACCATGAAAGCTGGGATCCAAAGGACACTGTCATTCAGCATGGATAGTCTATGGACAAATCTTTCTCTGTCACTCTCATTCCGAAAGCCTCCAAATGCTCTTTGTACAACTGATGGGTTCATGGTAATAAAATCAGATTTAGTTCCCACATCGGCAGCAAACTCCACCACAGGAGCCAGATTGCACCTGAAGAGGAAGAAATTAATGGAAAAATGAAAATAAATATGAAACATTAACTTAGAAAAACGTGTGCGTGAAGGGAAAGCTGAAAATGAACGTGCAAGTCCAATTCAATTTAATGTGAGAAAAAAATACCGAAATAATAGGTGTGATAACACAGAGCATTTTACTCAACTTGAACACTCATCAGACAAATTTTTAAAGACATTAAGTGTACATAATGCTGTGAGTAAAAAAACCCTCTTTGTACATTTGGAAAATGTCATCATGCTCTAGAATCCATTGACAGCTGAAGCAGCACTCGTGAATAAGTATACACTTTCTTAAACCTATTACCCCTCATTTATGTTCATTTGTCATGATGTTACCAAGAGCTCACACAAAGAAAGCCACGGTAGCCAAATAAGTTATAACTTACACAGGTTAGTCAATCCTTTTTTTTTTTTTTTACAATACAGTATTTAAACATTATTTACAAACTAACATTACCACACGTTTAAATGAGGTTTTGGTACTTACTTTGTTTTTTGGCATTATTATTGCAGTTGATTGGATGTTTTGAGATTTAGTATTTTTATTTGACTTAGAACTGCAATTTTTGGGAAAATGTATCAAATTTCAATTTTTTCTTTATATCTCATTTTTAAACCTTGTTTAACTTTTCAGTAGCTTTATGATTTTTTTTAGGCCTTTGTTCAGCAGATTTTTACCTCAGTTATATAAATACATATATATGTAATCAGAGATGTGTTGAACAGGTGACAAAATGTGATTCAGAAATCATTTGTGATTTCAGTGCCCAGCATTATCTGACTAAAAGAAACTGCCTTCACAACATTGCCAATGAATTAGCCTGTAGCTGGTTTGCTCCAAATATTTATCTTGACACAACAGTATTTTCATAATTTAACAGACTGCTCTGTTAAGATAAAGGATGCTAAGACTCAATGTCAGAAGTAGCTCCTTCAAAACATTTGCATATTGTTATACTCCTAATATAAACAGTACTCCATTAGTTCTGCAATTTCTATTTTTTTTGTAGAGCAAACTTTTTACTTTAGCTCATCCACTAGCTTCTTCTAACAGCCAGGTGTCCAACAGCATATAAAAGTAAATCAGCATTGCTTAACATGAATTGATGATCTAGTCCTGACTGATACTACGAATTACTCAGAATATCATTTTCATCCTGGAATTATCAGCTAAAGAAGTGGTCCTATCTTCTTCAGAAAGAAATGTTCTGTATATTCCTAGGAGATAAAGAAGTACAAGTTTCTGATAACACATGGGCAAATGTAGGCTTTCTTAAGAAATGGATTTACATTCTTCATTCTTTTTATATGTCTATTCCATAACCAATCTGCATGCATTTCAGGTTGCTAAGAGAAATATCTTTTAGAAGACGGTAGGTAGGGCACAAGAAAAATTCCCACTGAATTCAACACTGGCTTTGAATATTGTTTCTGAAAAGCTTAATGTATGAACCTATAACCTGTAATTATTAAAAGTCTGTTAAAATCTAAAAATAACAATGAAAAATTCAAAGCAAGTCCTTAAAATCAACCAAACAAATTCACTGAACTACTGCTGCTTTTGAAAATACCTCTTTTAAGGGCAGACTGCACAACACAATGAAGGATTCTTGCAAAGCAGAGTTTTCTTGGTAGTCACATATACACACATCTATTACTTAAAAAATGTAAGACAGATATTGACACTGCAAATCCTTCTCCCTCTGAGAAGCAGACCATGTATGCACCAACACCACACCATTTAAAAAGCTGTATGCCATACGCACAGTGTGCATACATAACACAGGTCTTATGGTTCTAATTTGATTGTATGCCTTTTGATAGCTCCTTTCTGAGCTGCCAACAGCATCAGTGCCTAAACCTCAAGAGCGTAGTTTTAAACCAGCTTATAAATGTAACTTCACCTAAATCCTGGAAAAAAATCATCATAGGCATACTAAATACAGTCTCATTTGCATGTTACTACTGCTACAATATACTTAAATACTGTATTTTAGAAAGGTATAGAGCTTAAGCAGTTCAAATTCTTAGTATACTGTATATTCAGATTTTTCAAGTGTAATTTCAGAAAATAATGAGCAATCCAAATACACTCATTAACTATGGGGTTACAGTGTTTTACCACCCTTATTTCTTCCTTATAACTAGTCTGAATCTACTCTCATTCAGTTTAAAGCCACTGCATCTGGTCTTATTGCAACAGACTTTGCTAAAAAGTTTATCCCTGCGTTTCTTACATGCTTCAAGGCTAATAAAACTAGCTATTGTGTATTTGTACATAGACCTCAGTATACATAAATAGCTTTTACCTGTTTTGAAGCTTTTACTTAACCTCTAATGCATCTTTATGCTATGCCACGATTTCATACTGTTGTTAGAATTTTTAAGTTTATTTTGTTAACAAATGTCAATGATCTCTCACCAATTCTCATGGTTCTTTCAAGAAAACTTTGCATTCAGACATACACATAATTTTCTTTATAGTGAAATTAAGAAGCTTATTAATTGAACAACTTTTAAATAGTCATTGTAGTACCCTTACCTTGTCGTAATCTTTAATTCTAGCTAATTTGCCATAAGGCACAGAATGCCAAATATTTTCACAGCAGCAATGAGGAGGTGAGAGGAATTCTACACCAAAAGCTTTACCATTATGTGCCTAGGGATTTATACACCATAAATGAAACCATATTTTTGGGGGGTTTATTTCAGGAAGAATAAATAGAGGATTGTAACTTACTGAATTTCCCCTTTCTCACATGCTACATTATTGATACCTTGAAACTATATGCCTGCTTAAAATTTGATTCCAAACCACAAACTTCCTGCAACATACCACCAAATGCCATTCCTTCTAAAAACAACTGCAATGTTGTCTTCACCTTAACCTGCAAGTAAGCAGGCTGCAGGTAAGCAGGCTGCAGGTGGAAGCTGAGCAAAACAAACTTGCTCTGAGGTTACTGACACTGAGTATATGAGAACAGATTGTAATTAACAGTCACACATAGCACTGAAGATTGACTTAACAATTTAGCAAAGAGCTGTAGATATGAGCACTGCCAATATACCACATTAGAAAAAGGTTTGTAAACCTCTTTCTTCTAAGACCAAGCTACTGACTGTTTCTAAAGAAAATGATAAAACGCATTTTGCCCCAGCAAAAATAATTTTATTAAATAATAGTTTTCATGAGTTCCTTTGTCATTTTTTCCCCATAACAAAATCACTTTAAGTATATTATTTGAAACAAAAAATCTTATGGCTAATTTTTTTCCTATGTAATTGTTCTTAATCAGAAGCTCTACTACTGCATCCTTCCCTTGCATGAAACTAGCAAATAATTAGAGTTATTATTTGCTCCTTTACTTGTAACTGCTTATCTACATCAGAAGTGTTCAGAAACTGGTGTCATGAGACTGAGATTGTACATTTGGGAGAGGGGGTTAGAAAAAAACCTATGTGGGAAACATTCATCATTTGTGATTGGTAGTATCTTAGGCAATAATATGTAAGGTGCCTCAAATTAATGCTGTTCTCCCCATGACATCAGACCAGACCATAGCTAAAACCTCAGCACAGACATTTAAACAGGTTAGTTAGCCTAAACTTAGCATTTGGCATCAATTATATGATTTAGATAACTGGTAAGTTTACAGGGGCACCTAACTTACATAGTATTTGTGTATAATTGTGACAGTGAAAGGCTTATATAGATATATATATAAATTCATAGTAAAAATGCAGGGGCTCCTACATGAGTTTTCAGTGCAATAGCAGGAAGATTTGCAACAGGAAAATGCAATGTTATCACTAAAAAGAGCTCTGGGATAAAAGGGAAAAACTAGATAACTGAAATATCATGTGGTATTATGGACACATGTAGAACAACTGCGATGCTAAGATACACAGGTCAAAAAGACTCAGTGATTGAAAACCCACTTCTTCCACCAACCATCTGTTTCATTTGTTAGTTACACTGCGATATTTTCAGAAAAAGTGTAGGGGAAAAAACCTCAAATTGCCAATGGCTGCAGTTGTATGCCATGACAAAAGACTGAAGAATGGAGTAAGCCCTCCTATACCACACTTCCACCAACCTAATCAACCCCAGCTTTGCTGTAACATCTTTATGGCCCAAGCACATTCATAACATACAGGATCTTTTAGAGAACAGAGCTTAACAAGAAAATAATGAAAATTTAGTCACAAAAATAAATGAAAAGTCAGTTATTATACAGAGATTCAGTTCAACTTGCTTTGTCACTAATAAACATACAGATCAATGTATATGAATGCCCATGTCCAATACGTAGTACGCACAGACCATAGATTGTTCTTTTCAAGTTAATTTTAAAAAAAAAAGCCATCAAAATTTCCTTGAGTGACTACCATTTCCATTGTATCTGACATTGAAAACTAAAATAATATTCTACATACAGTAGCAATGCAAGAATTGGCCATGACTCTGTACATTTCTTAATCCTCTAACAATTGGTACACTTGAGGATTACAAGTCGAAATAAACACATAGAAACCACTCTGAAAGGCTGCAAAAGAGTGCTTTAAAACCATTGTTTCATTAATATCTTCTCTTTGCAAAACAAAGCCAAAAATATCAGTCACACAATATTAACCACATGCAGTCTGAGAAGCCAAAATATGATAATCAGATTGTTGCTGGCAGACATATTAAACCTTCCTGAAACATAAGGCATTACCTAGAGTAGTGTCAATAATATACAGTCTCTACTCAGCTTTTGCAACAAGTACATTGCCCTAATTCCCATGTGTATGCAGCTCATCTTCTAACCTGGCTCTTCAAATAAAGGTGTGCAGCAGTGCTGTGATCATTTTCACATACACCCGAAAAAGGAGATTTACAGAAAGAGCCATGCACAAACTTCCTATATCCCCCTGAAAAATCTAATAATTAGTAAAATGTATGGATCCTCACATGTTCTGCAAACTTGTTTGGCTACTGAAAGGGCTAAAGTTGCTTCCAATTAACCACAGGGATCTGGATTAGCAGGGAATCCCCTGACATATCCCACTTCATCCCAGGCCTTATCTATGGCACAACAGAGAATGTCTTGTAAGAGCTGCAAGTCTAGAGGCTCAAGTACAGCACTACAGATTCTATTCACACACAGCAATCACGGCTGCTTTTTAAGATGTGCCACGTAAAATATTCCATTATTGACCTGATATCCATCCCCTTTCCCACAAGAACACTAAATTTATGATCGATTTCACTTCAGTATGAAGATGTTTTTCATAACATCACCTGCTACTAAATTTCATTAATTCTTGTTGTCCAGACTAGAACCTATATCAGTAACATTAAAGTCTTTCTTCCTAGCATCTTCTTTAACACCAGTTACTGAAATGCAAGTAATCATCTACTGAGACAGCACAGTGAGCTGCCAGAGAAAGCCTAAGTGGTATTTTAGAGACAGTGGCAAAACACATTATTTACTGTGTGCCCTTGCTGCGACATTACCTATGAATTAGAGTTTTACTGTTTTACCCATTAGCATTCCTTTGACAATAAAGAAGGGAATTTCTATCACTGAAAGTTTGTTGCATACATATTAAAAAAAAAAAGAAACCACAAAACATACAGCAGTGAAATGTTGAGAATGATATTTTAATGCAAGAAAAACTAAGAAATGGAACTTAGTAGTATCCTGAATACCTGCATCTTTGCCTTTTTATGTGAGAATACTTTACACATTACTATCTATAAAGAGCATATTCTATAAGGTAATTATCAAGATGCTGTAAAAGTGTTATAATTTTGATACAGAAAATTTTTTTAAAATTCTGCAATATTGTGAGGACAGAAAGGGTTGAAAAACTTATTACTCTTGCAATAAATTTAGACAAAGCTATAATTTTCATTGCTTCGGAGAATCACTTTGGAGTTGTTATTATGGAATGTAGAAAGAAGAAGTAGTTTGAACATTACAAAATGGAGAACAGAAAAAAAGGTAACAATCTAGACTAAGACTGTTATGAACACTGTCACCTCTCAAAACAGTCAACGCACAAAAAAAGACAAAAGTTTTCCTGAGTTTGCAACTGTTCAGAAAAATACTAAATTAAAAGCTCTGTATTATCAACCGCGGGAGTAAGCAACTTTAAAATAATTTCATCTTTTTATAGATAAATTATCATACTATAAAAAGATTCAAGCTAACCCTGTGTGCCCTACATTTGAATGCTCATAGGACACTAATTAAGCAGAATCTTTGGAATTCTTGATCATTTGTATATGGGTGTACAGAAGTCACTTTTACTGATATTTCATGAGCCTTCTAGACTTCTGTCCTTTAATATCCTCCACAGGAATTAACTTCCTTTCAAGAAAAAAAAAAAGAGTGGCCACAAAAATTCAGGCCTTCTCAGAGGCTCCCCTGAGGTGGAGACCACCCACACCTAATTGAGTAATTGACACTGAAGATTGTTTGTCTGGTTGGTTTTAGCCAAATAACTCCAAAACTAAACTTGGCCTCTGCTTTTGAATAGTTCTCATCAGAAATGTTGAATTATATTAATTTAAAAAAAAATTAAAAACTATTTATTCTCATCTTTGATATTATTTGAATTCTGAACCCACAGCTGAACTAAATTCCTTTTGACTCTGATTAGCCGCCAGAATCAATTTCAACTTATTTATTTGCAGTGTTTAGCATTGTTACTTTACACCGACCTTCAAATACAGTTACATTTTTCAAGAAGTTCAATGTAGCTACTGCATTTCAAAACATACCACTTACCCTAACAAGTTCATCTGCTTTGTAAGATGCAACAGCTAATTCAGCTCTGGCACAAGAATTTCGGCACAACGGGGCAGTAAGATCTACTTATTCATCTTACCAGAGATTTAGGAATGCTTGAGACCCTCTTTGGGTCTCAAAATGCAGGATACTTTAGCTCATCCCTGCCAGAGTAGTAGAGGCACCCAGATCAATAGATACTTAACAGGATATAAAAGCATGAGAGTTAAAAAGGAAAAGAATACGGGAAACAGGAAGTAGTTTATAGTTGCCACAGTTTGGGATTTTTTTTAATAGCACAGAGTCTCCTTGTTTTGCATTTTAATTAGATGGAATGTATTTTCTACTGTCAAAATAGGGATGACTTCATTAAACTTTTGTAACGCCTGTGCATTTATTTGTTACTATTAACACCTTCACATTACCTCTATAAGATATGGAGTTTATTGTACTGCAAATACAGTTGGATATCTGTTGTGTCCTCTTCACTTTCACACACCTTCACTATCAGTTTTGCCATTAAATTAATGGTATTGTTCATGTTAGCTCTAACATTAGAACTGCTGCTCTAAGAAACAACTCAAAGACAGAATTTTCCTTCAGATTTAAAAAAAATCCCATAGAATACTATCAAAATGACTCAATAACACATTTAACCAAAACAGTATGACATACTGTCACAGCACATAAGCATAATGCACTTGGCACCAGAAGATTCTACAAAAATGTTGTTCACCTGCCTACACACCTGCATGTATACATATAACTCCTTTTCAGAACACCACCAGGGGGCAAATAGAATGAACGTATTTCGTTTCTAAAGAGATAGGCTGAAAGCAAAGTATTAAGAGAGTGTCATGGTACATTTTAATACCAGAATCCTAACAGCAATAGAGATGAGTGCTAATGAAGTACACCAGAACTTCATAATTACACCACGTGATTACATACTGTTTTGCATATAATTTTCTCTAAATGGAAGATAAGGAATGTAGGAAACTGTAACTCTGAAGAATGCTTTTTTTTCTTTAACTTGAACTACAAACACATTATTGCTACTTACTTTAAACAGACATTATGCACATATCCATGCCTGGAGACTTACATAAACAAATATCATATTTGTTTAACTCATATGATTTCAAAAACATTTTAACTTTGATTTGCAAATGAAAAAAAAACCCTTCATTAAAATTCCCTATAGGGAGCAGGGCCAAGCATGCCATTCCCAGAACCTTAGAGATTATTAACCACAATACTGTTATACTGATCACTTTACTTGTCATATACCATGTAAGAGATATTTCATGGACAGGATGCTCAAAGCCCCATTCAACCTGACCTTTAACACTTCCAGGGATGGGGCATTCACGATTTCTTTGGACAATCTATGCCGGTTTCTCACCATCCTCACAGAATACCCACGTTTCTCCAGTCTAACTGATTAGCAACAGTAATCTCCTACTGCTCTTATTAAGAATGTTTAAGAATATTATCTTTCTTCCACATAGCTTGAATAAGTTAAAACCTACCAGATATCATCACCTATTTTCATGGCTAGTTAAAACATTTGGAACATGGGGAGAACTTCACATAAATTCAGCACATGATTTATATAAAAGTACCCTGCCTTCTGAAAGAAGATTTTCATCTAGAAAATCTAGTATCTAAATTTTTCTGTAGTCCTGTTAAATTAATCATATTTAATCTCAGAGACAATACAAAAGCATGCCATAGGCTACATGTGTTTTAAAAATGAAGTAATTATTTTTGGATTCCTTCTGCCGTACGGATGCTAATTTGAATACCTAGTGGTACAAGTAAAACATAAGGAAAATGAAAGAACAATGTGTTATTGCTTCAGTTGCAGCTTACTAGTACACTTATCAAATGAAATACAAGTCTCATATTTATCCTACTTGATTTACATATTAAAAACCCATAATTTTTGGTTTTCCATGTCCTTTGGATATTTTTTGCCATCACCTTTCTTTAAGGTGAGAAAAGAAAAAACAAATAGCCTACAATGACTACTATTTCTATATTATTTTCTGTTACTACCCTCCTGTTCTCTGCCCTTTCACCCTCCTTCCTCAAACCAAACCAATTGAAACTTCTGCTTCAACAACAGAAGGACCTGTCTACTGCTCAACATTCTCTATATAATCCCAAGCTGTCGCATGAGGTCAGTTTTCCCCTTTGATACATGAAATCCAAAGGTATTCTACTGTGCATGTTTGACATATGAATAGAAAGCAATACATATCAAGATTCTTGCCCAAACTAAAGAAATGTGTTATTACAGCAACGTGAAGGAATATAGATGGGTGACTTCCAACTACCTTAATGGCAGCCTGGTTCAGCATCAATACATACATCAAAATTTTACTCCATGCTGTACATAAGTAACAAAGTAATTTACAACAGGCCATCTGTATTGACTAAGAGCTAAGAAAGGGTAATTTTTGATAGAGAAAATATTTTGCATTTATTGTACCAATGCCTCTGTAAGAATATTTATTTTGTCTGGAATAAGAAGAGCAAAAAGCAAAAATAAGCAGCACAAGCTTCTCTCCTTGGCTCTTGTTTTACTTTCACTGTAAAAATAACCTTGTCAATAAAATGAGCATGTATTTAAATATGAGGAATCACACAGTGATGAATATTGTTTCAGATTAATTTCAGATAATGCCTGTAGTATATACTCTGATTAAAACAATTCTCCTAGCTTTTCTCCAAGAAACATATTAGCCAAGAAACATATTTAATCTTCAACAGCAGATGAAAACTTACCTTATTACAAAGTCATGGCTATCAATCTCTTTTCCACAGCCACTCTTCAGAAGGATACCAGAATTCCCAACAACAGCACATGTTTTAAATCGGCGATTCTTCATCGGGGAAACTTCAGGGAGAAGGCTGTGCAAATCCTGAGAAATGTTTAGGGTGCGACGCCTGTCCAGTACATAATGAATTACATCTCCTGGTTTGAAGCTGCTTTTGACCACTGAGACATCTCTTTCAGCATCCAAGAATTGAAGGATGTTCTTTCTGTGTTGACAGAAAAATGCACAGATAAAACCGAACACTCCCTGCTCAGAGTTTATCTAAACAGCAATACAGACTGTACAAGGCATATAACATAAAGCAGAGGGTAGGCAGTGTCAGTCATACTAAGGTCATTTCCCATGCTCTAGGATGGAGTTAGAGCAAAGCTGTTAGGATGGAGTTCAGATTGTGGTTACAATATAACACATAAATACTACAGAAATAAAGCTTGATCACTTCTATAGACAAAAGGACCAAGAGACCAAGGGAAGATAACTATGGAAATTAGAAGGCATATGGCTTTTTACTATCTTTACAAAATTCTGGAATAAACACATTTTTAAAAAGGACTGTGGTGTTTTGTTTTCATAGAAACACAGTTGAATACAAAGTATTTGTGAAGTATTTATGATTTTAAAAATGTTATCTCTTAGAAATCAGCTTGGTTCAGGAATGGCCCTGTCTCTTATAGACTCTTATTTCACCATAAGAGTAACATACTCAGTTTAGCATAAACTTCCTCCTAATTAACTGAAGTTCAGCTACAGTTATCCTAATTAACTTGAAATGAGAACACCTACAGTCTTTTGTACCAATTTAAACAAAAATTAAGCTAAAATTTAAACTGCAAATTAAACTACTCCAGCTCAGGGTCTAGTCAAGCTGTTAGCTTGAACTCAAAACTACTTATGAATTCTTCTTTGAACCGTTTATTGTGCTCCTTTGCAACTAATTAAACTGTTAGACAAGTTCAGACACATGTGACCATAATACGTTAGTTTAAAAAGCTACCATGGATAAAGTGAACTGTGGCAATTAGACAGTTATATACTCCTAGCCTACAGCAAGTAACAGGTGAAGAATGATTGCTTTTATGTCAGCTGAAGAAGTCAAGTCATGGTAACTGTACGTGCTTATGCGGCTAGTGCATCAGGATGCTCTGCCTAAGTAGGGGTAAAACAGCTCAAACGTGACTCTAATTGCAAAAGTTGTCAGTGGTGGATGGAGAAGCGTGGATGACCATGTTTTTGGTTTTTGAAGAATGTTGAGACTGGTCTGACTCCTCGATCCTAAAGTTAAACATTCTGGGGACGTGAAGAATAATCTTTCATGACAGAAACTGGCGCTGGTGAGGATGCAGCAGACAAAGGTCCTGATAAAAAGAACCAACAAGTGATAATGCTGACAACTTACCTAAAGCTGCTGAGTTGACACACCTGGCCTGAAGATGTATGACTGACAGTTAAACTCTTTATACTACAAAACCCCGGCACCTCTTTTTAATGGTAGGGAATTCTAACACAGTCTTTCTTGGAGAGTCTATGCAGATTCCTCCTTCGAGCGGGGACCCCTCTCAAGATTCCTTCTCGGGGCTGAGCAAAAGAGACTTGCCCAAAGTCACTGGTATGTGTGAGCACCATCAATTTCTGCTCAACTGTTTTGCTAGCTTTATCATTGCTTCAACATGGCTTCAATAAATAGTGCACTATATTAGTAGGTATAGCTACTATACACTGTGCTGTAAATAATTCTGATCAAAATATTTTAATCTAATAATTCTCATGATCATCAATAAATAATTTATTTTATTAATGTAAGTATATTTGGTTTCCCATCCCCAATCCTGCAGAACAAAGTTAGGTAAAGGTTCAATTGCACCTATACAATCCTTTAAATATAAACTGGTGGCCAAGTCTGGGGCTAAGACTGGGTCCAGCCATTCAAAGTTTCCATTCTGCCCATGACAGGTGGGGACTGGGGTCCAAAAAGTGTGCCAGACACTCTTCATACGTAAGTTCAAAAGAGACATTTAATAACTGCAATGTAATGACTAATGTATGAGATGACTAATACCTGCACTGACAGAACTGAGCAGTTTTCAGTATCCACTCAACATAAAAAGCTGGGAAAGACTCCAGGCCAGAGCTCCAAGAGCCACTGGTAGCTCAGGATTACAAGTAAGTGAAGCCTTACACACTTGGGTCCACCCTTGCTCTGTGAAGCATGTATGTGAAGAGACATAAGACCACATTTGAACAAAAGTACAATACTCTCAAGGAACTGAGAAGTGCTGAGCTGGGGCAGGGTGTTCAGCATTTGATAATTCTTATAGACATTTTTGCCTCTGCAAATCTAACAAAACAAGAAAAACAAAAACTTTATATTTTCCACTGTTTTCAGTAAGTAAAGTAGAATTTGAAAGAGAACAGATATTTTGTTAAGAGAATGTTATTTTTAAATATTAAATTTTTAGAGCAGAAGTTCCTTAGAGAACATCAAAACAGGAAAACATAACTAGAGATGCCACTGTAGCAGTTACAACACTCAGTTACAACCATAAAGGGGAAATAATCCCCCACAAGTTAAAAGGGATGAAGTAGAGAAACATCCATGCTCACAAGCCAGGTCTTGTGTCACTGCCTGGAGAAAGAAGAATATGTCTGAATCTTGCAAGCAATGACACAAAATACTTATCATGGAACTGATCTTAAAAGCCACAGGGGAAGTGAAACATGATAAAAATATTTTTCAAGTGATTCTTCACATTTCTTAAACTAGGACAGGAAAAAAAACAAAAGGGAAAAATATCTGGTATGTTTTGGGCTATCAGTTACAGCTGTCATGTATGAATGAAGCAGTATCAGAGAAAAGACAGCTTGATCTGAGGCTCAGAATCACAGCGCAGGATAGGCAAATCAAGAGTGTTGCTTTTGGTAAGACCAGACAAGGTATTTCTGGAAAAGGAAGATGAAGATTCAACTTCAGCCTTTAAGGTGAATGGACTTAAAATCTCCAAGGGTTTGATGGCTTTACTTAGTGGGCACTCTGCAACAGATACATGAAAAAGCTACATTGAAAAGAGCAAGAAAGAAGGAACTGCCCAATCTAGAACTATTAAAATCTACTACAAGTATTCATTACCTAGGAACAGAGCTACTATAGCTGGATCTGTGAAGGATATGACAAATATGAATAGCATCACCTAAGCTATCCAGAGGCTCATTTCACATGCACTCTAACTTGAGAAGGGATGACCACAAGTGAGTCTAAAAAAGCAAAAAAATTATGTGAAGTGTACAGAAACCTAGAGTTCTGACTAGAAAAAGTCATGTGTGATCACTAGAAGATTCGCTTTAGTAATTTAAACCACTCACCCATGATACCTAGAATGAATGGGCCTAAAACTGTCTCTTGATAGCAAACTAGTAGCAAAGTTTGTATTTTTAAAAGAGGAAGGCAGTGAAGTTACGCAAACAGTGCCAAAAAAATAAAAGCACCTTGGCTTCCCTTATTAATTTGGTCATTTACATTCAAAACTTATTTATCTATATGCTTACAGAAGTCCTCCAAAGACTTTTAAGTGGACCTGAATTAAAATCAGATAATCAACCACTTACTTAACACAGCTGAAATTTCTAAAATGTCTAAGGAATTTATTTTACAATACAATTTTGAGATGGGCAGAAGTCACTGAATCTTGGTATCTTCTCATATTTTTAAAAATGTTTTCTTATGTGAAGCTGTCATTAGCATATTCAATTAAATGTACATACAAACATTACAGTACACAATAGAATCCTTGTAAAAGAGATTTGCTAACATTAAAATATTTTATTGATTTTTCTGACTCTACCCAGATATCTTTTAATACTGAAAGAAATATGATAAAGAATGCTATTGTTTTAAGTTCCTCTGTGCTACTGACTCATCTGTACCATGGGGATAGCATTACTTCCCATTTTCACATAAGTGCTAAAGGGTAAAAAATGTCTAAGGGATGTGACAAAACCTGTACATACATACATGAGTGTTTCAGTCAGTGTAGATGCTCATTAGTAAGAAGAACTTGTTTAAACCTCTATTCTGTCCCACAGAATAAAAAATAGCACAACAAGGTTATTCATATTAAACTGACATGACAAAATAATGTCAAGTAAGCGCTAATCCACTTCAGGATGCATACAAAATTGAAAGTAAGCCCAATTCCACCAAGGAAAAAAACAGCGTGATTTTTAGCAAACCTTGAAGCAAAGGTGTTCTGCAACCTTAAGCTAAGATGTATAAACAAAGTTTTACTTGAGGTTCTGTTATGACAAATAAAACTCTATCGTGGGTGTAGCCTGAGCCCTTTTGTGGGCAGGTAAGACAGATGTGCCATATTTGAAGCCAAGCAGCTGTTTGCAACATGTTTCCTTGACTCACAAAAACACAGTGTCACAGTCTGTGGTTGACCTGAGGTTTTATTCTGATACCAGAAACAGATTTTCACAATATTTAAGTATCTACTTAAGTAAACTCCTGGTTATCTGACAAAGTTCATGTAACAGATAGTAATGTCTCTGAACAGCTTTCCAAATGTTGCAACTATGTATTGCTCTGGGGCAATATGGCTCTATTTTTCTCCTTTTGTTTCTTTTTTTTTTTGTTTTATTCTGTACTGTAGCCTTTGTACTACAAAATTGTTATAATGTCAAACTATTCTTCATCTGCTGCAGAATTGTGTGGATTAGGGAAAGAAAATAAACGACTAAATCATTTGACTTTTAAAATTATAAATAATTTTATATTTTTAGAAATTTTCAAGAAAATTGAAATATGACCTCCAATGCATTTCCTGGAAAAATCATTTCTTTAGAGGAAGGCAGTGCCAGAAACCCTTGCCGCTGGGACATCTGGGCTGATCTGGACAGTAACCATCATGGGAAGCCCCTAAAGGGCATCCTCAGTGCCCAGGAAGCTGGGCTAGATCACCAGCTACCACATTATGGAACTAAGTGTTTACCTAATCCTCTCTGCATGCACTGAAGATACGCCTCTATCTACAAGTCTTCCAGCCTATGTTTACCTAATATGTTCCTAATAACCTCTTGTGGTGGGGACCTGGCAAACTCCCCATGCAGCCTACATCAGTGCTTCCCTAGCCTTCCAGAAGCAGAATACTCCTCATGCTTGCACATGTTTCCCACACCAATTTGCCTGTGGATGGCAGACTACACTCTTAGTAAAATCCTTCGTATACTTTAGTATAAGAAGCCATTCAATTTTTTTTTAAAACTTTTATTTTTTAAGTTATGCAGGTCATGATGTAGATTTCTGATCTTTCTTCTTGCTTTCCTGCAGACTTTCTCTGACTAATTCACACGGGTCTAATAACTCAATTTTCTAACCCTAGCAAGCTCTGACACTGCTTCAAGCTTCCCAGCTGGAAGGTAGAAGGTGGCTTCAGCCTTTGAAATCACCAAAGACTACAGCCTAGATAAAGCATGCTTTTTGTCATCTAAATTAGTTTAAAGAAAACCACAAAAGAACAAACTCTGTGGTCACAAAAGGTCACAGCTTGCCCCTGTAGATGGTTGGAGTTCCAGCTCCTGCTGGCTTCCTGAGAACGCAGCGGGGACTGTGCGTGTTTGCACCTGTTGGGTTTCACTTTAGTTGACTGAAAGGAAGTTTAAAGAAAACCTCTTCAAGGAAAGCAGATTGAGAATCATAGTTAGTCTGGGTTGGAAGGGGACTTGAAAGGTCATCTAGTCCAACCACCAATTTGGATTCGTTAAAAACACGTCTAACTGCAAATAACCTTGGGACAACTCCTGCCAGCCTCCAGACAAACAGGAATGCTGTAATAGAGGAGAGTGGGCACGCAAAAGGAAAAGAGGACTTTTAAACAGACCATGACTCAACTTAGGCTTAACCATAGGAAGGCTGGCCATATGCCAGCTTCTCATGAGGACAAGCAAGGTAGAGTACAACAGATAGGCAAGCAAAAATCCCGAGGTTTATTACGACTAAACCAGACCAGAGAGCCCCAGTTTGCATGGGATCTTTGACACAGAGAAGATCTGAAGGCAACAGTGTAAATGGCCCCAAAATGTTGCTCCAGAAGTTTCACAGTGCTCCATTGCCAGTTCAACACATACTGCTTGCACTTGAGGGATTAATCGTAGCTGTTACATGTAAACTTGAAAGACAAACGATGATAATAATCTGAACCTTTCTAAGGAGGAAGCTGCCCTTATTTTTTTT
Source organism: Pachyramphus minor (assembly GCA_013397135.1). NCBI lineage: Eukaryota > Metazoa > Chordata > Aves > Passeriformes > Tyrannidae > Pachyramphus > Pachyramphus minor. The sequence goes on along the minus strand of VYXB01007641.1, from coordinate 81,928 downwards.
TAGATGCTGTTAACATCTTACAAGTTCTCACACTTTTCTGACAGGAAATTTTCTGTTACACTGCAGAGATAAATACATCCTCAATGTACTTCTTTAAAATTTTGCCTTCCTGCAATTCAAAACCTTCTGCTCCTTCCAACAGAAGTGCCCCTATTTAATCAAAAATAAGTGGGAGAAAATCACACACTGAGACATCAGACTGTAGTTCATTTCATACAGGTCACAGATGTGCTGGCATCAGCCCTGTGCAGAATTCTTACCCAGATAAGTTTGCACCATCTCAGACACATTCCTCCTTTCTGAAACTACGGCTTCCACTACAACTGAAGTTTCCTTACTGCCATAACCATAAGGAAAACCTTCACATTGCTACAGAGAGTAGAAAGGACTTAAGACATAAAACCGTAGCACATGATAGATTCTCTTCCTCGTGACTGAAATCATTCAGACAAAAAGGGAACCAAGAAAGCAGTCTTCCCTCCCTAGACACAAGAATTATCTAATATTCCTGAAAGAAACTGTCAGCAAACAGAACGTAACATCAGTTGGAAAAATCACTCTCCCACCAGACCAATCACGATTGTCAAGGTGACAAGTTTCCCACAGCCTGAAGTAATTAATAATACCAATAATTTCCTCTTCAGTCACAGAAAGTCTAGCTCTTTCTTCTTTCTCCTTTGGAGCTTAACAGCTTAACAGTTCCAAAGGACCGCTGCCCTCCCAGAAGAGCTGCTACACTCCTCAGACTGCCTTTTCTGCAAAGTCCTAGAGCACCAGAAACCAAATGAAAGCTTTCCATCCTTCCATGGGGTCCTGATAAAGGAGGTTTTTCATTCATTGACGCCTATCTGATCCTGGCCTTGCCAAGAATTCACCTTTGAGGCTGACAGAGTGGTCACTATCCTAAGCAAAAATCAGTAATGCCCACAGCCAACAAAGCAAATAGCAAAGTATAAAATTCTAGATGCCAGCCAACTAGGTTCAACATATTATTGACCAACCATCCTTGCATAAAGCAAGGTTCACTATCAAACGTTTTCTTCATTTTAAAATTATTAATGCAGGTGTAAAGCTGATATAAGACATAAAAGTAGCTGCCATTTATTGGTAAGTTTTATGAAATAACTTTATGCTGTACACTAATGGTTTTACAAATTACTTCCTCACTCCTAAGAACTGAAAATGTTTTATGTATAATTCAACAGGCACTATCTTGTTTTTTGTTTCTCTCTTACTGTTACTTCCTACAGTCAACCTCACACCACAAGATCACCAACCACTGTTCACATTAATAATTGCAATAAAAAGCATGAATCATCTTCATGGTCTACACAGTGCATCTCATGTACTCTGAAGGGCTGAACAGTTAGTTAAACCACAATAACACTCTAGCACTTTACTACACACATTTGAAGTTAGTCCTGGTAGGTGTGTAAGTGTAAAAATACAAAGCCAAAATGCTTCTTACTGCTGTAACAGGGAAGAAAGGTGTATAGCAAACCACCTGTAAAAGTGAGAGAAAGCAGATCATTTAGTCAGCATCAGATTGAAACACATCTCACAAGGGGTTGCACATGGCTTCCTCAGTGAAAAGCTTGCCCAATGTCCCTCCCTCACTGCTGAGTACCATAACTGAATATGCTATGCTGTGTCAGCAAAGAGGATTTCTGGAAAGGCTGTGATTGGCTGGTAGGACTGTACACGAAGATGACACGTATGTACTAACAGGCTAGAAAAAAAAATACCGTCACTGATGTTGATAATCTGCTTATCTTTCCTAGACTGTCCTGGCGCAGAAATCAGCCATACACTGGTCAAACACACTGAATGATGGTTCTGGAACAAACTCCATTCCTAAAATGCACCTCAGCTGCATTTTAAGAGTGCGCACACAGTCTTCATCAGTAGAAAACACAGCTAAGTGACTAAGGTCCTTTAACCTAGGCTGTCAAGGAGTGAGGACTCCACAGAGCACTTGCCAAGCAGCTGAGTGACAGCTACATCCTCCACACTATTAATTTTCTGCCTACCCAGATCCTGCTACACTTTTCATCCTTTATGCTGTTCCTTGGCTTTTTTGCAGTGGGGCTGCACTAGGTCCATCATAACATAAGGCTTCCAGAACATCAGTCCTTTACTACAGCTCCATACATTTCTGAGCTGGCTTTATCTTCTGCATGTTTTAGGATTAGGGACATAAAATAGCAGTCACAAAAAAAAAACCCTAAGTTCCTCATTCAGAGAAACCATGCTTTTGTACGTGGAAACAATGCCTGTTTAAGGAGTTTGGAAAAAGTCCTTTAATTTACAAAAAATCAATTACAAAACTTACAAATACGTAGAAAGGGAAATCACATAGAAACCACATTTTAATTAGACCAAATTTCTACTCAAAATCTTAATATTCAGAAAATCAAGTGTAGTGTGCTACATGATTGTTGGTAAAATTAGTTATTTTCTCTCCTTTTTCACAGAATGTGACAGTCCTAGTCCTCTACACTGCCAAGTCATGCTCCATATGCTTCTTTGACTGGCCACCTTCCTATGAAGATGGGGAAGGTATGACACAACACCATTAAGAGGCATCTGCTTGCTCTTCTCTCAAGGTGCATAGACCCACTGTGAATACTAACACACATCAGAACTATCCACTCACTCTAACTCTGCTACGGAGTTGCCCCAGCAGCAGCAGCCTAAGGCTCTTTTTGGCTTTTCTGACTTCAAGAAAGAAAACTGCCTAAGACATGGATACTGTCAGTGCCTGACCTGCCATGTGGACCAACCACGGCCAGGGTTGGATTCACAACACTTGATGCCCTGGCTCCTGACTCCTGTACCTAAGCCGTTTGTCTAAGCTCCCTCTGTACTTAAGGGAGGAAAACTGCTGTGTTCAGGATACTTTCAGCTGTTCTATTTCAAACCTTTAGAATGAGAGGAAATCATGTCCTCAAAGTGCCAGATTCTCACCACTGACTGTGGAAGAGTTCCAGACAAGCAGCTTAAATGTGGACATGTAAAATGTAGATGCTGACTGCATGGGTCTGACTGCCACGGTCAGATGAAAACATTTTATTAATTCTTACGAAGGATGACTCGACTTTGAAGTCTAAAGCAATGCAATTCCATTTAACACTGAAACCTAAATATATACAGTTATAAACCATCCACCTGCAACTGTAAATCAAATTACCTTTTCCAGACCACAGAAATTATAAGTAACACAAATGAAAAGAATTACAGGCAATATGAAATGAACTGCTTTTCATTTAAGACACTCACCTGATTTCCATTACCAAAGAAGAATTGATTTTCCAACCTTCTACAGCATGCTGGAAGATTGAGGAGCCACCCTTTCGAATTATCTTATCAGAGCTATTGATCATTGATCTGCTCAAACTCAGTTCACCATCTCTGCAATGCAATATAGAAAAGACACAATTACACCAAGGCTAACTCCAATTTTAAGTAATTTACATCCCAAGCACCAGCAACATACCCTTTCATTCACCACAAAAATAAGCAATTATCTCTCTGCTTTCTAAAGCAAATGAACTGTAACTGTGAAAAAAAAAATCTACAGGACAGCTATATTTAATAGTTGAATATGCAACTGAAGAGCTTAAATATGTTTATATTTGTAACAAAATAGACATAAGAAAATCTACAATAAGCTACAAATCATGAACGTGGATGAAACTTCATTATGTTTGTGAGGCAGATTCTGCACCTTTAGGTTCCAAATTTCTAGTACTAAACTAACAATTAAATGTTAACTTTCAAGCTTTCGCTTGAAATTGCTCAAAATCTGCAATACTGGTCTAACAGGTTTCTTTTGCCTCCTGTTGGTACTTAAAGACTTTTATGGACAAAATTCTGGAAAGTCCTACAAAACACAAAATTTCCCAGTCACTTCCTGAAACTTGAATGCACACATCCAAACTACCCCAATTGTCTTATCCTGTCCATCAGCCTTGTAATATTCATAATTTCTGGCAAGGTAGCCTTAAAAAATAAAGATCTAAAATAAGTTGTGGGTGAACCATTGAACAACTGATGAGCTACCATAACATTATCAATTGCAATATTAGCCAATAGGGTCACACAAACGGGATAGAGAATCCAAAACACTGCACGCACAACTTAGGGTGTTAGCAGTAAAATCCATTTTTATCTCCATATATTTCCATTATCTTCCATACCACTCCCTTTTAGGTGACAGAGCAATGTTCAGCACGTTCAAACACAGCTAGTAAACATAAACATCCTACCATGTAGAATGTCTTGTAACTCAGGAGTACACAGAATAACAACATACAGAAATCTCTTTCTCTGTTAAATAAGCATGCTCTGAAATACTGCCAATAACCATAACTTAACTTTCAAATAGAACTTCTGACCACAGCCCTTCAATCAATGAAATGGAAAAGATGTGAGACTGTAGGGTTTTCAGGGAATTGTTGACTCTTGGTTTCCTGTAAGTTCGTAAAACAATTGGATCCCAGCCCTTAATAACAACTACAGAAACATTACTGCAGGATATACATAAAGCAGTAATAATTGGTAAACTATATAGCAGGCTAAACTCAAGCTAACCTGCAATGAGACATTAACTAAGCTAAATTAAGGAAACTGGTAACATGTCGTAATTTCTAAAAAGATCCATCACTGCAAAAGCCCCTATAAGTAACAAAGCGGTGTTATACACACTTCGGCAAAACCAGCCCTGTGTTACTCGCAGCTCTTACTCCCTCACCATCCCCTCCACCACCGTCCCCGCAGCCCTGACATCTCACCGATGCAGATGTAAGGCTGCCACCTATCGAAAACCTGCAACTTTAGGTACAAGACCTGAGGCAAATGATCCAAATACCACTAACTTGAGGGCATGGGAGGATGCTGCACAAGTCCCTAAATTCAATAATCAGAATGCAACTTGAACTTTTTGCTATTTTTTTATTCCTTAATATTTTTCCATAAGGGTTCTAATAGTATTTATTACATATATACTCCTACATATATTTTCTAGATGCATTGAGTGCATTCATCTAAAGGAAGATTACCAAAACACATCCAAGCAAAATTCTCAGTTTAAAGGTACTTCAGAGATGTCTCTGGTTTATTCTGTGTTAAATATTATTTTAGCAGACACTTGAATGTGAGACAGTTGACAAAACTTAACAACAAAATACACTGCCCACTTAAAGCATCACAGCACCTGAAATGTCGTTTTCTTCCATATTCACAATTTACATCTGTAGTGAGCTATATAAATTATACATTAAAACAGTCTTAAAGTATGTTTTCATGAGCTAGAAGTCCCAGGCAGTTTGTGTTAAAGTACTACTATGAACACAAATGTGCTCACTTACATCCTCCTCTCCCTTTTATTGGCATTATTCTATTTAATTTTCACTTAAAGTAGTATTAAATAAACTAACACCTAAAAAGAAAAAAAATTCTCCAGTGTAAATAACTGTGAAATCAATTTGGGTGACTTTGAATCTTCTAGAATCACTGCAAGTCCTCTCTAATGTAAATGAAACAGCTGCCATAATGTGACAGCAACTTAAGCTGACAGTGTCAGCCTTTGCTCTAAATGGGCAACCAAACAAACCAATATCATGAGGCAATCTCTCATCCTGAAAATAGTTCATTAAATACAGCAACTTCCCTCAAGCATATTCCATAACAGTGTAAGATGACACTGTTTAAGAAACACTACATTGCACACAACATGTGTGTTTCATTACTTGCTTAACCTTTACAGGGACATTACTGTCTATTTGAAGCAGGGGCTGCTTTGCAATTATTGTCCTAGCAATAATTGCCACTGAGAACACACAGCTAGTGTAAGGTTTCTCATATAATTTGGAATTGCATATAGTCCATTATGGAACATGTGGAATTTATCGAAGGTGTCACTAATAACCATAAAATACGCCACCCTGCACATTCATAGTTCTGCATTACTGGTACTTCCGAAAGTAAAACATCCCATAAAAAAGTGACTTTGCCCGCCCACACGGCCAGTCAAAAATAACCAAATGTCATGAACCCCTAGTTCTGGAGAAAAGCAAGTGTAACACCCATATTGGCAGCAAATAGTAGTAATACACTTTGGGAGTTTTTCCTGCTTCATACAGTAATGAATGGGATGACAGACTGTGAAGAGAAACAATATTTCAACAGCTAAAGTCACTAGCATCCTGCTGTACAAGAAGTCTCGCTGGTAATAAAGAAATAAATATATCACTAAATCACCTGGTAGAAGTACATTACACTATATTTTAAAGTGTTTAAGAACACACATTATGACAAATTACACTTCTTTTTTTTCATTTAGTATTAAAACATCAGTTCATTTTAGTACCATTTCAATTGTGTCAAATCACGTGCAGTAAGCTGGAGGGAGCTTTTTCTTTGCACACTTAAATATGGTAATTTCTCAATAATTTTAACAGCTAATTCTAGTCCGACAGGAAGGAGTACATACAAAGAAACATGGGTATCTTTAAAGACAATTCTGCCCCACATGCTGACTTTCACGTGTGTTTTCACACACTACAACCCCAAAATGTTAAACTTCTGTACACCTCCTAAGTGTACAGATAGCTTTGTGGCAGAAACCGGGGCAGAAACCAGGGTTACACCCAGACTGAACAAGAGGGAAAGATACCAGCAAATTGTGAAAATCTTGAATAACATGGAAAGCAAACAATGCACACACACAAGTGAGGCAAGCTCCTGCTCCCGGGAATTCCGGGGCCACTGCGGTCCAGCTGTGCCCAGCTGCCTACGGGCAGCTGCCGGGATGCACTTTCTGTCTTTAACTCCAGGGCCAAAGGGGGACTAAGTAGGCTGTAATTGCCGCAGCTTCCTCCAGGCCTGTACGGGTACTTACAACCCCCTTATGCGTCCTCCTCAAATTAAGGCAAGGGTTACACGAGAGGATGAAAATCTGCTGTGAACGGCATTCTCCCCTCCAAGTCGAGTTGCAAAAGCAAACAGAAAGTGTGAGCCCTACTCAGCTTTTGCTGATTTCATTAAGCGACATAAACGATTTCATTTATGCACCCCTCCAGTGAAAACAAAATCTCAGATTCCTTCACAAGGAGCAACCAGCCTGGCTGAAAACCCAACGTCTCCACAGGATAGCTGCAAGTTGGGAGAAAAATGAGAAATACCGGCATTCACGTACACAAACACAACGACCGACAAAGAGAAACCTGAGGTGCAAAGAGAAAAATGGCAAGCGACTCTTCGTCTTTTGTTTTCAGTCGAAGACAGGCAGGAGAGGGAAAGCATGTAACAGACGGTTTCAGGGAGGGACCAGAGTTTCCAGCGGAGGAATCTCCGAAGCTAAGCGGGATGACCCACACCCTCCCAGCTCAAGCATCCCTAAGGAGCACTGAAGTTATGCAGAGCTCCCAGGCAAAACTTCAAAGGACGGAGGCAGGAGTCACTTGCACCCCGACACGCTCGCACCTCCCCGGCAGGTTCCCAAGGCAGGGAACGAGGTACAAGGCGCTCCGGACCAGGGGGCGCCGGGGCACCTGCCGACCCCAGCGGGGACGCGGAGCAGACTGCAGGCAGCGGCATGGCCTGGCTGCCCTGCCGGGGAGCCCTCCCGGTGCGGCTCCCCGCAATTACCCGGCGAGAGGTGCCTCCTGGCGCTCCTCGGTCCGCGCTATTTCCTTCGTCTTATAGAAGATGAGGAGGAGACTTATGGTGCACACAGTCCACCTCTTCCTGACGGAACGCATGTCTTCTGCGAAACGCGGGCCCCCTCCCCCTTTTCCTTTGTTTGTCAGGGGTGTGCGGAGAAACAACTCCTCACGCGGCAAGAATTGCCAAAAACACGGCGACGCTTGGGGTTCCTCCCCACCCCCGAAATAATTACGGCAGGGGGAAAAAAAAAAATCAAACCAGGCGGGTGCAGAGCCTGAGGGGCTGAGCGGCGTTTAGTTTATCTCTCTTTCGCCCTGCCCTGCAACCGGGCGTGCAGGCGGCGGCTCGCTCGCCTCGAGCCGGAGAGAGGAG
>VYXB01007641.1:25212-73044 GCA_013397135.1 Pachyramphus minor | reverse complement strand
GGGTTTTTTGACAAATCCAGTGTGACTTCCCTTTCTTGGCTTAGCTTAAGAGCGGGAGCTCATGGGATGACAGGACCTTCCCTGGCGCTATTTGGTCTGATATCTTGTCTCCAGAACTGTCCAGTAACAGACATTTCACAGAAAGCTGCAAGCAAATTTGGTGATAAGTGCAGATTTTTCCATCCCAAGAGAGTACTCCCTCATAGGCATTCGAACTGAAGAAAGGTTTGAGAAGCTGCTGCTAATAATTGTTATGGTCTGAAAATAAGTTTTGTGTAGTAGGAAAGGTTTAATTCAGCTTCAGTGGAATGGAAAGTGCAATTTCCTTCCACACAAACCAGCTCGAGCTGCTCTTTCTATGCTTTTCTCTGCTATGGCTCTGATAACCTGCTGTCAGAAAGTGACCTCTAAAAGTCATTAACAACAAAAGGAAAAAAGAACTCATTCTATCTGTGAGAGTGAAATTCAAATTATAATATAATTATACTATAATTTCTGATATTCTTTTCTAGAAAAAAATTTTTCATTGCAAAACCCTGTTTAATACTATTGTAACTGTTCAGCTGAACAGTTAGGATTCCATCAGTTAACCCTGTTGAACATCTGCAATACTCTTTTTTTATATATTACATAATTTTTATATATTAGATTATTTTCGTAGTTGGATGGACTCATCATCAATGGATGTTGAAAATGAGGATCATTTAGGATATTGAGGATCCCAAATTCACCTGCCTTCAGAGGTGGTTTTGCTGGGTTCCACATCTACCAATGGCAGCTTACCCTGTTACCTACAGCAGCCCTTTGCCAGGCCATGTGCACTTTCAGAAAGCAGTGTGCCTTCACCTTCTTCTTCACTTCTGCTGCACTTCCTCCTCCCTGAAGATTAAAACCTAGCTCCTCTGTTGCTTCCTAGGAGCTAATGCTCTTCCCACACAAGGAATCTCTGCCTGCATCCAAAGGACTTGAGAGCTGATGGCAATGGTGGGCAAGAGGTGCATTGTCCAGCAGTGCACTTTTCTCTCTCTACTCTCTCTGGTTGCAACCAGTCTGACTGAATCTGACCTCCATCAACCGGAGGGGCCAAAAAAGTTGACTTCAAGCTCCAAACCATTAAAACTCTAAAACTTTTATTCAGTTACTAGAAAGCAAAACTATCGGTTTACACTTGATTAAAATATGGAGAAAAGTACTTCTCCAAAAGCCCAATGTGCTCAATAGTTTGTGGCATTTTCAGGAACATTCATGCTGTTCCCATGCCTGCCCTTCTACTGTCATGAAAACACACTTTTAGGTCAGAAGCAGAAGTGGGATCTTGAGGTAACCCCGATCATCCACTGCAATGATTGTGTCTTCACCTTCTGTGCATGCTAATCTAAACTCTGAGATTGTCTGCATAGCAGGGTCCCACAGTCATGGGAGTTGCTTAAAAGTGAATCCAGGGCAAGTTCCTAACTTCTTCATTGCTCTCCAAAATTAGTCCCAAGTTTTAATACAGGAATAGCCTTACAGCTGTGACTGCAGTGAGGAAAACCCCTTGCTTAGCTGTTCTGCCCTCCCATAGGGCATTCCTCCTGATATAGTCTTACATGTAACCTCTGTGATGTGCTCAAGTAACAGGCAGACACATATAGTGTATAGGTGTATACATTTCATTTGGTACATTTCATTTGTAATGACTAAATTTATTATTACACAAAATGAGTTTACTGTACAGACAGTTCAATCATTCATCTAGTACTTCACCAGTTCCTTTAATTATCTTTCTCTAATGCATCATCAACAGCACTTCATAACTCTAACAGGCTATCTAAATTAGGCCTTGAAATTAGTTCCTCTTTCTCATATGGTCTAATGATATTTAAATAATGAATAGCATTTATATCAAATAGTATGGTTTATTTCACATGAATTGGAGGAATGGTTTAGCTCTGTGAACCCAGAAACTTGTTCAGTAAATCCTATTTCATGGCAGCTGGTTATGACAGTAAAATTTCTTTCATGAAGACTACTGGAGGAGCAAAAATGTGAATAATACAAAATAATCATGCATTTAAGCGTTTCAAATTTCAGAGTGCTAATTACTTCCTACTGCAAAGGGTTCTTGAAAGGCTGCATTTCATGCTGAAGAAGGTACCTGGAAACTTGAAACATTTACATTTGTTAGTGCATATTTCCATATAAAGTTCTTTTTTGCATTAAGAGTATATCATGTTGTTTGTGGGTGCCCAGAAATATCTTCTGAATTACTTCAGTCTTTTTTTATCCCTGAGGATAGAGAAATTCTAGAAGAGATTTGCTGGGGAGGCTGTAGCATTTCCAGCCCTAGTAGTCTTTAGGAGTAAGTTGCACAAATCTCTGGATTTTTATCTCAAGGAGGAGGGATGGATGAAGTAAATTTTTCATCTCCTTTCTCACTATTTTTTTAATGTATAATTGTAATGCAAATCTGCTCAAATCACAGCAAATATAGCTGATTCCTATTTTTTAACAAAACGTTGAATCAACATTGTTGAATGGTCATATGTTTGTACATGCTTTTGTTCCAAGAATAGGCTTGGTTGATGCCCCCTTGTTGCATTTGCTTAACAATTTTAATTCTGATTTAATCGTAAAGAGTGTATTTTATAGTATTAACTATTCAAATTTTGTTGCTAAAAAAACCTAGTTAAAAAATGAATAATGCTTTGCCAAATTTTGAAGTACTACTGCTACTCAGATCTGTTGTCATGCAGAGATCAATATCCTCCAATATTTTTACTGATGGCTCAAGAAAAGGCACTGGACATCCCCGTTGTTACTGAGTGTTAATGTGCACCAAACACTAAAACTTTGCAGGATTGCTCTTATAGCCCAATTTGAATATATTCTATGTTTCTGTTTGTCATAATCTATACATACTTTCATTAAAATACAGTCCTTATCTAAGTCAAATATTACATTTTTGCAATACTGGTATTCCAAATAGCAGCATTTCAAATACTTCAGCTTTATAGGCAACAGAATTAAAGATTGTGCACTGAGATGCAGTTTTGTGTAGTTACTCCACCATATAGGTCTCAAGGTTTGGATTGCTGGTGATTAAATTTCTCTTGATGTTCAGAGACACAAAATGCTGGTCAGAGTCCATATTCAGATTCACCTCCCCTTTCATTTTTGTGACTAACATCCAGGGATGATTTGGTGTTTGCAATTGCCTTGGAGAACAACCACAGGGTCAATAGTGCGGAGACAGTTAAGATAAGCTTACCCAAATTTCTCAGCCATTTCTTGTCTGTGTGTGATAGGAAGAGAACATATTTTTCTCCGGAAGAAATTCTATGACAATTCCTTAAAATGTGTTAGAGCTAAATCACAATGAAACCAAATTCTGTTTTGTTTTCTTTTGTGCAGTAGTGTATTTACCCAGTGATACAGTTGCAGTGTAACAACAAGGAAGGATGTTAATTTAGGGGCATACACCATTATGTTTATTGCACTGCAAATTTCTCTGATCCATGCACACTTTTATTTTGTAGTAAAATATAAACTATGCCCACATTTCAAGCAGAGTAATCATGCAGGTAGGGGCCAATCTAAAAGAAAACATTGTCAGTTGTCATGATCTTCTCCTTCCTTTTGTGACATGGGATATTTCAAAAGTCCCACAAACATTGGTTATAAAAATGCTAATATTATGCTAATTCAGAATGCCTTTCAGGAGGGCTAGAACTTACTACTCTAAATAAAAATGTCTATTGCCTTCATAGGGACTGTATGTGTGAAATTTGGTAATGATGAGCTGCACTACTTCCCATAGCCTTTTCATTGAGTCTAACAATCTGCCCTTAGGAAAAATAGTCAACCTGTATCTTTTGTAATCAGGATGAACAGAAAAAATAAGAAACAGAATAAGGGTTAGAGAACGCTGGAAAGCTAATAGAAGAGAAGAGAAAGAAAGAAGTACATATAGAAGAAGGATGACAGTGAAATGATTAAGCAATTGGCAGCTGGGAGAGAGGGAAACAACTATACCTAGTTTAATAAAAAAAAGGGAGAAAAAGTTGAAAGTCCAGAAAAGATAGAAGGAATTACTTAAATGGAGAAGCATGCCTGAATAAGCTGAGGTAAGAAATACATAGAACTGTGTCTCCTTTTTGTCTTGACTTGTCCATCCCGCAAGCATGACGTCCTTGTCTCCTTTACTTAAATGTGCCTGAGCCTATGTTCAAGTCCTAAATTCACTTCATTGTTCAGATAAAATTCTGTTTTGGAGTCTGAATGAAGAATTTATCTTTCTAGAACATAAAACACAGCTCAGCTAGGAGACTGCTAGGAGACTGTTTCTTTTAGGTCAAATGAAAGAAAGTCCAGTAAATTTCTTGCCATATTTCCATCCTTGCAGGTTAATGATTTGTAAGTTGCAAACACATTTAAAACATAGATAGATAAATGATTGCAACTCCAAAAAGCAACCGTCTTTCTGATTACACCAAACCTCCTACTCCTCTCTTCATTAGGCAACAAGGTGCCTTTTCTTTCAGACTTTGAAATTAGCCCTCATGGTTTAAGTGTTTCCAGGTAACACTGTTGGGAATAAATCAAGAAAATCTGCACTGCTGTCCAGCCCCAGCAAGGCATTCCTTATGAGTCATAAGGCATGACTGAGAGTTTTAAAGGACTGTGAACACCTTCTTGTGATGTTACTTGAACAGTCCATATTGCAGAAGGAAAGAAGAAAGATCGTGCTACTGGGGTTAGTTCTGATTTCTTTGTGCTTGCTCATGCCTGCAGTGAAATTTTGGTCCAAAATGGTTTCTCCTAGGTTTTAAAGTTGGGAGTTAGGTTTGGGGTGAGAGGTTAGGGTTGGGTTTAGGGTTAAAGTTAGGATTGTTAGGATTGGGATTATGGCTATTTAACAGTTTAGAGTTATGGTAGTAGGGTTAGGTGTTAGGGCCTAGGGGTTGTGGGTTAGGGTTGGGATTAGGAGTTGTGTTTCAGATGAGACTTAACTCAGCTGCAGCAAATGTGTTCTGTTTTCAGATGGCCTCAGATCAGTGATCCAGTAGAGTTCCTTAGTCCATGGGATGTCAGAAAGACATCAAATTGTTTGCCCTGTGTTTGCCCTGGTTTTGATTGGGGTAGTCTTAATTTTCTTCACAATGGCTGGTATGGGGTTGTGTTTAGGATTTGTGCTGAACACAGTGGTGATAATAAGAGATGGTTTTGTTATTGCTGAGCAGTGCTTATACAGAGTGAAGGTGTTTTCTGCTTTGCATACTGCTGCGCTGGCAAGGAAGTTGGGAGTGTGTGAGAAGATGGGAGGAGACCTGACAGCCAGGACAGGTGACCCAAACTGACCACAGGAATATCACAGACCATATCTGACATCATGCTAAGTATATAAAGTGAGAGGAAGAAGGAGGAGGGGAGGTTGTTTGGAGTGATGGTGTTTGTCATCCCAAGTAATTGTTCCTCTCTTGGAGATGTCTGAACACCTGCCNGTGCCCTCTTGTCTTACTGTTGGTTGCCTGGGAGAAGAGACCAACCCCCACCTGGCTACAGCCTCCTTTCAGGGAGTTGTAGAGAGTGATGAGGTCTCCCCTGAGCCTCCTCTTCTCCAGACTAAACAACCCCAATTCCCTCAGCCTCTCCTCACAGGACTTGTGCTCAAGTCCCTTTACCAGCCTCGTTGCTCTTCTCTGGACCCACTCCAGCACCTCAATGTCCTTCCTTTCCTTTTGCTTTAGCTGTTAAACTGTCTTTATCTTAAACCATGAGTTTTCCAGCTTTTACCCTTCCAGTTCCCTCCCCTGTCCCACTGAAGGGGGAGTGAGCGAGCGGCTGTGTGGGCCTTGGTGGCTGCCTGGGTTTAAACCGTGATGCCCCCTATTGGTGCCATGGTGTTTTCAATACCCCTCCCGAGCGAGTGAGACCAGACTTAAGCACATCATTCTATCCTTGCAAATTCATTTAACATAGCACAAAAAGTCCAGGTGTGGTTTTTTTTTCCTTCTGTACTTTAGGCAAGCTTCTATAGCTTAAAGACCTGGGACTTAGGTTTCCGCACAGTCCAGACCCATGCACAAAATACAGTACCACAGTACCTACTCAGAGGCAACGTTGGTTGGGTCTGCCTGAAATTTTAAGCACTGCTTTCTGTTAAGAGACAATAGGCAAACACAGAACAGCGAACAGTGTGATTAATTGTAGCTAAGACATATTGTCAGCACACCTGCTACCAGTCTGCTCTTCAAATGTTACTGCAGAAATTAAGGAAGTATCTCGAAGTCATAATAATACTTGCTTTTTATCTGTTAATAAGCAAGAGCTTGCATGTTGGGGTTTTTTTCCAAGTGAGTAACTGTGGTTGTAAAAACAAGGGAGGTACAGCATTAAATGACTATTTCCTTTATTAGAAGGCTATGCTTTAATTTCATCTATTTATAACACTTCGTAACTCATTACTGCATGCAGAGAAAATATATTTCCTAAACACGTTGTAGTGAAATTATTAGAGATTACTTCATGAATTTTCCATGTCTGAAAACTGGAAAGAGATTTTCTGAGGAGCCAAATGATGGATTGTGAGGTTTTATTATATTTTAATAGCAGTGAATGGCCTCCCAGTGAGAATCATCATTTTACTAAAAGTTTCCAGCAGGATACCCACCTAGGCTATATAGATTTGAAGATGGAGAAAAAAGATTTTTGTCTGAATTCAAACCACAGGAGGAACCACTCAGTACTTTGGGAACTAATTCCCATTTTTATTATTGCTATTTTTAATTTTGCTTACTTTAATGGTGTTTGAACTATATAGTGAGACACTACAGAATTGCCTGTATTTTTTGCTTTGTTTCTGATAAAGTCGTACAAAGGGGATTCTCAAATGCCTTCAACTATGTTGTCTTCCATATCTCTTTGACAGTTACACTTTGAGGCATCTGCTGAATGTGGCCACGTCTTGCTCAGAATTTTTTTCTTCTTTATTTTTTTTTCTTTTTTCATAAATGGAATAGTATAATTCAACAACACTTTTATGGTATCTTTATAAGTTTCAACAAAAAGAAATCGCCATGGTCAAAACTGAATTTCTAGTAATTGGGAAAAGTCAGAGCTACCAGTAATTTAGCCTGTTCTGCACTCACCTGGCACACAAAGCATGTAGACTCAAATCCCTGTTGAAGAAAGGATTTATGGCTGTCTTCATAGCAACTTGCAGACCCTGTATGGGCAGATGAACAAGCAAGCCCTGTTTGTTGACAGCAAAGATACCTTAACATAATCTCATATTTGCTGCAGACAAAAGCACGCATAAAACTGTTACCACCTAACAGCTACCAGATGCTGTAAGTTCACAGTATACCCTCTTTTGTGGTAAATTGCTTGTGAAGCCATATTCTCAGCCTGCATTGGTATGACCAAGTTCATTTTTAATGTCTGCTTTCAATGGCAGTTTTACAGTAAAAGTAAGACAAAGTGGTTTGTACAATGTGGGCTAGAACTTAAAACAGAACCTCCTCTCCATCTGCCACGTTCCAAGAAGACCTGTAAGTAGTAGCCTCTTCAGGACATCTCTAAAATGCAATAATGTGTGTATATTTTTCTTTTATTTCTCTGAAAATTATGATTTAGTATTCCAGTCACAGATGATTAGGGTCCTCGGTATTTAAATTCCCATGGGAAAGCCTGCCTCAAAAACTGCAGATCACACAGAGGACACCAACCAGGGGAAGAAAAACCCACAAGGAAATTACATTTCCCAAATGTCATCCAGGTTAGTGGGCAGACATGTGAAGCAGATCTAAGGTTCAGTTTTTGACTCTGCTGAAGGTGGTTTTAAAGTTTGGTTGACTTAACAAAGTTGGGTTATCACTTCAGCTCACCTAACTTCCAGTCCTATACTCAAGATAGGCAGACATTAAATATAATAGACATATCAAGAAAGATATTTCTGAATTTTACGTAGTATATTTTTTTAAATCTCTTAGACTAAAGAGTTTAAAAAATTTTAAATAGTGAAGATGTATCCCATAGAAATTGCAGTAAAAATATAATCCTAATAATTGTGATTTCTCAAAGAGGGTATTGAGGGAAATAATTTTGATGACTCAGGAAAAGCATACAAAATCTTAACCCATCACAGTTATAGAAGCCCTTTAGAAGCTTTTCAGGGTTAAGACTTTATTGTTTGAAGAAATATAAGCACTATCAATTTCAGAGACTTATTCTTTTGAGTGTTAAAAATATGATTTGAATTAAATAAAAGGCAGAGAACTTTTTGCTTTTGCTTAGACAACTTTACTTTTTAGTACTCTTTAAAGGAAAGTATGCTACAAAATCAAAAATAGCTATTTTTCATATAAACAAATAATATAACGGTTTTTATAGTTTAGAGAAATGCTGTGGATAGTAAATTTGATTTACCAAGCTTATGACAGACTGTGAACTTTAGTACTAAAGCAAAAGAATATTTGTTTTTGAAGTCATTGGTTCAACCCTGACCGAATAAAGCCATGTGTGAAGGGAAAAAATTGTATATGTATAGACACACACTTGTGAAGAGCTGTAAGTCACAAGATGTGAATATTCTCTAATTACAGAATTACAGAGGGATAGAGAAATCTGAGTCTGAAATGCTTGAACAGGAAATTGCCACTTACCTGGGCAGAATTTTTAGAACTTGTTTTCACATATCGGTTTTGTCTGACTGGAGAGTGTGAAAATTTGTGTTGGTCTTAGGCTAGAGACAGGTATATGGTTAATCAAGATTTGTGCCCAGAAAGAGGTAATCTGAAATTTTTTTTTCAGCTGCTGCAAAAGGCTGTAGTCTCGTTGTGTGCTGCCAGTGGAGAGTTCCCACAATGCAAAACACAGATGTACCACATCTAGGTTTGCACTTCATGTCCATTTCCTTGCCTCAAAACAAAAAAATGCCAAGCAGAAGGAAGAGGAGACAGAAGAGAGATGTGGTGTACTGTGTCAATCCTTCCCTGGCAGTGACTGGAAATTGCTTTGTAGTGAGGTAAGTCTGACCAGCCCAAGCTCTGGTACAGAGCACAAAAACATCCTGTGCTCTCAGAATAAGGAAGAGCTTAGGAAGCCCTTTTGTCAATAAAAATATAATATTTATGATGAGTTCCCTTTCTTTCCCCAAAAATCAGTGTTTTTCAGATTTTATAGTATATTATGGGAGTATCTCTTAGTAAAAGCGCATTAACACTTAACTTTCACAAGCACTGATGTGTTAGCCCATTTTAACCCCAGCATTGCAAATGGGATTTAGCATCACCTTTCTCTGAATCTTGGGCTGGACAAGTTAAAGCTGGACATGTCTCACACCCGAGTCTTCTTAGCATTCCTGTCAGCATCTCAGATTATCAAGATTTGAGCTGTGCATCTTGCAAAGCAGCATTGTTAATGGTTTTAACATTCAGGCTGATGATTTTCAAGAAAAACTTGATTATTTGTGAGGAATTTAGTATTTTTGCAGTCTGGGGAGTAAACAAGTTAGTGATGAATGAGCTCAGACTGGCTGCAAAAAAATCCTTGTTCTTTGCTAGGTTAACTTTCATCCCAGCTGAGCTATTCTGTGCTCTTCCTCAGTGAAAAGCAATTTGATTAAATGGACTTTCTCCAGATGAAACATTGCCGTGTGTTCACTGACCTCTTTCTGCGCTGACCAATCCTACACCATACAAATACTCCCTTTTTTTTTTTATCCGTAATAGATACATCTTTTCTGACAGGCTAGCAATTCTTGGCGTTTGCATACAGAATGGTTTTTGTCCTTTGTCCTGACTCCCCAAATCTAGTCAATTACCCACTGTACGGAAAAGAAAATTCAGCTACTTTGATCTTTCAAATGTGCTTCAATTCTGAGTGATTTCCTTCAGTGCTAAAACAATGCAACGTTTTGGATGCTTTTCTCACCAAGTTTCTGGATCATGTAACTAAAGAGAACTGTAGATATTTAATTCAACAGTTTTCGGCAACGAAAGTTACAAACACTCTATGCCACAAGATATTTGACCAAGCCTAGAAAATTAGAATTTTTTCTCTTTACTATCACTATGCCACATTTCCATTACATGGTTTGAGAAACAAAACCAACACTTAGCAAAAGTGAAATAAAACCTTCACAGTCCCTCTCACTCTGTACGTCTGAACCTCTGTAAAGCTTTTTTCATCTTCTTCTTAGAGCAAATCACAATGTAAAGAAACTGTATGTGTGAAGGCTTACACATTTAAAGATTCAGAAACCAATGAAGTATTTGCCAGGAATGGGAAAAAATGCTAGACTAAGTTATTCAAAATTTAAATAATTCTTTAATCCGTGCATAAAATGTTATTGGGGGGTGGAAGGGGTGGGGGGAATGCAAGATACCCTGTAAAACTGCAGACCTGTCTTTACAAACCCGCAATATAGCTAAGTCATACATATTTGAATATCTCAGTCAGAAGTTAGTCACTGATCACATGTAGTATGACATGAAAGGCCACATACAAAGTTAGTGCGAAGAAAGAGGCTTGCTTTGCAAAATTTTGATAAATACCTCCAAGGCTAGTGAAAACCATGCTTCACAAATGCAAGTAGAGGAGGAAAAATATTCTGCGTAATTAAACATAGATACCATAATCAAAATCATAGAAGGGTAAATCACTGATTGAAACAAGATGTCTCTGCAATAAATAGTCAGTTCAATGCAGCAAAATGCCCAAGGCTGCAGGACAAGGGAGAATAGATCACAATCTGTAACAGAGGAATTAACAACATGTGCTATTTGAAAAATACTACTCACAAAAAAAGCAAAGAATTTGAGGTTGGTAGTGATGCAGAAGCATTTCTTTTTTAGGATTCATTGTAGGTGTATAGAGGGAGACATCCTGCGATTATCTCATTTTTCAGAGCAGACTAAATATCAAGAAATAGGCTTCATATAAAGACAGCAATAAACTATTTGGTGAAAGGCTATCCACCAGGGACTGCCCAGGACAATGGAGAAAGTGGAGATCCAGTTTTGTAAAATATTAAGAAAAAAATTGGCCCATTCTCCTTAACTTAAAGCATCTATATATTGTCCTAAGATGATACTATGCATGCAGATGAGCCCATTTTAAGAAGTTTTTTACTCAATCGGGATTCTTAGGGTTTTACAAAGCAAGACAGTGGCAGAAATAGCATCTGCTCATTAAAGGGACTGGGTACATAGACAAGGTGGAGATGCTTAATGATTCTTTGCCTCTGTCTTCAGCACTGATGATGGGATTAGAGGATGCCTAGGCTGGAGGACCATGACCGTGAGAATGATCAACTTCGAGTTGACTCTGAAGTTGTGAAGGATCTGCTGCTCCAGCGGGATCACTATAGATCTGCGGGGCCTGATGGCTTCATCTGAGAATGCTCACAGAGCTGATTGATGTTACTGCGAAGCCTCTCGATGATTTTTGAATGCTCTTGGTAATCTGGAGAGGTCTCAGTTGACCGAAAGCTGGAGAACATTGTCTCAGTTTTCGAGAAGTGCAAGAAGGATGACCTTGCAAACTACAGGCCTGTTAATCTCTCTTCAGTGCCTGCCAGGTTATGGAGAAGATTGTTCTGGGAGGTATTGGTAACCACCTGAAGTACAACACTGGCCACATCGGTCACAGACAGCATGGCTTCATGGGAGGAAATTCTGCTTGTCAAACCTGATTTCGTTTTATGACAAGGTAACCCACATAGTTGATCAGAGGAAGCCAATTCATGAAATCTTTTTAGATTTCAGTAAAGCTTTGGATACCATCTCTTACAGTATCCTTACGGAAAAAAAGTCCAGCACACAGCTGGATAAACACATCATGTGATGGGTGAGCAAGCGGCTAATGGATCGGGCAAAAAGGATTATAATGAATGGGCTGTCATATAATTCATTATAATGAATCCAGCTGGCAACCTGTGACTAGTGGGGTTCCACAGGGCTTCATCTTAGGCCCTGTGCTCTTCAACATCTTCATAAATGACTTGGATGCAGGACTTGAAATGATACTAAGATAATTTGTCAGTGATACTAAATTTGGAGGAGCTGTTGACTCTCTCCAAGGCAGGGAGGCCCTGCAGAGAGACCTCGACAAATTGGAGGACTGGGCAATAACCAACCATATGAAGTTCAACATTGGGAAGTGCTGGATTCTGCACTTGGGATGGGGCAACCCCAGATGTACAGAGAAACTGGGGAATGAGAGGCTGGAGAGCACTGCTGTGGAAAGGGACCTGGGCTTCTGGTCAATGGCAAGTTGAATCTGAGTCAGCAGTGCCCTGGCAGCCAGGAGGGCCAACCCTGTCCTGGGGGCCATCAGGCACAACATCGCCAGCAGGTCAAGGGAGAGGATTGTCCCACTCTGCTCTGCACTGGGGTGACGTCACCCTGAATATTGTGGCAGTTTTGGGCACCACAGTATAAGAAGAATCTAAAGGTATTACAAAGTATCCAAAGGAGGGATTTGAAGGTGGTGAAGGGCCTTANCAAGCCTGTTTGAGTTCAGGAAGCATTTGGACAACGCTCTCAGGCACATAGTGTGACTCTTGAGGCCGTGCAGGACCAAGAGTTGGACTGTGATGACCCTTGTGGCTCCCTTCCAAATTAGAATATTTTGTGATTCTGTGAATTGTAATCCTTTTTTCTGGGTGTATTTTGCTTTTTGGTAGTAAGTTGATCTATTTTATCACTCAGGACTTCAATCTGTTTTAAAATTTTAGTTAAAACAATAGTTCAGTCGAACAGTCCATTCCGATAATTTTTATCCTTGGTAGACCAAAATGAGTTTGCCACACAAAAGATTGATGACAATACACTGTGTGGAAAGAACTTCTGTTTATAGGAAATGCCCTACACTAAGTTGTCTTTAATGTGTCTAGGTTAACTTTTGCTCATTGGAAAAAATTAAGTCTCTTCTCCTACTAAGATTTTTATATATACTCAAGCACAGATTTACTTTTGTTGAAACATTTTTATCTGAGCAGTAATTGAATCTCTAAAAGCTGATGTGGTTGAAATATTACCCTCATCACCTCAATTTTCTCTCCTTGCATTTTAGGATTCTCAGTTCAACCTAAAGGCAATTAGATTCACTTAAACAAAAAAAATACTGCTGCTCCCCTGCATACATGCAATGGCTATTAAAGAGATTTTTTTAAGAATCATTTCCTGATGACTGGCTTTGTGGACACTCTCATCTCTACGTATTAGATTAAAACAGTGTATTTATAGACTTGTAAACATTTATCAGACACTACACCTAGATTTTATATACTGATCAGTGCTTGTGACCAGTGCAATGACAGATCATTTCCTGACGACTGGCTTTATGGACACTCTCATCTCTAGGTATTAGATTAAAACAGTGTATTTATAGACATGTAAACATGTATCAGACACTACAGCTAGATTTTATATACTGACCAGTGTTATATGAAATGATTCACGTATCAATATCAAGACTGTTCTTTACTGCAATTTATACTTGGGCTATGAACAGCATGACAGTAGCTGTGTTCTTTTACAGCTCTAAGTGGTGTGAGAAGTACTTCTTCAGAGAAGACCTCCACACTTTACACATAGCAGAGAAAATCAGATATGTTTAATCTTCAGTAGGCAATGTTCTCAGGGCATTTAACTGTGCTTACAAAACAGCAAGCACATAAAGACAGACAAGCATGGCACTGTGTAGTGGACTGCATATATTATGACTGCAGTCATAATTCATAATATTACATTCATAATATTTTTTATTATTATTATTTTGGATAGAGCTTTTTTCATCACAAAATGTTTGAAAGGATTTCAGACTAAAGCAACCAATTTAGAATACTGGTTGGTTCTTACACATAATATTTGTATTTTCCGTGTTTT
This sequence comes from Pachyramphus minor, assembly GCA_013397135.1. Lineage (NCBI taxonomy): Eukaryota > Metazoa > Chordata > Aves > Passeriformes > Tyrannidae > Pachyramphus > Pachyramphus minor. The sequence goes on along the minus strand of VYXB01007641.1, from coordinate 59,170 downwards.
CCTCAGATTCATTGTGGGGGGTTTTGGCCTTTTTATGTGTGTGTGGTTTTTGGGGGGTTGGGGTTTTTTTGTGGGTTTTTTTGTGATTTTTTTCTGAGTTTTTTTTTGTTTGTTTTGTTTTGTTTTGTTTTTTGTGTGTGTATATTTAAGAACAGATGGAGATGCTTTTAAAATGACGTAGTTCTGTTCACAATCTAAAATTACTAACAAGGTGCACATGTGGTCCAATATTTATAGAAATAAATACACAGTAGGAGAAGTGCCAAATATAGGAGGGTTCTTTGCATTAAAATCCATATTCAAGTTTTTTGTTTCAACAAAAAATGCATCTAATGCATACACTGGAATAAGCAGGAGACTACAGCTATCACATTATTTTCAAAGGCTTCACTTTGGAAGGACTCTCACAGTGCAGATATTTAAGCAACATTCTACAGTACTTATATGGAAAGTTTCAACAAGCTGTTGAATTAATCAATCAAGAATTCAAGCTGCCAAAGCAGAGCAGCACAGAGCCAGCATTACAGAAACTACCTCAATCTGCATCCATTCTTACCACACGATCTAAAAAAGGCAGATATAATAATGCCATCCTAAGCACCTACTCATCCTCAGTCCTGGTCAATTGGCTTTGGACATACTTTCAACTCCGGGGCCTGGATTAAAGACTCAGGGTAAACAATGGTCTAAAGCTTAAGTTCTTGCATCTTTATTTCAGCAAAATTCCTGCTAATGAGGAAATGTTTGAGTTAATCCCATCATCTAAGCATAGATTCCAAATGCAAAAAGCCACAAAAGTAGACTGTGATGTTGATAATACCGGAACAGGATTCTCCTCCAATGTAATACTGTATTTTATTTGAACAGTTTCCAAGAGAGCATGATCTCTGTTATGCCAGATCCTAAAAATCAAGAGAAATAGTTCACTTTCTAGTATGTGAATGAATTACAAACCTGGCAGTTAAATAAACCTAAGCTCTGAGTAATAACCCAGAAAACATAGAGCTGGGTGAATTTTAAAGTGTACAGGTGCTTAGTAACTCCATGTTTAAGTAGAGTCTAAACATCATGTTTTAACATTAAAGTGCTTGAACTTTTCTGCCAAAAAACCCCAGCTAAGTCTTTTTATATGCCTACCACACATATGTTTTTTTCAATCTATTACTAAAGCATTTTTGCTTCTTGTTAAATCCTATGTTTGGTTTTAGTTTTAATGTGTTAGAATTAAATATTTACAAATTTTTTTTTGCTTTTTTTCCCATGTAGACCTAATTCAAAGAATTGTTTACATTGTAACAGTTTTCTGAACATGGGTGCTTTTTTCAGTCAAGACCAAGAAAAACCCAGAAAATAAAAATTTATTTATTGAACTGCTGAATTATTTAATACTCTCTCTCCCTGTGTTCAACATGTCTTCCATACATTTATTATTAATTCTTTGACCCATAATGAGGAATTGCCATGTCACTAAGTTGCAGCCTTATCTTAATATACAAAAAGATTATGTGTGTCTGCAGATGATCTTGCTCTTTGAAGTAGCAAAACACGTAATAGAGAAAGGTCTCCCCATTTGTCAGCCTCAGCTTTCTAATAACTGTAACAAAGAAATTCCATTCTGGTTTTCAATCACAGACCCCATGGACTGATTAGACTTCTGTTGGGTCATGTCATCCAGACAGTATTTAATCTTTGATGTTCAAGCAGAAAGCAAAAGAAAAAAAACAGAAAAGAAAAAAAAAATTTATATCCTCAAGTTCTCTAATAAACTTCAGTTTCTACCTAAATTCTCAGTTGCGTGTGATTTTTATTTTTATAATAACTTATCTCTAATGCCATATGACCTGTAAAGCTCTCCTTCTTTTCTATGCTAAATGTGCTGTAAATTGCTTTTTCTCTTCAGTTAAATTTGGAAACATGTCAGTATGTACACACAATGGAATGACAGGTTATTTTAAACCTTAGCTGAGAAACAGAAATTAAGTTAGGACTTCACAAAGTCTATTTTCAATAAAAGAAAAGCAAAGTAAGTTTATTCTTTCAGTGAAGTTAAAATACTATAATTTTATCAGGCACGTAAGTAAAACAGGCTGATCACTTTCAAATTTGTCAGGGCTTCAATTATTCTTAGGTGTTACAGACTCTCAAAGGGCTGACCTGCTAAAGATGAAATAAAATTGCTGCTACTTATTTGGCTTTCATTTATGTGAAAATAATTCCAACTTTTATGAATTTATTTCTGGAAAATTAACATTATTGAAGTATTAGGGGAGCAATTTTAAACACATAGTCTCGGGACCAAAACAAAATATATTATATAAATGGGACAAACTTACTGTTAGGTCAGTTCAGCCTCTGGAGCCTTTCTTTTCTTGTAAATTACCTTTTTTACTATTATAAAGGTTTTCTCTAAATGGCCTACACTGAATATAAGGTGAAGGTGGATCTTTAAATACCAAGCCCAGACAATCTGTATAATTCTGATTTATCTTAAATTACCTCTTGTACCTCTTTTTACAATTCCAGGCAGGGATCTCATTCCTTTGCCTCTAGTGCAATTTAACCTAGCCAAATGGACACAGAAAATGGAAACACAGTTACTACACAAAAAAATGTAGCCCTCAATCATGTAAAGAACCAAAACAAAAACCAAAACTTCTTTGCTATTGTACTAAATGTAACTAACTTCTTTTGAAATAAAGCAGATACCTACCAGACTTAAAGGTTTTTTGCCAGCTATAGGGAAATCTGAGATTGGGTGAAAGTGATGTGATCAATTAGAAAAATTTATCATTGTTACTTACCAAAATAACTGTCTATAAAGGGTTATTTTAAACTTCATCATAATCCTTTTAATATATGTTATACAACTCCCATTTTAAAAACTGCATTTACTTCCCTGACAATGTAGTATGAAGGGATTGAGTGCCATAAAGCATCTGTTTGAGTTGCAGTTTGAGAGAATACAGTCATGACACAATTTAATTGCTTTACTTTCATATAACAACATGTCATAAAGTTAATGTGTTCTAGTTAATACTCTCCTTACATTTTCATTGAAATTTCCTACTATAGAAACATGACATGAATATTGAACAGTAAAGATATTCATGTCTGGAGCTGAAAGCCAAATGAGTACTACCTGTTGAAGCTGATGGATATATTTTGGGGGCAAAATTGTACTCTATGCAGTTTCCACAATTTACTTTTTCTTTCTTGTGTGGAGAAAAACCAAAATTTTCAATCAAATGTAGAAAAATTCAGTTTGTAAATAATACTGTATTGTCTGATAGGAACCTTTATTTGTCACTGTCCAATGCATTATTGTCCCACTGAGTCAAAATTTGCTGACTTGAACAGTGCCTTCTATGTAATACCATACTCTGCCTTCCTTAATCAATGCGTGTTGGGGTTTATCCCCAGACAGCAACTAAGCACCATGATGCCACTCACTCACTCAATCACACTCACTCACTCACTCACTCACTCACTCACTCACTCACTCACTCACTCACTCACTCACTCTTCACAGAAAATGAAAAATTACATAAAAATAATAAAACTGTAGCAGAGTTACAAAGGCTAGATGGTTTTCTCCTAGAGAAAACAGCATTAATTTTAATTTCCAAAGCAGAAAAATTACACGTGCTCTAGGAGTTCAATGGTTTTAAGCTGTGTCTAAGCAATAAAATAAATAGTGCTATGAACTTAACAGCTATAATTATGAGATCAACTATCAAGTTAAAAAAGCCTTTCAAGTTCAAGCTAACAATTTAATCTATAAAAATGCCAGGCATCAATGCCAAGACTGGAGAACATAACTGTGGGAAATATAACAGGAAAATTCAATGTAAATTGCCACAGTCATGAGACCAGAGATGTACAAGCAGTGCATCCAGTGTCAATATTTGCCTTGGAAGAGCACTGCCTCCATAGGGATGGATAGATGTATATTCCAGTTTGTTACAGGACAAAACATGATAAGTATTTTAGAAGAAAATGTGTACTGGCCTTGGCTGCTCCATTACATAGAAAAATATCTTCCAAAGGCCAGTGCCAAGAGACAATTTCCTATTTGCTGTAGAGTTCGCTGGAATGATGTTGTAACGCAAAGAGAAAAATCTATGTGCATGTGGCTGTATATTTATATAACTTAGCTATACAGCCAGCATAGCTAAACTAACGTTTAGAGGTAAGCAAACGGTTTAGCAAGAGCACAGGTGAAAATAGCAGCATGACAATGTCATTCTTACTATTTGTGTCTGCCATTAACTGATGGAAAGTTTGACAGTTGCAAGATATACAACAAATCCTGGGAAGAATATAAGTGCTTTACAAGGTCTACAGCTTTTGTTCTATTACATTATACACTTTCTCTCATGATGAAGTTATCTCTCTGCAAGCATTAGAGGTGAGAGAATTCAAACTTGAAATGGAAATCAAAATTTGTACTTCGCTGTTGTCATAACTTTATGTGCTACTGCTGCCAAGATTCAAGCAATTTGGTCACCACTCTGAAATGGAATATTTAATAATGATAATCTTAGCACATTTCAATGGAAACAGAGTATTAGCAGACAAATGAATACAACAGCTCAGTCAGTTCATGTGTTTAGCAATTACTGAATGCTAGTGCAGGGCTGTAAATATTATAACAAAAAGGCAGTTGTTTACAACTTACATGGTTTCATTAACAGAAAGTTGAAAACTGTGATTTGGTCAACAAAAAACTAAAAATTAAAGGCAAAACTAAAGGTATGCCTCCTTGACTAAATTACTGAATTCCAGATTAACTTTTGGAAATGTAAGTTGGGAATTCAGAAGGCATCAATAGGCACCTGTTTGTCTGAGTAAGATAAAATGCTAACATTATCAGAGAACTCAGCAGTTCATCAGCTCTGAAGTTATCCATTAAAAAAAAAAGTGGATATATTTGGGATTTATTAAAAATAAGGCATGAGTTTTTGGAGTGAAGCTATGTGAATTGAGAGCATGGAAAAACTTATTATATTGAATAATATTTACAGAGATAAAACCTATGAAATCAACAACAAGGAAGAGAAGTCCAAAGTAGATAGGATGAGTTGAGCTTTATTTGTGTCATAAAAGATAAAATGAATGTGCAGAAAAGATTGAAATTTCTTTTTCTTATCTTATTTATTCATCTGACTGTGTATTGAAAAATAAACTGAAACCTGCTCTTACAGTCAATACTGTATCTACAAAGACATCCAAACTGGAACTGAAGTGTTTCATGACATATTCTTTGCACAGAAGCAAACAGAATCTTTGAAATATTTCTCAGGAAGCGTGCTGATTTATGGTAGTATCACAGTCCAATACTCTCTGATCAGGTTCTTTAGGTATTCCACATAGGGAGGTCTATATTTGATATCAAATTTACTCTTTCAAAGATGATGTTACCTAGGATTTCAGTTTTCCTAGATAAATGAAACAAAATGATAAAACAATGAAACAAAATACCCTGAAAATGGACATTATGGACAATATGGACATAATGGACAATAAAAATGGACATTACATTGAGCAAAATACAGTGATTGCAATACACAGTTCAGTTATGGTACCAGTGTGACTCCTCTTCCTGGTCTTGAACATCTCCACTTTCACAATGCTGGACTTCCCCAGTTGCTTGGAAGGCATATGTGGGTTGAAGCCAGCTCAAGGCTATTACTGCCTTGAAAATTCTTTTGATAGTTGCCTAACTTTTATACTCACTGTTGGTACTGCAATTTTATTTCCATACTGCCCTCTTTCACATTTTCCAGGAGGAGAAAAGGTAATGAAAATGGAACACACCGTTCAGGCCTGAAACTTGTCAACAGGAGAGAAAAGAGAGAAAAAGAGGTAAAAGTGGAAGACCATTTTCTTCAGTACTTATATCTTCCAATAGAATTAGGCTAGGTGAGGTTGTTCCCCACCTGTTGAGTTCAAGGACTGTCGTGGCATTTCAGACCTTTATCCAATAACTTGCATATACCTCCAATTCACATACAATGTGAGGTATCTGCTGGTGTTCCTCCTCAGGAGTCAGTTGTTTCATGACATCCTGAGTTAAGTAATTGTATTTATTAGTCCCCATGGATTTTCGTTCCACTAATCTGCCTAATCATTGTTTTTGGATGCATTTACACTTTTGGTGTTACAATCTTCTGCGGAAATTAACTTCATAGTTCAATATTAAGCAGACTGTGAAAAAGCATTTCCCCCTTAAAAAAGCCTGGAAAAAAACCACTGCCTGCTCATTTCAGTGGATGCCTGCCAGATTTTTTTGTGCTAAAAAGAGTAATGAAACAGTCTATACTCACCTCTGAACCATACCTGATTTTGCAAAGATGTGTCATCTCTTGTTTTTGTCTTTGTTTTTTCAGGTTTTCCCATTCCTTTTCTTCTAAAAATCATGATATCACTTCAGTCATTGTTGTTACTCATCTCTGCACTGTTGCGCTTCAGTATTTTGAGAAAAAGATTAAAATTCATATGATGTTCAAGATGTGACAGTGCAGTAGTGGTTTATTCTTCGTTTTTCTATAACATTTCCTGGGTTTTTGGACTGCACATTGAGGTACCCTCTACCATTACTGGCTGGCAAATGTGTACTTTAATGTACTTTAGTTCTTAATTGTCAAACCAGAGTCCAGGGTACTTTTCCTTGTGTTGATCACTGTGCATTTTTCAACCCTGTATTTCATCTGCCTTGTTATCTCTGAGTCCACTTGTTTCTACAGCCATTTGTGGAGACTTCTGTTTCGTGTGGAAAATTTTGAAGCATTAGCCCCCTTAGTCCCTGTGCCGGGTGCAGGTGCCCAGGTGCTGGCAGCATGTGGCTTCAGAGGCACCTCTTAGAGGAGAGACTGAAGCTCCCTGTGCAGTTTCGTTTGGCTCCAGTGGACCCCCTTTTAGGGCATGTCTGATTGCCTCAGCCAATGTGGCCATGCCTTTGTGGAAAGATATTTAAAGAAAGGTAAAAATCATTGGAAAAAAAGAAGAGGAGGAAACAAAGCAAGACTGAGAAACAATGGTGGGAACACTAAGGTCAGAGGAGGAGGAGGTGCTCTGAGGTGGAGCAGGTGCTCCCTAAAAGGGAGTGCAGCTTTCAGGACCCCCAACAACACAGAGGAAAACTGCAAAAAACAAGGAGCAATAGAGAGAAACTGCTACATCCTGACCCCAAACACCCTGTGCCACTTACAGCCTCATTGAAAGGACTGAATGTATAACCTGTGATGCTATCAGGGTTGAGAAGAACTCTCTGGAGTGAAAGTGAGCCTAGGAATATGGGGGAAATTTTTTTCTTTATGTGTTTTTGGTTTTTGGGGGGTTTTGTTTGGGGTATTTTTTGTTTACTTGTTTGTTTCACTATAACATTCTGTTTCACTATAACATCTTATTCACTTTAGAGAGTGAATTGAAATGCTAGAGACATGTGGGACAGCACCCAGGGAACATATATTTGTGAAAGATTACTCTACATTTTCAGCTCTATAATGACTCCTAATGTGTTTTTGCTACATAAGAAAATTATCTTTTTATCCTAAGAAAGGTAAGTTTTAGCTAACTGTCTTTAGTGATGAATATGTTAAAATTTGCTTTAATTTTGAGGAAAAGCACATTATCTGGATCCTTTTTAATTGCAATAAATTCTGCTCTTTTTCTGCTATCATTTCAAACTATTTCTCTAGTAAGTAAACCAGACTCAAGAATGCTCTTCCGTCCTCCTAAAGGCCTTTTTTAGGTTGGTAAATATAATTTTGTTTCTGTTTTGGTACTGAGGGTCCCTGAAACTACACCATACACACTATGGCTAATACTTTTGCAGTTTCACATTTCAGTTTCTTTCTTACATTTGAGTGACTCTTCCACTTTGGATACTCAGGATTTGTTATTATCATTGGTTAGATTGATTTGATTGATTTAATTAATTTCATTCATCTGATGGTGGCACTGCTTATATGCCATTAGCTGTTCAGTTTAGGATAACACTTTAGACTTTTTTGTCAGAAAAAGTGGTTTCAGGGTCAGAATTTGTTCAAATATAGGCAAAGATTTTAAACATCTTGTTCCTCACTTAGATGCATGCACGTGGTCTCCATTTACGAATCCTTTCGCTGATGCAGCATAGTCTTAGTGTGGAGAAACATTAACTTATACCATGTAGTTTGAAATACCCAAGAATGTAAAGATGCCTGTCAGGATGATGATGTCACACTTAGCAGGACACAGCCCACCCTGGGTTATGTGGTTAGTCAGTTTTTCTGTTCACTGTGAAGCTGAGGGAATACGTCCTGCATTCCTGATTTCCATATTTTTTAGCTTTGAAGAAAAGAAATACAGTCCTGCATTATGTGAAGAACAGAAAAGAAAATTCTTACCCTTATTCCATGGAAGAACAATGAAATAATAATGATTTGTTGTCTTCAAAACACTGATAAGCACAGACTGGAGTCAACAGATGTTACACTGCCCACACAGATAACAGGCAAGCCTAAAATAAAAGGGTCCTACAGCCTGGGCTCAAATTATTGAGTCAGTGCTGCAAAATACTTGTTATTTTAAAGTGGACTTATACTTGCTCCCTCATTTATCAAACATAGCTGAATCAAGTCAGACAGGCCTAAAAAGAGTGGCAAGAAGCATTCCCAGAAGGACCATATATCTGTCAAAAAGAAGTGGAACAGTCTCACGGTCAGACCAGACTTCTCTAAGCATACAGAATAAGTAAAACAACTAAATCCAAGAAAATTAAATGAAAAAGGGACAAATAATCTGACATGAATAAACCTGCTCTAGAACTCCTTGCTGAACCTTACACCTTCACAAGTCAAAAATTGAAGCAGTGATTTCAATGCTTACAGAATGCAAGGGTTTTGCAATGAACTTTCCTTTGAGGTAAAGACTACAAAGAAACAGATGTAGCAACTATGAGAGTCAGCCCTGGAAGATGATGTACTATGCACGTGAAAAGAGACTAAAAAGCATATTTTTAAGAGAGTTTTAATTTAATTTTTATTCAGTCTAAATATCTCTGAAATTATAATTCAAGCGAGAAATCATGTTATGATGTACATAAAATACATATGCATTATTTTTTGTAGGGCATTATGTCCATGTTAGCTTAAAAGTGTGACACACTGAAACAATTTCTTTTTCAGAACTGTCCCACCTATTTTGATATAATCAGTCAATGAATGAATCTTGATGAAGAAAACGGCATCTACATCCGATATCATACTGATGGAAGCCTATTCAACCTGAGGTGACTGAAGGCCCATTCTAAGACCCTAAACCATCTTGTCCATGAGCTGCTTCATTGCTCACACAGAAGTAGCTCTGCAGTGTTTAACATCCTGCTTTGCAGAGGCTGCTGAGCTTTTTGGGCTGGAAGACAGCTTGAAGAAGATAGAAGTTTTCTATCTACCTGTACTTCAGGAAGTCTTCCATATCACCATTGGCAAATCAGAGCTCAAATCAGTCCATCAATTTAATTACCTGGGAAGCATCATCTCCTCGGATGGTAAGATTGACAAAGAGATAGACAACAGGTTAGCAAAGGCATACAGTGCTTTTGGTAGACTCCATAGAAGAGTTTGGCAAAACAAACATCTGAGGAAAAGTACAAAGATCAGTGTTTACAGAGCCATCGTACTGTCTACTCTTTTATATGGGTCTGAGTCATGGGTCATTTTCTGCCACCACTTGCCACTCTTAGAACGCTTCCATCAGCGCTACCTCCGTACAATCCTAAACATCCACTGGATGGATTATGTGACCAATACATCTGTTCTTGAACAGGCTGCAGTCACAAGTATCGAGGCCATGCTGCTGAGAACACAGCTGCATTGGGCAGGGCACGTCTCCAAGATGAAGGACCACCGTCTCCCTAAGATAATGCTCTATGGTGAACTCGCCACTGGCTGTCGCAAGAGAGGAGCCCCGAAAAGGAGATACAAGGACTCCCTTAAACAACATCTCAGCCTTGGCCATACTGATCATCACCACTGGTCTGCTCTGGCCTCCAGTCGGGAGGCCTGGAGACGAACCATCTATAGCGCTGCTGCCTCCTTTGAGAACACACCCAGGATCACTCTCGAGGAGAAAAGACAATGCAGAAAGAATTGTGTTCTCTCAATGCTGCCTGGGGAATCTTTCTGTTGTACCTTTTGCAACCGGACTTGTCTGTCGCGCGTTGCCCTTTTCAGCCATCAGCGAGCCTGCAGCAAGCACGGGTAGAGCCCTTCCCAAATCTTCATTCACAAAGCCAAGCCATGATGAAATGTTAATGGAAAAATAACTTAAAGTACCTTAAAACCAAAACCCAAACATAATTCTAACTCATCCGAAGTCAACTGTAAATGTTATAGTAAGAGCTTTGAAATCTCTCCCTTTTTTTTTTATTAAAATGGAGACAAATCCACAAAATTAACATGGATCAGATTCTCTGAGGGAAAACATTGTTTTTGTTAACATTTTCTAGGTAATGTTGAGTAACATAAGGTAAAATCTATGGCAGTAGTCTATTAAAAATTGTATTTCGTGCATAATTTGACATCTGAGAAATAGATTTGCTTTTCATATTTGTCCTCTGCTGACCAATTATTAACTGAGATCTATAAGTCTAGAAGGGAGAAACATTTTTCCATTGGGCATCCTTTCCTGATGTGATCCTTTCCAAGAACCATCTAAAGGAGTTCTAATTAAAAGCAAAATATTTATGTAAACAACTGTCAAAAAATAATGATTCTGGACTTGGTCTTTCTGTCATTCCTGGGCATATTTGACTTCCTTTAATGGAGGCTCTGATTATCTCTGTGCTGAGTAATCTAATGAGCTTTGCTTGCAGACAACTTCATCTAACATATGCTTAATTTATTTATAGTAGATTAGTTTCAAAAGAGAAAGCAGGCAAGAGCCACCCCAGAAGGCCACCAATCTGCTAATCAGAAGTTTTTTGTGATCCATAATCTATAAACGCATCTTCAGCCATTCTTTCATAGAACAGAGAAAGAATAATAATTTTATATGGTGCTGTTGTAGTCTGCTTTTGGTAAAGTAACCACTTGTGCACAACACTTACTGTTTAAAGCCCTCACCCAGACAGTGAGCTCTGGATTAAATTTCCTCCTCACCTTGAGGAGCTGAAAGGGACACCCGGTTTTTGCAACAGTACTCTGACAGTATTGCACTGATTGACAAAATCTCCTACTGAAACTCTCATCACACAGAATTTTTATGTCAGAGTCAAGGGAGCACATGCTCAAAAGCTCCACGGAACCTAAGCAGTGTGTCCAGGGCACACATAATTTTATACTTTGACACCTTCATTCTGGTTGTAACTCCACTTTTGCAATTTTCCTTGGATCTGACTCTAGAGTTGGTAAGTTAGATTGAACATTTCATATAGTGAGAGGTAGCTTTCTTATATATGAAACACTCTGGGTACATTTTTAACTCCACTTCTGACCCCATTAACTATCTTTCCTACATTTTTTAGAAGACGTTTTGTCTCAGAGAAATCTATAAAGTGCACCAGACTTAAAAGAGGTAAGTATTAGGGAGATTTCAGTGTTCAGTAGTAAATGAGAGCATTCCTGCTGCTCAGTCTGGACATAAAAGACTGCAGAAGTGAATGAATGATGTTTGGTTGTAGGATAGTACTTCCAAAGTTTTGATGAGAAACCTTAAATCATTTAAAATAACCATTAAACCCAAACTTCTGCATTAAATTATTTGGTTATTAAGCTTGGTAATACTTTAGTTCCACAAGGCAGGCAGTGTTCGTGGAATGGTTTCTCAAGGTCCAAATTAATTTAAAAAAAGACAAACAGATGGAATTTATGTTATTTTGGATTGAAGATTCACATTGTATTCCACCCACTTCAAGCTTGTAAGTAAGCAAAAAAATCTCACGTGGGCTAAACATATGCTGAATGACAAATGAATAACAAAGATAAGTATCGTTTTCCTTTATCAATATCATTAACTTTTGCTTGTCATTTTTGTTTCCTTTTATAAAAAGGTTCAACTCAAGTTCATATTTTCAGACTGATTTTAAAATAGTGTCATGGGTTAACCCCAATCAGCAACTAAGTCATGTCTGTTCTGGCCATGCTGCCTACCAGGTTCTCGTGCAGCTTCTCACCATCAGAGCCTGAGACACTGACAAGTCCTTGACTCAGGGTAAACACAAACACAGCTGAAACATCAGTGTCTTATCAACATTCTTTTCACACTGAATCAAAAGCACAGTACATAACCACCTACTAGGAAGAAAACTAAGTTTATCCCAGCTGAAACCAGGAAAAACCATATTCAAGAATTTCTTCCTTGCTAAAATTCTTCAAGTACTATTTAAATGGAAGTAAGTTATATTCTATTCCTCCTACAGCTACACAAACTTATTTGCTTTATTTTGACTTCAATACATCTTTTCGTGCTCATGTGTTCCTTTTTTTTTTTTAGCCAAAGTAAGAATTCTGAGTTTTATTTTAATGATGTACATTCTTCTGTTTGTTTGTTTTCAAAAAATTCCTTTTTTGTGTGTAGAATGTAGCAGATAAAAATAAATTAAAAATGTTAATAAGGGGTTCTCCAAGGCTTTAAATCTGGGGCTTTTCCTAGTAATTCTGCTACTATAAGATGCAAAGACAGAAACCTGGTATTCAGAGAGTACTCAGTAGTGTTGCATGGCTGTAAGGTTCTTTCTTTATCTGTCAGCTGAAGACATGGCTACAAAATTTCATAGAAACTACCCTTAGTCTAGTTCTTCCTTAGTTTACAGAGTTGTGAATATATTTAATTCTTCTAATCAAAATCATACTGATTAATGAAGAACTTACCAAACATGCAAAAAATTATCCCAGGAAAAGGGTATTCTTTTCTTTTTCTTTCCTTTTTTTTTTTTTAATGAGATTTTATCCTAAACCTTCATATCTTAAATGAGTATCTTAACCATCGAATTGCTGGTTGTACACTCAAGAGCAGCAGATCATGTCAGTGTTTTGTGTTTAAAATGCAGTTCATTCTGCAACTAATCTAGCTTTTTAACACCCCAATAATTCTTTGGAAGTGGAAAAGCTATTCTTACCTGTGGTTTTCTAAGCTAACATTCTCTTTATCAAATTTCATTTTGATGAGATTTTAATTTTTTTCTTTCCATTTCTCATTATGATCATTAAAGGCGGCTTTTTATTTCACAAGGATGGAATTTTCTGTATGCATGAAAATTATATATACATAGAGAGTTTTTAAGAACAGTGAGGCATGCTCAGCCACTTACATTTTTTTTCTTTTTTTTTTTTCTTCTTTTGGTTTTAAGCCCATTGACCAAAGAGCAAGTGTATATTAAGTTGTAAAACATTATTACTAACTAAGGAGACCACCACTTAAAAAACAGCTAAAGGAAGGCCCAGCTTAGTCTGTACTGAAATTAGGAGGATTGAAGAAGCTAAATGAATGGCTTATCCTAGGATTAAATCAATAAAGACCCAAAATGTAAACTAAAAAAATCTGCTTTCCTCTCACCACCACCTCTTCATAAGTACAAAGAAATTATTTAGTTATTTAACACTTTTGATTTAGCAAGGCTAAATGCAAGTATATACGTTTGGGTCTAGGGCAGGATCTTGGAATGCATATTTCCTTGCTGTGTCACAGACTTCCGCAGAAATCTATTACGCCCAGATCCTCCAAAGACTATTTATTTGCCTGTCACTGATCACAATACCAAACATCCTTGAGAACATCAGCTTCACAGAAACAGCAGCAAATGGAGAAAACACTGCAATGATGCATAGTGATGCTAAATATGCTACAGATTGGCTGGTGCATCAGTATAAAAGCAATGTCAAATTTGTAAAACATGTACAAATGAGTTAGGGAAAAAAGACTTTTTGGTTTTACACCACTGATTAACCAGCACACATGAGCATCCACATCACTGAATTCAATTTCAAGACCAGAAAAGAAGAGAAAATAACTGTATTCAACAGCAAGAGATGGCATGCTGTTCTATTTTAGGAACATGCAACTGGGGAACATATTCAGAAAAAAAAAAAACCTATGTAAAATTGCACCTATAAATCCAGTGAACAAGCTTCATGTCTAAAACAGCTACGCACAAAGTTTATCATATATTTTCAAGCAGGTGCTGTCAGGAATAGAAAATATGGTTATTTATGTTCAGGTAAAGGGTAGTAACAAAACTCCTCTCCAGTTTAAGCAATTGTACTGAAGCAATGGCACTGAAGCAATTGCAATGTCTCTGGGAACAGTTACAATTCATCCACCCTGCCACAGTGTCCCTGTGTGATAGTCCAAACCTGCTATGAAGATTTCTAGAGTCTCAAAAAAAAAAAAAAAATGCTACCAGCAACTGACTGATTCTCTTCTGAGGAAAAGAGAAAAAGCATTTCTTATGGTGACTAACTCCTTTATCAAATTATAATATTTATAATTAAAAATAAATATTTATCCTATCTATGCTTGACTTTCAATAGCCTCCTTACTAGCCTGCTCTTAGTTGAAACATGCTACCTCAAACTTTCTCTACCTCAGCTGCCTCAGAAATCTACCTCAGCTTTCTCTTACCAAATTCATCTTTAACCAAATCTACCTAGTTCTGTTGCCTCATACAAATTTTCAAGAACTGAATATTTAGTTTGATTAATTTGAATAAAGTGGTGTAGTTTACTTCCTGTGATTACAGATGATTTTGTGATTCCAGGGACAATTCTTTCCTAGAGAGGAAATTTTGCACCAAGGTACTCTCTAGAGAAGGTGTGACAAATTACAGTAAGGTTCCCATTTGTGCTCCTCTCCTAGATATTCAAGAATATGCTGGAAGCTCACTTGCTACAGTAGTTAACTACTAGATGACCATCACTGAGGTAAGCACAGAGCAACCTATCTGCACTATCAAACTGTATTTAAAAAGGTGTGATAGCTGCCCACCAGAAATGGCATCCTATCCCATACTAGCTTCTAATGCACACAGAGAAAGACGAGGGAAAACCCTCACTGACACAGGCACAAAATAAATAAATAGACAGATAAATAAATAAATGAACAAATAATAGCAGGGATTTTTATAACCATTTAATAGTAGACAGGATTGAATTCAATTGCCTGGGAGTTTTCCCTGTCAGTATTGTACTACTATGATATGACTGTATTGTCTTGGGTATCTTCATCCCTGCTACATCTCCCCAGGACGGTCTGCCGGCTTTGAAGAGGATACAGAGACAAATTTCATGCTTTAAAACTGTAATGCATTAATTTTTCTTCATATATGTCACACCCTTAAACGTTCACTTGGCAGTATCTAAGCTAGATTTATTCTCTGAACAGAATACCTTAAATTTCTTTATGATAGCCTTCAAGTACTGAAAGACTGATTAATTTCTTTATGTTTTTCAGAGGTGGAGGAGGTTACAGACCTTCCAAGAAATGCTTTAACAACAATCTTCTAGGATAAAGAAGGGTAGCCGTCACTGATGTTTTTTGTCTCAGTAAATAGTTCAAAATAATTTTCTAAACGAATCATGAAATAGGGGTTGATTTTGTCCTTCAGAACTGCTCTCTCCTGAGATGGAACTTTAACAGAAGCAGCTGGAGCTATGGTACTAAAGCAAGAGAAAACACTGCCAGTATCAGCAGAAAACCTGCTGGCATTCTAGAACTACCTGTCAGAAGAAAATTCTCTGGAGGCTGCAAAAGGATAATAGAAGGGAAGAAGAGAGTTTATTGCTGCTATTGTTGGCCTTAGGAGTGAAAGTAGCACTTCAGTATACTTTAAAATAGGATTTCTGCATTGTGTTGACTGGTTGTCTAGGGTATCTGAGTTGGCTACAAATGCCTCCTAAGGTACCAAAAGCAATGATAAACTGTAACTGCTGGAGACGAGGAAGACCAAGCAACCAATATGAGCAACTGGAAAGCTGCTGGAAATTGTGCTCATCCATTTAAAGCTCTACACTAGACTGCAGCATATACTTCAAGCTTGAACTACATACATGCAGAATTCAGGTTTTTATCTCAAGTAATGGCCTGCTCGTAGGAAGACAGAGTCCTTAGTTATGTCAGCTGTTTCATAGCAACCAACAGCTTTTTGCCTCTGGAACATTGGAGCGATCTTGATCCACCTGTAATCTGAAAGTCATAGTTACAGATGTGTTAACACTTCTTGGGAAATAACAGTGAGCAGCTTTGAGTGAAATGTTTGATTTTTGTGTAAGTGCCAAGTTAAAGTGAAGGTATTGTACATATAATCTCCACCTTTGTAGTTTTTAACTACAACCTGTACTGTATTTCCTACAATAGTGGAAAAGGAGTTGAAGGGAAAGGTTAACGCTTTCTATAAGAAACAATTTTTGTTTGGGTAGGTTTTTTGTTTGTTTCTTTTGAGTTTTACATAATCTTGTTGCAAAATTGACTGGATATTTTATATATTGCACAAAAATATATTACAATTGCTGTTGACATCTATATCCTATGATAAAGCTTAATTTGAATCCCAGAAGTGAAACAAATTGGTCTGTGGGAACAGATAGAACAATCCATAAACTATGTTAATGTTTATATCAAGTAAAAGCAATTGGTAACAGTTGAATAAAGCAAGCCTATCTTAAAATAAAAATGTGTAATCTTAACTCCTATTTTTGTTCATAACCAGAAGTCTAGGTCTTCCGACTATCAGAAGAGCAGTTGAATAATCTTAAACCTTGTTCATTGGTTTCCAGGCAGTTGTCACACAATAAACTTCAAGAAAAACTCCAATTCCGAATATCTGAGTCAATAAATACTGAACCAGAATGGCAATTTCACTTCACCACCCTTCGTCTGTACTTGATTCAACAATGAACTCTGGCTTTAAAAAGAAGTCTTACAATCCTAGTGAAAGAATTGAAATGGGCTATATTTTATGTAGTTCTCTTTTTCAGGAGTCATATGCACCGTCACAAATGCAGTACTGAGCAAGCCACACTATTCTGAGATCACAGGAACTGATTTTCAGTATCTGCCTAAGAAAACAGACAGAACAAAAAAAATAATCATATCTTGTCACTGAATACAAAACATCCCATTCATGTTAAAATCCAGATTTGAGTGGGATATAGGAAAGGTATCAATGTGAGATGTGATGATGGTAGTATTAATAACAACTGCAACTTAAACTGAGTATTACTTGACAAAGAAGCATCTAAAAATGCTAGAGAAATTACGTGGGAGAAAGAAAGCCAAAAAATCTACTCTTTGGGATAAATTTACTTACGTAACTTGCATCTCAAAGGCTAAACAGAGCTCATGGTTGATATCTATGCATTTCTTTATATAAATAATGAAATTATTTCTTTGTGCATTTTTTGTACCTCTTACAGTAAATATCATACACATATATACACACATATATACATACATACATACACTATATATAAAGGATGTGGAAAAATTGTATCTCAGAGAGTTCTTGACTTCAGAATACCTCTTCTTTCTTTCTTTCTTTCTTTCTTTCTTTCTTTCTTTCTTTCTTTCTTTCTTTCTTTCTTTCTTTCTTTCTTTCTTTCTTTCTTTCTTTCTTTCTTTCTTTCTTTCTTTCTTTTTGGTTTTCACTTTACCTTTTACATTGTTCAGCTATAAACAAATGAATCTATATCTTTTGTCCTACTGGAATTTATGCACTGCAAATTCAGTCTTCATTAGTTCTATTTTGGTTGTGGTTATACTATAAAACAAGTTTAGCTCCTGTTCCTTGTTGCTGGCACCACTGTGCAGATATCCAAATGCTGAATCAGACATGACTAAAGCCCAACTGAGTTTAGTTGCATCAGTGCTACTCTAGATGGAAACTCTAGCCCTTGTGAAGAAATACACAAAGTAAATGCCCAGTCCATCACAATATTTCTCCACAACTGCGCAGCATTTGCAAGCTTCAAGAAATCTGTTTTAAAGTTTGCATCTTAAGTGATATAAAAAAAAATAAAACAGAGAAAATCTTAGCAAACAGGTTTCTAAAACTAGTATATGTAAGAGATCAAGCATAAAATAATATATATTCCTTTGGTAACAAATATATTAGTGTATTGATATATTTGTAGTTCTGTCCTGACATAGGGAAGGACTACAGTACAATTCTGTCGGGTAAAACTCACTCAGTAATCCTCATTTCAACCTGTTGCTTCAGATTTCTGCAGGAGTTGTCCCATTTAAGCTGCCAGAAATGACCAACTGAAAGAGCACAAGTTTCCAATGACCTCTAGCTGTGCAGTCTCCAATCTTGTAACTGAAGCCAATGGTGCAGCCTTACTGGGGGCTAGCATTTCTTGTAATAGACCGTTTACATAGCTGCCTTTATCAGGGATGACTATTTTATCAGCAGAGGGCAGGAAAGAAGATCAGCAAAATAAAAGTATGAGGTGGTGAAGGTAATACCAGTTTAATTCAGATATTATTTGTAATAGAAAAATAATGTTGTGTAGTGATATAAATCAATGACTAAAAAGGAAGGGTCCTTTTCTGCATAGTAGTAGATGGACATAATCAGTCTACTCTTCGACTTAAACCATCAGGAACCTCATGCTGCTTTCAGAAAGATCACCTGTTTCTGAGGTGGGGATGCTCCATTTCCAGCTCTACAGTGTAGCATTTTAATCACCATAGATAAATTAAAAATTTGTTTGTTTTATGATCGCCATAAGTTTAACTGCTGAAAGTCCTCAATTACACCAAAATATCATGATTTAGTTGATATTTTGCTTTTGAATAAGATTACAGGATAGCTTATTCCAGAAAAAACCAAGTTGTTAAAAACTACATTGAGCTTGAGAACACTTTGCCAGTGTTGGATATTAATACAGCTGTGCTGGCAAAGCAGATCTTAAATGTTCATCCAGACCTGATCTTTCCACCACCTGTTTGGAAAAAGCGGTCATTTGAAAAGTTCTTTTATCCCATGCAGTTTTACTTAGAACATTTACACAGTTGAAATCGGGAGCCAGATTAATTGCAAGGAGTGTTCAACTAAATAAATCAGTGTTCCTGTTTCATTATTTAACAATTAATTTGACACACCATTTCAGACGTCTTGAAGATAAAGGAGAATTTTGTTTGGTTTGCATAGTGTTGTTCCTTTTTGGATGAAGGAGCAGTAAGAGGAGAAGAAAAAATTACGTTGAAAACCTATGTTAGATACTGGAAGCTAAGGTGTTTAGTTCTTACATGCATATGAACTTCATAGTTACTGATATAGTCCTGAAATATTGACAATACTACATTTCTGCAGAAAAGATCTCTTTTTAGATAAAATAGTCTTCATTGGAGCTAAATTTATGGGGTTTCTTTCAATTTCTATGTCTCCTTGATCTGAAAAAAATCGAAGAGTCATATTTCTTCAAGTGAAAAATATCAGACAATCTGAAAATCACTTGACCTTTTCTATTGCCTTTGTATTCTTATGTTATACAAAAGAAATTACAAGTAAAAGGCAAATATGTCAGCCTCAGGCAACTAAGCCTACTTTCTCACAGAGAAAAGAAAATTGCAGGGCTTCTACTAATATTTGCAGGTTCCTCACCGCCACCATTTACTTCTGTACCAAAAAATGGTTCTACATACACGGTGATGATCTGGTAAGTGGCCAGTACAGGGGGACATAGCAAACCTAATCATTAAAAAAATTGAGCCTTTTGGTTATGACCACATGAATCTGCTACACAACCAAATAAAACTAGCACAGGAGTCACAGAACATGTGAGGCCCCACAGAGCTGCTGTTCCTTCACAAGGAGCAGTAAGAAGTGCAGTGTCACTACCCCATCAGCAGTGAGCTATTTCCCATCAACCACAATGCCAACTTTTATACCTAAAGGACCTAATTTGCTCTAGTCCCCATACTGTTTATGTAACCCAACTTAGTCAGCTCATCAAGAAGCTGAAGACTTTTGAAAACTTGTGTGTAAGAGGCTTTGAAGCCCCAGTGACATTTTCAAAATTGACTTAATTATGTGAAATCTAATTTCCTTTGGCATGAAATTAGATAAGGCAGAAAGACTGACATAAGTTAGGGGAAAGTAAGAACAATTGTCTGAAAATTTGATGTCATATCTTATCATGCTGTTTTAAGTATAAGTGGGTCATATAAGTATATATGTACATATATATATAAATATAAGCGGATTTGTGAGTTTAGGAAGTGAATGAGTCCTCAAAATTCATGATACTGTTTGCTTCTAGTAATCTGAGTTCCCATCAAAAACATTATGTGTTTTTCTTTCCCAAACAGAATGTACATGTATTATACATTTTAAAAGCTACAATTAGTTTCACCACTACTCCTCTTACTTTGAAATGTTAATATGTGTATTTCTCAGGTATGTCATCTCTTTATCCTATCTGTTTTCATGTATATCTGTTTGTGCACACACATACAAGTTTAAAACAATTAAAACTGGAATAAATATGTCTACCTGCAATCTTTATCCATAAATCTATCCAACTATAATCATTACTCAATAACTTTCTCTACATAGTGCTTGCTACTCCTCCCACTTGCTCAGTGTTGTAGAATGTGAGTAAATACAACATAATGGCCTATCACAGCAGAAAATTCTGAGTATAGAAAAATTAGTCTGAGACAAACACTCGTGAAATAAACCATCCATAAGGAGTAATTAGTTGGCTTTGGCAAATGATTTCTGTTGTGCTGAGGAACAGTCACTCTCTTAGCTAACATGGGAAGTCCAACACAGTGCTGGTAGCTACCATATAAAAGCAGAAAATTTGAATAATTTTCTCTGCCTAATTAGGTAGTTTATAGATTTTTTTAGTGTATTTCTATGCCTAAGAAGATTCTGAAATTCACTGTAGGCATTTATCACAGAATCACAGAATTTGCTGAACTGGAAGGACCTACAAGGATCATCGAATCCAACTCCTGGCCTTGCACAGGACCATACCCAAGAGTCACATCATGTGCCTAAGAATATAATCCAAACTTCTTGAACTCTGTCAGGCTGTGATCACTGCCCTGAAGAGGTTGTTGCTGCACACAACCACCCTCTGGGTGAAGAACCTCTTTCCAACATCCAACCCAAATCTCCCAGTTTCATTCAGGTCATTCCCTGGGGTATTCATTGATATATATTTATATATATTGACAATTAAAATAGAATTGATTGGTAAGAAACAGAGGAAAAAAAATTAAACTTGTTTCATCCACTCTCTCATTTTTTTCCCAAGCCTAGCTCCTTTCTGGTTTCCTCTGTTTAAGAACACAGAGAGTTGGGGAGTCAGGGTTGTAGGCAGTTCCTAACAGTTCTTCCCTGATGCTCCTTCCTCCTCACACTTTTTCTCCGTTCCAGAGTGGGCCCTCTCCATGAAATGCAGTTTTTTTGTGAAATTTTCACCTACTGTTGCAATGTGCTCCTCCATAGGTTGGAAGGGGCAAACTGCTTTAACATGATCCTCTCAGGCTGCAAGGGAATCTCCCCCCCAGTATCGGGAGTATCTGCTTCCTCTTCTTCACTGACCTTGGTGACTGAAGGGCTGTTTCTCACAGTTTTTCTTTCCTCCCTTCTCTTATACAGTGTTTTTCCATTTCTTCAATGTGTTTTCCCAGAGGCACCAGTATCTTGGCGGAGGGGCTCAGCTGTGACCTGTATTGGGTCTGTTGCAGAAAATTGGAACCATCTGGACAGCCCCACTTGCTGCCAGTACATGAGCACCTATACTGGGTACATGAACCTAATTCTGCTAGGCAAGAGGAATGCAAAACAATGACTGAAAGAATATTGATGGGCTGTCTTGCTGTTGCTGCCAACACCTCATGTGAGACAGACTAAATGGACAAACTTTCTGCCTCTAGGAAAGGTTTTAGCTATGGTACGTCTTTTTATGTCTAAGTCAAAAATCCTAAGCAGCAGAAATCTGAAAAGCTACTGTGTCACTCCTCATGTGGGATCATACATAATCTTTTTCCCAAAATTGCTTAGCAGTATGGTAATATATCAGTGGAAATATATGAGTATCAATCACTGCTCCTTTCACCACATTGGAGGTTTTTAAATTTCATCTGGCTTCCAAAAACTATTATTAGATATGCTGGAAACAAATAGATCATGCATTTGTTGAAGCTCCTAGATAATTTTCCAAAGGTAAGGGTATACTTCTACATTTCCCCTAATGTATCTTATACCATTAAAGACCTAAGAGGTTTCTCCTAAAAAGGCTTCTGGAAAAAGAAAGAAAAATTAAGAAATTAACAGGTTAAAATGTGATCAAATAGGTTGCCCCTGTGGCATCCTTGTCCTAAATGTGAAAATTCTATTGAATTGACCTGCACATATGAATGTGAAGACATACTTACTTATGAAATACAAAGAAAAAGTCAAAGAGATGTAATTTCTAAGGTATGAAGACCACTAAACTATTTTGTATGTTGTTAAAGATCTTTCCTCCTGTAGAACCTCAGGATTTATCATGTGAATTATTACAATGTGAAGCACGTGAAATTTCACTGAAACGGGGGCTACATCATCGTGAGGCCAAAAAGACATTTAAGTATGAATGATACAGGGAAAAGAATGCTTTTACCTCCTGTAAACAAGAAATAACTAATTCAAAACTGTTTGAATGATTATTTATTACTTATTTTTAGGATATGCCACGGTCTCAGGAGTACCCTATCAACTGCTATCAATGTATTTTGGCCAGTTCACGTGTCCAAAGTGCAGATTTCTTTGCTTCTAATTTTCATCTTAAAAAAGTGTTGTTACTGTCTTTCATATTGCTCTAAATAAAAGTATTTAATCCATTGACAAAAGTGTAATCTGCTCTCTTTCCATTGTTGTTAGAAAGCAAACCAATTATTACACATCTTTGCTTTGAATTTCTCAAATAAAAGATATTCCTTAGAATCTTTTGTCACTGTAAAGTGCTGGAGTCTGAATGAAATGAGGAAATAAAACATAAGTAATCAGAATTAATAGTGAAATACCATCACAAATATATTACAGCCGTGAGGCAAGAAAGATAAGCATAAGCAGCCAGGAGCCTGGAGACACTACAATGACTGATCTAGCTCTGCATCTCTCTTTTGGCCATGTGAAAGGTTCAAGTACAAGTCACCTTGCAAAGTTTAATCTGAATAGTGCACAACTCTTACCACTGCAAGATAGAAGCCTATGCATGGAAAAGACAGGCTGGGAAAGATCAAAAAATGAAGCTCCAACTACAGCATCAGTTAAAGTTATGATTTAGTGGCTTAACACCATGAAGAAGTTTCCTTTTAATTATATAATATCAACATTAAATTCATAAGAATGATAAAAAATAATATTTATTTTGATAAGGAAAATTGATTTATATCTTCAGGCCGTAACATGGCTATTATTAACAACTACAATCACACAAAGCACCCAGAACAGTCTGAATGCTAACTTGCTAGTAAGCACTTCAAATAACTTAGCTATCTTAAACTCATCTTTTCTTACCAGAAAAACATGGATTCTTGCTCAGATATTAATTTTCTCTAAGCAGAAAAATGCATTTAAGTGAAAAAACATGCATTCAACTGATCAGTTAATTACTCACCTCATGCAAAAGAAATCAAGAAATAAAAGTAAATATTAAACCAGACTATCATTTTAGTCTATCTCCTTATAAAATATTCAAAGTTCAGAGTGTATCTGTAATTACCAAATAGTAGAGGCAAAAAAATATTTGAGACACAGGATTTTAACAGAAATTAGATTTTCTATTCCATGTCAGATGTTAACCCCAGCCAGCAACTAATCACTCTGCAGCCGTTCACTTCACTGCCCCCTGCCCCAGACGGGATGGAAGGATAATCAGAAAAAAAAATGAAACTTGTGAGTTGGGATAAGAACAGTTTAATAATTGAAACAAATTTTAATAATAATACTAATTACAATAAAAATAATTACAATATTTTAATGAAAATAGAGAGAGGAATAAAACCCAAGTTAAACAAGTAACACGCAATAAAAAATTGCTCACCACCCACTGGCCGATGCCAAACCAGTCCTGAAGCAGGGCTCAGCTCCTCCCAGGCAGCTGCCACAAGCTTATATACTGGGCATGAGGTTCTGTGATGTGGAGTATCCCTTTGGCCCACTCAGGTCACCTGTCTCGGCCATGCTTCCTCCCAGTTTCTTGTGCAGCTCCTCACTGACAGGGCAGCAGACACTGACAAGCTCTTGACTCAGGGTAAGCACTACTTAGCCACCAAAAACATCAGTGTGTTATCATTATTCTCACACTGAATGCAAAACATGGCACTGTACAAGCTACTAGGGAGAAAATCAGTTCTATCCCAGCCAAAATCAGGACGTTCCCACTATATGAGTGTAATTAGACATTTGGCAATGATTACTCATTTATGGTCAATACCTCTTTTTTTTGTTACAGTACTCCATTAGCCCATTAGCAAGGTTGGGGTTTTTTTGTTTGTAGTGAGGTACCCGTTGTCTCAGTATCTTTGCATCTGCATGGCAGCATCCACTCAGAAAGGCCAGGAAATAAATGGTAGCGCTTCAAAGCCACTGAGCTGTACCTTGAGCTCACACTGGGAAGATGCAACATCACTGGTTCAGATGACATCTCCATAACTGAGTGTCCTCTTCATTCAACTATATTGGAGTGGTACACAGAGATCAAAGCACTGCAAAATCTTGCTGACTGTGTTATGCTTCTTCAGTAAAACAGCATAGATTGTCTATAGCTATGCAAGGGATGTCTGAGCTTCAGAAAGCTCACAACATTTGCAAAAAGGAAATTAAAATTAAGACAAATTATACATTATAGTAATAATTTACTAAGCAGAATAACAGCAGGAATACTTTCCTTTTAATACAGTAGCAGTTCCCTTCATTGACTTTCTTTAGTTAATTCAGGGAAAAGTGGTTGGGATTTGGGAAGTGGAGCAGCTAGTATGTCCAAACCCCAAGATGCTACACCTTGTTAATGTTATGGATATTCCCATGTAAATATTAAAATAAATAAGACTCTTCCTAGGAGTATAACAAAGCTGATTAGAGTTTCAAACAGCACAAAGCTCTCTGTAGCAAATGTACAGTCAAGAGAAAATGCAAAGGACTTGTGCCTTAGTCTATTGTAGCACCCAAAGATGCATTTTGACATCCTGATCAGACGAACAGGCATTCAACTATCTCTGCAAAAATTTTCACACATAAACTGAAAACACACTACTCTTTCTCTCCTTTTTTTTCAAGATTCAGAATTTCCAAGAATAGAGTTAGCACTTCAGCTTCAAGTAGTTGTTTGCTAAATACTGCTTCTGAGACTTACCAACAACAGAATGAAGGATTTTTCTTTGCTGTATTATTAGTAGATTCTTTCTTTTCAGGTTAATTCAGGAGCTGTCATCACCCAGAAGCAAAATCCTTCTATTCCACCCTTATAAAAACAGTGATTGTTTAATGTCCTTTTCTGTCACAACAGGCAATATGATAGGCTATCTTCAATCTGAAGAGGATGTATTGCTTTTGTTGTTGGCATTTATTCACAAAGCTCGTAAATGTATCTATCTTCCATGCTTAGAGAGAATAAAATAAAAACAGTAATACGTGATACATGCGCCACAAGAACTGTTTGAGACAAGAGTGACTAATATAATATAATAATCTATTTTTATTACTGCTTTCTTGGATACTTTAAGCAGAATATCTGTGAAAGCAGTTCAGTAGTCCATTGAGAAATCTCAATGGAATCTGTGAGCAACAGACAAAGTAAAATAATTAGACATTTCCTGCTGTGAACATTTTTAACATTTTGTTTGAAATTTCAACACAGCATAAACCAGGTGATGCATCTAAAAGAGTTTGCAGAAAATGCCTATAATCCTAATTTTAGAAAGATGATTGGATGCAAATTTAATAATGTGGAAGATTCACATATGCAATCCATCTGCTTTTCTTGCTTTGCTTATGAAAAAGTACCATAAATCCATATGAAGAGAAGGTGTTGGTTACTTTGAATTATGATAGAAAGGCAAAGAAGCTAGAACACACTGTTAAGTTTGAAAATATGACTGTAAGTGCCTTCAATTAAATGAAGCATAATCAACATACCTTGCATGCAAGAAAAGTACTAACGTGGAAAACATCTATGAACATGGTAGACTTATGTTAACATTGCTTTTGTTAAGGAAGATGAATATCATTATTTCTGATTCAGAGTTGAAGAAAATTGAATATAACAAATGCCATGACTTGCTAAAAAAAAATGCTTTGGGTTAGTTACATGCATCTAGACTTTCATTTCAGAGGCCACACATTCTTGTACAGATTCGTACTTAAGCATTTCCCAAAATCAAATTCTCCAAAATTCTACTACTAAGCTCATGAGCAGCAAAAGACGAAATTTTATAAACAAAGGTTACTACCAGCCATGTAGTTTCAGAGCTTTCTGTGACAGCATCTAGTTAAAAACAAAACAAAACATAAAATTGTCTCTAGCTGGGAAAGACAGACAAAGACTCTACACAGATATAGTAAAAGGATGTACCCAGATTACGGAAACTCCCACTGGGACTCATTTTACTTTGAGTAAATACAGTACAGTATGGACACCTCAGTACATAACTTTTACTGGATTTTTTTCAATATTCCCATCCAAGGTTTTTCAATATTCCATTCCAAGGTTCAGAAATTTGGAGGTCTCACTGATATTGACAGAATGTTAACATTTGGCTGTGACTACCAAGAAACTAACTAAGAATCCTAATTTTATCATGGGAGATAACAGTGGAAGTGAGTGATATACTGCTCAAAGTTGTGAGAAAGGAAGTCCCTGATGTTATTTTCCCATTGATTTGTCAGTCTTTACTAACATTTTACTGTCAAAAAGACTTTTCTGAAATGTGTGTAGTATGGATATCTGTGTGTGTGTACAGATACACTTAGAGCAGATGACATCCTGCACTGTTTTCCGGGTTTTAATAAGGTCTAGAAGCTATTTCAACATTCACTTATCTACTTCTGGAACAATATGGTTTGGATCAATGTAGTGGTATGTCATAGTACCCTCAGCCAGCACTGGCATTAAGTACACATTAGAAGCATATATATCATAAAATAAAAGAACTTAGATCAGTAGAACAGCATAAATTCTTGCGGGAACGTAGCTTTATTAGAAGAACATGCTTCCCTGTCATTGGTTGTTTAGAGGATCAAAATAACACAGAGGAGTACTTTTCAAATCAATTGTGAAAGACACGAGTATATTTTCAGTGTTTTCTGTTTTTCAATTATAAGCAAATGTAGTTCTCAAGCAAACGTACTCTGAAGAGAGTAATTATTCCCATGGAATTTGACCACTGCCCCTCTCCAAACTGAACATGGCAAACAAAGCTTAAAGTTCAGTGAGTATTATCCTCTCCCCACGTCAACTATCATTAACTGCTCCAACTGTCATTGTAAAATAACTCAGGTCCATTTTCTGTTTAAAAGATATGACAGTGGGGATTAGGCCATTGTTTCCAATTTCAGTATGCATCAGTCTGTGCCATGCACTGATTTCAGAGTATAGACGAATAGAATATAGAATAACAGAGTATAGAATAAACGAATGTGTATGTCTTCAATAATACAAAGCAATAAATATAAAATAAACAGAGAAAGATAGATCTATTTCACAACAAAACGATATAGTCTATTTTATAGTGAGTTGAAGACCATATGTTTAATGAAATGAAATGTTCTTTTCTGTGCTTAATTTAGTGGCTACTTGACTTTTTGAAATACATTTTCAGATTATTTTCTCTGAGTGTTCTATGAAAGTATTCTTTTGATAGTATTTGATACCTATGGCTATATGTTCAGGAAATCTTACTTCTTTTGTGATGGAAAAAGACTACAATCATTCCTGCCTCACAGAAATTTGGAAGATGCAGGTTTCAGAGATTGAAGGCAATTTTTTCCTAGTGCCAAGTGTCACAACATTACTACAAAGAGTTCAGAGACTGTATGTGTTAAAGAAAAAACATCTACTTGGAAGAAAAAAAGAATATTCCAGAGGCCCATGAACTGGTCTTTAATTACTTACTGATCTGAGAACAGGAATCAATGTAGAATTTTCAGCAAATGTTGTGTGAATATTCTTCTTTAGTAAGAATAAAACCTAGAAAAGAAAATATATTTCAATATGCAGTCTTAATTTGTTGCCATTGCGAAGCATAGTTTATGTCAGAGAAAATGTACTACTGTTTTGTCTCATTGACTAGTGGGAACCAGGCAGTATTTACAGCTCTTACTGACTAAAACATCAAACAGGAAAGCAATTTTGTCATTATTTTGTAAAGCTTGAAAAGAAGAGTAAGGACAACTGCTGGTAAAGCCTATTATAAAGTAATCTAGAATATGTGCTACCTAGATGATGATGAAAGTTCAGTATTATTTTTCAGTTCCTAACTCCTGGGATGCCTGTATTCTTCCTCCGTAGACAACTTAATTAGCCTTCTTATTGACATGGAGATTAATTTGAACTAGAATCATCAAAATGCAGACAGTCAGAAAGATTCTCTACTGTCCTCTAAGTTGCCTGTGAGTGACTCGTATTTCATGACATAATGCTCATCAGAGGAGAAATTATGACATTTCTTCTCTTTTTTCATTTGTTTAATCTGTTTCAGTAACAGACCCCCAGAGGCAGCTGTATATGCTGGATGTAATGTTACTGAGAAATGAAAGGAGGTAAAAAAAAGGTTGTCTTTGATGCCTTAAAGTTTGGATTTTTTTTTAACTTTATAGATTTTAAAAGTAGTTATATGTAGAGCTTTGTGTAGTAGAATACAGGCTTTTGCCCTTTGGCATAGCAGTTGCACACACTAAAACCTGTTGCCCATTTCCCCTATCAATTCCCCTGAATTCCAGTAATGTGTTTAGTCTTATTTTCAAGGTAGAGTTGTAGAAAACACCCCAAAATCTGNAACACCTGTGATCGGGAGGCAAGCAAAAACGCGCGGAACTTAGTATTGCTAGCAAGTGAGCTCATTAAAACTTTTTATTCCTTATCTTACCTCTACCTAATTTGGCCGGAGTTTTTTTCTCCCAAACCATTTTAGGCAACATCTTCCAAAGGAAACTGTGGTTCAGGACTGAGGTTCAGGACTGTGGACTAACCTCAGACTTTTTCTCTAACCAAAAAAACCCAAACAAAAATCAGCAACAAAATCAGTAACAAAGAAAAACAAATAATAAAAAAAACCAAACCGCAACCAGAACCAAAACCAAGCAACCAAACCAAACTCCAAAATACCANTCCCAAACCATTTTAGGCAACATCTTCCAAAGGAAACTGTGGTTCAGGACTGAGGTTCAGGACTGTGGACTAACCTCAGACTTTTTCTCTAACCAAAAAAACCCAAACAAAAATCAGCAACAAAATCAGTAACAAAGAAAAACAAATAATAAAAAAAACCAAACCGCAACCAGAACCAAAACCAAGCAACCAAACCAAACTCCAAAATACCACACCAACAAAAAACAACCAACCAAACCAAAAAGGAATTGCAGGACCAGGATGAAAGAAGCAGCAAACCAACAGGACACTTTTACATCAGTTAGTGCATTGAGTATGCTGATTGGCATTCAACCCCTCAGAAGGATTATTTTTGTTACTCACAAAAAGTGCTTTCTGGACATATACAAAACATAGCTAACTCTTTAAATATTTTAGAACTATACATAAGACATAGCTTAGAGTTCTATCAGTTATTCCTATAGTGACCATTTCTGTAAATTCAGAATTCATTTCCTGTGTTACACAGAAGAATGCAGTAATGGAAAGAAATTTCACATCTGAGCTATATAAGTTTCTACAGGGATAGCACGTCAGAAGTCTCTCTATGGATATATTTATTGAGGAGTATTTATATGGAAAAGATCAAAGAGAGGACTTACTGGCATGCAGAAGTTATCTGGAGGCAGATACCACATGTGTAAAAGCCTCTTGCGTGTTTAGACATCTTACGGCAAACTGGTGCTTAATGCCTCTCTTTTTAATGTTAATTTGTAACAGCACTAAATTAATTTTAAATTAAAATTAAGCACAGAGCAACTTTGGGCAGAGGTAATTCTCTTCAGTTGTATTTTCTTAACAAGTCCTTTAGGTTGCCTTTCCAAGACAAGATTTATCTTTAAGTTATAGAGTCAGAGAACTGTTTATGTTGGAAAGACCTCTAAGATCATTGAGTCTAACCATTAACTCAGCATTGCCAAGGCCGCCACTAAACCATGACTTCAATGCCCCACTAAGGGTCTTCTAAATTCCTTCAGGGATACTGACTCCACCATTCCTCTGGGAAGCCTGTTCCAATGCTTGACAACCCTTCTGGCAAAGAAATTTTCCTCAATATCCAATCTAAACTTCCTCTGGCACAATTTGAGGCCATTTTATCCCATCCTGTCACTTATCTCCTGTAAGAATAGACTCGCCTCCACTTCACTACAGTCTCCTCTCAGGCAGTTCTAGAGAGCAATAGAGTTGCCCAAGGTTCCTTTTCTCCAGGCTAAATATTCACAGCTTCCTCAGCGACTCATCATCAGACTTGTGTTCCAAACTCTTCCTCGGTTCTGTTGCCCTTCTCTGGACTCTCTTCAGCACCTCAATGTCTTTCGTGTCATGAGGGACCCAAAACTGGATACAGGATTCAAGATACAACCCCATCAATGCCAAGTACAGGGGAATGATCACTGCCCTAGTCATGCTGGCAACACTAAATGATTGCTTTCCAGCTGCACAGTGGCTTCTAACTCCTTTGGTTTGTTGCCTGTGCTTTGTTCATTGCTGTGGATGCACCCCAGTTGAGCCATCAATCCGTCCATCCATGAGGACTGGTGAGTAGGGAGCGTGTTTCAGAATCTTTCTTTAAGCACTTTTAATAAAGGGTAATTTATTTAAAAATTCTGCAAGGTGTTATTCTGAACAAACAGAACAGAATCTATCTTCCTTTTGCATTCTACTTACTGGCAGTTAAGGCAGACTAAATATAGAGCCTTTCTATTAAGAGGGAATTTTAATAAATACCTGACAATATGCACAAAGGTGTGTGAAATAAGAGTTTGAGAAGTACTTGTCACTGTCATCCACTATAGAAACATGAAGAAAGAGAGCAAGCAGAGTAAGGAATGCCTAGCTGGGATTACCCATGGTGCCAGTGATGTCTAGCATGAGCATTTTGGACATCAAGAGAGCTGTGGCAGAGAACAGAATTAGCCCAGAAGATTGAGCTATGGTTACTCCTAAGGGACCTAGTATGATTTTTAACTCAGCAGAAGCTCTAGGTTTTCATTAATTAATTGGTGCTGAACAATGGCAATATGCCAGAAGAAATCAGGGTTTAAATTTTACTGGCAGAGCTGATACTATGTCTTCAGTATCTGTGTTCATGAACTTTTAAAAGTAGTTTATATTTTTAATGTCTCTTGCCTTACATTTGGGTAATAGTACCTTACTGAATCTTGTCTGCCAGGCTGAAAACTTTCTGTTTGCTATATTTATGCTAATTATTAAAATAAATAGATGGAATTAACTTGACTCCCTTCTGGTCTAATAATTAACATGACTCTTGCTGAATATTCTTCAGGTGAAAGACACTTGGTAGAATTTGTGGACACCTGAACTGGACATATTACATCAAAATAAGCTGTACCTGTGCTGACTTTCAAGCTCTTACACGCAGTCCATGACACTACCTCCAAAGTGTATTAATGACTTCTAATCACAATGTTGTGCAAAAGTCTCACATTTATTTGATTATCCTTGTATTTCCCATCATTATTGAGGAACACTTCATACTGACTTAGAAGCTTATACTTCAAGTCAACAGAAACTATTTTCCTACTTTCTAACGCATCATTATTGAATATTGATATATAAATTAATACTTTTTGCTTATTTTCAGATTTCCAGGTAATCCAGATCTGCCATTGTATTTTTCATCATTTAAATTTTCTCTTAGTAGCTTTTCTGTTTTAGTATAACTTTTACTATAATAATTATTATAATTGTTTTATATTTTCTTCTAAGGCACCAATAAAAATAATATTGGAGCAAGAATAAAAACATATGAAACATGTTCACTTCACAGTCACTGCTAAGCTCTATTTGTGTTTTAAAATCTACCAGACTCAGTCTATTTAAGATTTAGTACCAGTTTGGTGTCTTTATGAAAACACTATCTTCTGCCTATTTCCTAGAAGCCTACTTTTTAATTTATAATTTATTTCTTTGGTAAGCAATCCTTAAAGATAATCTAGATAACCAAGACAGTAAGATATCAAACAAACATAAAGATTTCTGCTTTCACACAAAAAAACATCCACAAGCCAACTGCATTGTCTTCCTTGGGTTTTTTTCTGAATTGAGTTTTGTATTAGCTCAGTGTTTTGGTGAGGGCTGTTTTCACATCTAGAAATCTATACTTGAATATTTCTGGTTATTTTTCCCTCCCTCTGAGACTACTCTAGTGTTCTGTGATTTATAAATGATACAACTAAACAGGTCTTGGAAGTTTCCTTAGAATCTGCTGCTTAACATCCATGCAAGCTCTTTTACTTTTCAAAGCATTGCTATAGCTACTTTTCACTTCATACACAACAAACCCATAATTGTTTTTCTCGCATGGTCTCATTAAGGTATCATTGAAAGCTCTTTTGTTTCTTATGTACTTTCCATAAAGAAGATATTCTCTCATTCCCAGATGCCAATTTAATATTTGAAATTTTATTTCCTTTGTCAATTTACAGAAGCTTTACCTTCTAATTTATATTAATGGTCAACAATCTCCTTTTGGTTTCAAGAGCAATGGATTTCTTTTCTGTGTTAGGAATTATTTCGCTTTGCTCTACCTCTGAATACTTCTCTCCAATAGATAACTTGAAAAGCGATCTGACTTTTTCCATCAATAATAGGCTGCTGTATGACATGCTAAAGCTGGGACTATAGCTCTCCTTGGAACCCAAATAAGGAAATATTATAATTTATATATGTATGTATCTGACTGATTCGTTTAGTACAGCTAGGAAAAGTGTGAAAAAACATACATTAGTAGCCATGCATATATAAGATTAAAACTGTATTTATCTATATTCACGCAAAGTAAACAATGAGGTTATTTTTTACATATAAATTACTGAATAGATTTTCTCACTACTATTGACATAGCATACACTTCTGTGAATAAGTCCTCCAAAGTAAGCATTTTTTTCTCCATAATATTGCAATTTCCCATAAAAAAAAAATCTATTACTTGCAACTCTATTTATAACCATTTTTTAAGACAGTGATTCACACAGGCAGCAAAAGAATTCTGAAAACACAAAGAACCCAACACCTTAAAACCAACATCTGTACTGATCCTGAAAATCTGCAGGAATTACATTCATATTCCAATGCACTGGTGCATGACTACCTACATCTCTACTGATAAACAGGCAGTTACCTCTCTGAGTGTCTGCAGTACCTAAGACCACAAAGACAGCCTTTCAAAAGCTGCAGAACAACAAAATGACAGAAATCTATGCATAAGACATGGACAGTGAAAAGCCATTTAATAGTCTGAAAACTGCAGAGGCGTATGATCTCCGAATCTAAAAGATATATATCTCATATATCATGTAAGTTATATGATATATTACTTATATATCATATGAATATATATATCATCAATTAGAGAGCAAAAAAAATAATTACTGCATCTTCAGTTCCTTTATTCATTTTAGTCTTGTCTCCTTCCTCTAAAGAACTCTTCTTGACTACCTAGTCAGTTTTATCCTGGAAGAGGATCACAGAACAGCCTGGGTTGGAAGGGACTTTACAGATCATCTAATATCAACCCTCTGCCATGGTCAGGGATACTTTCCACTAGATCAGGTTGCTCAGAACTCCATCCAACCAGACTTTGAACA
>VYXB01007641.1:7648-24546 GCA_013397135.1 Pachyramphus minor | reverse complement strand
CCCAGAGCTGGATGCAGCACTGCAGGTGGGATCTCACCAGAACTGAGAGAGAGGCAGAATCCCCTCCCTCACCTGCTGCCCACACTGCTTGGGATGCAACCCAGGACACACTTGGCTTTGTGGGCTGTGAGTGCACATTGATGGCTCATGTCCAGCTTCTCACCCACCAGCTCCCCCTAATCCTTCTGAGCAGGGATGCTCTTGATCTGTTCATCCCCCATCCTGTGTTGATACTGGGGATTGCCCCGACCTGGGTGCAGCATCTGGCACTTGATTTTGTTAAATCACATGAGATTCCCATAGGTCCACTTCTCAAGCTTGTCCAGGTCCCTCTGGACGACATCCCACCCTTCAGCTGCACTACTCAGCTTGGTGTCATCTGTAAATTTGCTGAGGGTGCACTCAATCTCTTCATCTGTGTAAATAATGAAGGTATTAAATAACACTGGTCTCAATACAGACCTCTGAGAGACATCACTTGTCATTGATGTCCTTTGGGACTCTGAGATCTTGACCACTACACTCAGGATGTGACACAACATCTCAGGAACTCCTAAGTTGTGCTTCCAGTCTTGTTTAACCCAAATATGGTCCTGACTTTAGAAATAAAAAGGATTATGGACATTTTTCCTTCATAGCTACTCTTAAGTCTAAATACTTGTAAAGGAAATGAAATGTCCTTTAAAAAAGACAATGTTTGACCTGAAAATATTTAAACACTTGTCTCAAGCAGAGAAGAAAATCTTAATGAATAGAATACACCTGAAAAGCCATGGAATATATTTCTTCTGTCTTGAATGACATGTCCTTCAGAAAGGGAAAATATCTATATGTTGCCATACTGACACTGTTTGCCTTATCCCACTGGGCCTACAACTATCACATCAAATACAGGTCATATTACATCTACTGACTGTAAGTACAAACTGCTTACAAAAGCAGTTCATCTTACTTGCCAGACATTACCAGACATGTTATTTTTGTTGTTTGTGTTTGTTTGCTTTGTTGGTTTTTAAAATATCATAAAATTCCAGTATATGCTGCTCATTTTGCCTACAAAGTTTACAATCTTTTTTTTTTTTCTTTTTTTTCTTTCTTTACTTCACATATTACATATGTTTTAGACTTTTTAACTGATCACCTTTTGGCTTGGAAAGAGATAGTGCTTCTACCATTGCTAGCATATTTTCTAACAGCATTTTGAAGTAAAGCAGATAAAGCAGGTGCCAGCCAGTATGAATGAACATTGAAAGTTTTACTTTTCCCACTGATTTTGCTTTTATTATCATAAATGATTATGCTTGCGGCATGGAGAAGTCACCTAAATAAGTATGGCTACATATTATTGAAATAATGTTGTAAGGACAGAAACAAAAAGTAGCATAATTTGTGTGAACAAATTGCCTTAAATGCAAAACACCATCTACTGACAATTTTACTGGATTGTGGCATGAAAGACATTAATTAATTTATCACCAAAATAAAGAAAACGCATTATGTTAATTAGTTTTTTCAATGAGAATCGGTGACTCATTAGTCTCATCCATATCAGTCTGTGAACATTATTCTATGTCCGATGAAATAACAAGTAACATTACAGGGAGTACAACACACCACACAGAGAAAATTTTCACCCCAATTAACTTCACTCAATACACATTTGCTGCTTGCATTGTTGTGCCTAGGGAGTGAGACTAACATTGTGAATGAAAAGGAAATGCACACTGTACAGCGTGTTTTTTGCTTCTGCTCCCTTCTGTAAGTGACCTTTACTCACGTGACCCTGAATATAATCAGAATTTTGTCTAAGCTTCAGTTATGAGAAGAATTATTCTATGCTGATGATACTGAACCGAGCAATTTCAGACACTTTTTCACGGTAAGGTTTGTGGAAGAGAAAAAAGGAATATTGGCTGCCCCAGGAGGTGGTGGAGTCAGCATCCTGGGAGGTGTTCAGGAGGTGTCTGGATCTGGCGCTGGGTGTTGTGGTTCAGTGGTTTAGGGGTTGCACTAGAAGTGCTGGGCTGACGTTGGACTTGATGATCTCAAAGGTGTCTTCCAGCCTTGATGATTCGATGATTCAAGAATGCTGAAAAAAATTATTCCCTTCTTTATTTTCATTAGGTATTTGTAATGGGATCTTCAAGGTCTTAATACTGCCTTAACTACATAGTGAGTTCAATATCACTTCTGCAAAAAAATAATTTCATACTAATTATACTACTATACTAGAGACCATTATATACTAATGTCCAATGGTTCATGTGATCTAGATACTGACTTGGGGCATTTATCAGTGAAAATTTAGACTCTTTTTCCACATAAGGGGGATTAAAGAGAATCATAAATTTATCCATTAACTAAAATGGAAGTACCAGAAAATTCACAAAAGGTGATCCAAACTGCTCAATCCACACAACTTTGTCCTGCTGATTGTACAATACAGCCCAGGTTACTAGAATTAGTCTTCCCACTAAGATTGCAGTGAGCCACTGGGAAATGCCCAGTGTTAGTTGATAGGGTGGTGCAGAATCACAGAACCACAGAATGGGTTACTGTGCTGGTTTAAAGGTAAACCGGCAGGAGAAACAAACCCAACTCAAAGGAGATTAAAAGTCAGAATGACAATTTTAATAACAATAATATAATAAATACAATTTTACAAGTGAACCATTGGTTTTAACCCACAAAAACCCGGCACCCTGGGACACGAACAGAATGGTGTTTGTCAGCCCCTGCACTGAACTCCACATGGGCTCCTCTGAGTCCAAAAGCAAAAAAGGAGAGGAGAAAACCTGCTAATGCCAGCGATGGTTGCAGTCTGGCTGGAAGTGAGGGTCACAGTCCAATTGAGAGCAGTGGTCGGAGTCTAGTTGAGAGGGCTGGTTGCAATCCAGCTGAGAGCGGTGGTCCCAGTCCGGTCAAGGCTCTGGTCCTCCTCTCGATCCCACCAGTGGTACCAGAAGTCCCAAGATCCCTGAGGGTCTGAGGATACATAATCTCCTCAGGTTCAGGCGGCAATGTCCAGCCCTTTTCCCAAGGCGGGGAGTTCCACAATGTGAATGGGTGTGAGGACAGGAACATCTTATCTCACAGGCCTCTTAACACCCAGCTCATAGCCTGAGGGGTCAGGTGTGCTCTGGGCAGCTGCTGCAGATGGTCTATAGCTTCTAGGAAATGGTATAGAGAGTGTAGAATACACAGTTTGGGTTACACCCACACAGTGATGAACTGGTTCCAGCACTTCTAACTAGTCAGGTTGGAAGGGACTACAGTGAGTCATCTGGTCCAACCTCCCTGCTCAGGCTGAGTCATCCCAGAGCACATTGAAAAGGATTGCATCCATGCAACTCTTGAATATTTCTGGTGAGGGACATTGCACAGCCTCTCTGGGCAATCTGTTCCAATATGGGTGTGAAGTTCTTATATTCAGGTGGAACTTCCGTGTGAGTCAGTTTCTGCTCATTGCCTCTTGTCCTATTGCTTAGCACCACTGCCTTGTGACGCTCATCCTTCAGATAGTTATAGACATTGATAAGGTCCTCCTCAGTCATCTCTTCTTGAGACTGAACAGACACAGCTCTTTTAGCCCATTATTATAAAAGAGATGTTCCAGTTTCTTAACCATCTTCATAGCCCTTCCCTGGTCCCACTCCAGGAGCTCTATGTCTCTTGTACTGAGGAGCCCAGAACTGGACACAGCACTCTGGATGTTCCTCACCAGGTCTGACTAGAGGGGCAGGATTACTTTGCTTGACCTGCTTGCAATGCTCTTTCTTGGACTTCACACAAATACTTGCATTTATCACTGTATTTTGACAGAAAATACCAGTATGATTTTTAAGAAATTTGCAGAAGCAATTTTTGTCAGATGGATTTCTCAGGTTTTTGACTGCTGTTAGAAGCCGCTTCTGTTTGTCAAACCAAAACTGATCAATATTTTACTTGATTTTACAACAACTTAATAATAAAAACATTGCATTCCTTATATCAGAGTTTATTGTGAATGTTTAACCATTTAGAAGGAACATTTTTGTGTATTTCCCAGTTTGTGTTAACACACATCTATGTAAATAACTCTTTTTTTTCTGAAGTATGTTTTAGGTACTATTTTAACCTTTTATTTAATTTGGAGGTAGAAACATAATGTAAAAAAATATAATTTAAATTAAGAGCTCTGTAATGACAGAGAAGACCTGATGCCACTTATTTATAAAAATTATTCAGAAATCAGATGATAAAAACTACTGAATTTGTGCAATGAATTTGGAAAACTTTCACTTAATTAGATCTTCTAAAGGTCAAAAATCATATGCCTATGATAATGAACACACATACACACCTGGAAATAATGATGTCTGGTTTCTTCAGCTCTGTTATTTGTTCTTGTTTCTAGCAAATAATGCCTTGCAGTGCATAAATAAGTTCAAGATGCTAAACATCCAGAGACACATTCAAGAGATTTATCTTAGATTTTAGCATCAGTGCCAGTTTTTGTCAAATGCCTTATAATCACAGAGGTGCATAGACATACCCATGGATTCTATCTCATTGCCTAGTTTGTTCGTTGTTGCTACTAATCAGAGTTACAACCTCTGTTGCTATTGGACATCATGA
Organism: Pachyramphus minor; assembly: GCA_013397135.1. NCBI lineage: Eukaryota > Metazoa > Chordata > Aves > Passeriformes > Tyrannidae > Pachyramphus > Pachyramphus minor. Next base: position 19,929 of record VYXB01007641.1, on the reverse strand, counting down.
TTCTTCCCTGTAAAGACCCTCTAATGATAATGATCCAAATATAATCAGTTTTACAAATTGCGCGCATGCCGATGTGCACCCTCATATTCATTAGAATGTTTGTGTGATATTTATTTGTGGGATTGTCTATTTTTCTCATTCTGCTCCTGCCCCACAGCAAGAAAGGAGAGACAACAGGAAGGGCACAAGCAAGGAAACTTGGGGATCAAGATAAAGACAGTGTAATAGGAGAAGGAAAGGGGAAAACAACAAGAAGCACAGAGGAAATCTCTCACCACTTGCCACAAGCAGATCACTGCCCAGTTAGTTTCTCAGCTACTACCATCTCGGAAGCTAAAAATTCCCCTCCTTCCTGTCTCAGGTTTTAATGGTGAGTGTGACATTATATGACACAGAAACCCTTTGGGTCAGCTGTCACAACTATGTCCTTTCCCATCTCCTTGCCCACCCCATTATACTTACTGGAGAAGTCAGGTGCGTGAGAGCAGTGTAGAAAATGCTTTTATGTAGAGATAGTCCTGATGCTGTGGAAGCACTGTTTAGCAATAGTCACAACATCAGTGTGTTATCGATATCGGTTTAGTCACAAATCAAAAGCACAGCATCATATGGTCTGCTATGAAGAAAGTTAACTCCATCCCAGCCAGAGTCCATGCTAAGTCACATTAGTAGTCTCTTCTGGCCCACTAGCCCTAAAGCACAGTATGAAGTCAGGTATTGGAATGACCTACCCAGGGAGGTGGTGGATTCACCGTCCCCGGAGGTTTTTAAACTGAGATTGGACATTGGCACTTAGTGCCATGATCTAGTAAATGGACTGGAGTTGGACCAAGGGGTGGACTCGATGATCTCTGAGGTCTTTTCCAACCCAATAGATTCTATGATTCTAAGTGAAGAGTCTACATGGTGTAAAGGATACTTAGAAAGCAGGCTAACTAGAAACAAAAATAAAATTACCTGTTAAGTACTCAGGCAGTCTGGACTCTTGCTAAAACCCAAACAGAAAGTAATTTACTTATTGATTGGTGTGAATGGATCAAAAATCAAAAATATATACAGCCCACAAACTGCTTTGCTCTAGCCAGAGGCATTTAACTTGTATCCAACTCCAAATGCTAAAGATATAATAAAGCTAAATTTTACAAAGCTTTTACAATGGAATGAAGTCTCTCCTCTCCATGAAATTTTTTGCCACAGAGAAACAGGAACCCTGCAACATTGTCGGGGTTGGAAATTGTTAACTCTGTGTTTTAATATTTGTGTATTATATGTACTATGTTTTACTCCTCATGTATGTAAATCTTGTGGTCTCATTGGTTGTCTCACCTGTCCATCCCCAGTTCCTGGGTTCCCATGGTTACTCTATCATCTCCTCTCATTGGCTGCCTGAGTGGTAAAACCCGTCCCTCCCGGCAGCCTTATAAGCAGCGGGAAAATTGAATACTGGACTCCCTGCGTGCTGCTTGCTCTTTGTCTGCCGGCATCGGGGCCTCCGCTGCCCGTCTCTGCCCTCGAGAGATGGGCGGCAGGGGGCGATTCCTCTCCCCTAAACCTTAAACAACATTATAATTGTCATTCTTTCTATTTGATCTGTAGGGTGTGCCTCATAATGGGGAGCTGTATTTTCCCAAGTAGCTCTGACAGTAATTAAGGAAGATTGCAAAATTCAGTCAGGTTGGAAATGCCTGAATAAATGGTTCTGGGATCAATATTCTGAATAGCAGAGGGCAGGCACCTTGCTGAATATTCAAACATTTTATAAAAACACACAAAAAATGAAAAATATTGCGGGGCAGCACTCATTATTTATCATAGTGAGCACAGCCCTGGGAATCTGGATTTCTGGCTGCTACTCTACTAATTTGGTGTCCTAATGCACTACTGGCAGGAGCCAGACTGTCCTTCTGTCAGTAGGTTAATTGAGAGACACAACACATAAGGTGCATAGTAATCACCTAGCAAACATTATGATCAGTCAGTTAGCTGATAAGAATTGCAGTTCAGAGCTGAGAAATGCATGAGCATTAAAGAAAAAATCAAAATATAAAGAAACATCTCTCGTTCTTTCTTTAACAAACACTTACAAACCCACACACCCTTCCAGAACATACAGATACTTCTAGGTACTACTTTTCTCAGCGGTACCTAGAGAAAGTATAATTCTGCACTTCAAATAGGGTTGACAAAATTTCATAGAAAGAATTCTTGTGACAAAAACGTTGACGATAACAACAAAAAACCATTACAAAAGTGATTAATTACGGTAATACATCAAGTAGTACTAAAAAACCCACATGATCAGACACTGTTATAGATACATGTATCTATATTTAAAATGTCTTTATTGCAATGTCACTATTATCAACTAGCTAGGGAAGGGGTTAGGCTCTGCTGATAACAGAAGAGATATTGAGTGTAACTACTTGCCTTTTCATGGTTTCTCTGAAGTGGCAACAGAGAGTAAGTGTTGATATTAACCCACATAATGCTAAAATATTCACAACTTACTCAGTTATGCAAGTATCTTGGGATGTTCAGCCAACCCTCCTCCTAAATGTATTAATTCTGTGCTTGAAAAGGTAGGTCTGACCTCTAAAACTTCTATGTTTCAGTTCATTAACCACAACAAGAAGAAAATTGTTCAGCTGTGGGAGTGTTGTGAGAATGACTTCACCCTTGTACTGCAACTCTGCCAGGATGACTTCATAAATATGATAGGTATGTTGAGAAAATCTGATATGGTTCTACAATTAACAAAAATATGTAGCTTATATATACATATATGTACACTCCTGCAATAATCTAAAAATATTATTTTCCATTCAAGGGTTTTATTTTTAAAACTAAGAGAATCCTAAATATTTCTAAAAATACATAATTTACAATTGTCTACAGTTACTATGTAGCAGTTAGAAATTCATACCCAGGGGCGGAAATTTATCATTTCAGTGCTATAGCTAAAATTATTCTCATAGTTTATCTAAAATGTGTTACAAATTCAGATATCTCAGACTATTTTTCTTTCATGATACTTACCATATATTTAACATACAAGATGTAATGCCAGCTGTGAAGTCAGCAGAAAATGCAGCCTTTATTTTTATGATTTTAAAGATGTAGCATGGTATTTTCTCACATGAGTTTGTTCCCAGAAAAAAGTTTTACTAGTTTTAAGTAAAGATTTATTTTTATTGGTGGGTAACAATCTTATATTAATAAAGAGATAGAATTAAGATTACCTGATCATATTTGTTGTTTGTTTATTTGGTTTTGGTTTGTTTGTTTTGAGGTTATAATTTGCAGCAGTTTGTTTGCAGAATATATCTAAAAGCACAGGGACCAAAATTTGGAATCTCTGATCTTCTCAATAACAGAAATAATAAAATAAAATAAAAAACAGTATATGGAAATGTAACATTAAACAATCAAAGTAATACACTTCTCAGCACCAAAATGTCTATCCAAATATAAATGCAGACCTACCAGAAAACTGTCCTGACAGTTTATCCTGCAGTATACAGTGGCATTTTAGAAAAGCAAAACCCAAACCTTTTCTAGGCTATGGCTCTGGCACACAGTGGTGTCCAGTTACCTATGAAGACTATAATTCTATTTGGCAAAACTCTCTCTCAAAGTGAATTAATTGTTTTTGGGATTTTATGCAAAACATTTTGGCAAATCCAAGAGAAAGATGTGAAAACAGGCATCCTTCCTCCACATTAGTAACCATGATTTTCTCAGCTGAAAGGAAATTATGTTTTGGTTTTGAAGAACACAGCTGAGAGAGTGTCAAGAACACATCTAAAATTTCACTGGTTGCATATGCTGATAACAGAACTTCTAGACTTATGCACCTAATTTTTTTTTGTGATTCAAATCATACATTCTACTGTTTGGTAAATTTTGAAAAATGGAAACCTTTTAAATGCATGTTTTCCTAACCAACTTCTTCCTTCACAGTGATTAGCTCTGAGATTCAGATTAAGCAGAGGCTTAATTAAAGCTAAGTGAACACCTATTGGAAAAAAAAAAACCTGCAAAAGTGGTGGTAACAATGAGGTGAATTTTCCTTCATTCACATTACACTCACGATTTCATGGTGCTGCAACTGTTCTGAGCTTCTCTCTTGCTGGAAATCTAGAGTTCAGTCTAAAATCCCCCTTCTGCCAAAGACAGTATTAACTCTATTATGACTTTTAGAAAGTATTATTCTTCATGAGTAGGACTTACAGACATACCTGAGGTGGTGTATGAATTCTTCTTCAATACATCTATTTAAGCAAATGTTCACCAAGTTAGTGTTATAGTTTAGGGGTTTTTTTTCTGCTAACTCTTCCAAAAACACACAGAAAAAAAAAAATAGTCTAAAGTCAACTGCCTAAATTTGTTCTCATTGTGATCAGACAGCTTTCAGCCTTCAGTAATATGAACATTACAAACTGAAAAGGTCACATTAGTGTAGAAAAACACATACTGGAAGAATGAATTACCATTTACCTAGCCTGAAAAGCCTGAGATCTAGTCTGCAAAATTTTGTATATATCACTCTGGTTATAATTCCAGACAAAAAAAAAAGACATTTTTAAATGGTATATATTGAAAAGAAAAGCCTTTATTGAAAAATGGTCTGTATTTACTGAACATATTGCTAGCTTAAAATAGTCACTGCATTTGTGTTAGTGGTGATTCTATAGATAAAGAGCAGCATTCTTTATCCATACGATAAAGTCAGGATATATGGGCTTTTGCTCAAGATTATGTCAAAAAACTAGTGTGTTACCTTATCTTCTCAATATTCCCAGATTGTAAAGAGGTATAATAATGCTATAATTACTGCAATGTTACATGACTCATTTTATTAAGGTAAGTAAGGAATTTGTAGTATTCTTGGATGAAAAAGTGTAGAACACTTTTATTGCTTTAGATGAACTCTAGCCTCTAATATTCTAGCTAGTAATTCTTGAAGTCACTTGTGAGAGTAAAGTGAAAATAGTAACAGTCCCCTTGCCTGAATATTACCTCTGCCCCAAACAAGGCATTAGCAAAATAAGGTTTCTACATTTTAGAGACACTAGGCAAAAAAGAGCAGTTGTATGTCATTCATGCTGCTATTTCAACTCACATTTTCTGTGTTCAGGAATACATGGAATCACAGATTCATCCTGGCTTTTAGGTCAGGGTAATGAACATCTCCAGAACCTTGTATAGGTCAGCATAAATAGTTTCTAAATGAAGGATGATAAGGGAGAGTGATCATCCTCTATGTCTGCAATGAAGAAATCTGATGGCAGAGTTTCATTACTTTCTTTCTTTATGGTATGGAAAACTAAATCCAAACTCCACTAAAGACAATAACAGTTGCGTCATTATTTTCAATAAAGCAGTTCATCAGTCAAAATTTTCATGTCTCAATGCATAATTACTAAAAAGATGCATGCCAATTATCATATAGATTCATTAAGTACAAATTTCTGCCTATTATTTACTTTGGGTTTGATATTGTTTTTAACTGCACTGCTCACTTCAAGTAATTGATGAAGCAAATTCCATCAATCAGATTTTTAAAGCATCAGATACAAATGTTTCAGAGTTTCATATTTGCATTTATATCATATTAGGATATCAGTTTGCTGATCTGTCACATTAGTTGAGGACAGGAAGCAGAAGTAAGTTATAACATAATGAAAAAGGATTGTGCACATTTTTGTTACTTGCAGCACAGAATTAATGAAGAAAATGATTGCACAATCTGAATAATTTTAAAGAAATTATATTACTTCAAATACATTTAAAGAATATTTAAGAATAAATTTCATAGAATTTAAGCCATCTGTTTTTTAGCCCCCTGGAGTATGAATTTGGAAGTATTGACATATAGTGTACATGCACCTGTTCATTCTTACTTGGTAGTTTTGTGTTATATCCTATGTGAAGGTTTATGACATTCTGACTCGTGCCCCAGAGAAAAAAGAAAAAGCACTTTTTTCTGTATCTATGAGGCTGATAAGCTAAAAAAGCTGATAAGCTTCACAGATAAGACCAGCTATCAATTTTAAAAAATGTTAAAGTATTTAAGGCTATAGTTACCTAGAATGTGAAACAGATTACTTATTCCTTGAAGTATTACATTGTGACATTTTGTTAATGAAGCATGCTATAATTCCAGAGAAAAGCTGTAATTCTGGGTCACTGTGAGGAATTTAACTCAGAGTGTACATTTTTTGCAAATTCCACATGGAGGAATTTGCATAGCATGTGTCATGTTTCTGAAATTTGTGTCAGTAGATGGTAAGGTATAAATAAACAAATAAAAAACAGACCCTGTTTTTATGGAAACTGAAGTGTTGTGGAAATGGTGTTGTTATTGACAGCATTGACCATTAAAAATTTTTTGTAATAACCAGTGTTATATGAATTTAGAAAAGGAAAAAAAAAAGGCAGAAAGATTGATGGAATAACTCACTTTAAGTAAGAGATCAGACAAAGGTAATGTTTTTAAATCCTTGCTGGTTTGTGATTTATCAATTTTTGGGATATAATTTAATTTTATGAACTCATTTGCTGTGCTCCTACTAAAATATATGTGACTTTGTATCACAGATGGCTGAATGCAGTTTTCCACATCATATGACCATTTACCTTTAGGTGAGAAGTGGCATAACAGTATTGTTCCTTAGATAAACTGTAAGACGTAAAATATTAAGCTTTTTGAACTTTTATGAATTTATGACAATTTATGACAATTATCTGTCATGCCTTGTCTCACAAATATATCTTTGTTTATCCAAATGCTTATGAAAAAATATTATTAATATTTTGGTGCTTGCTTATGATTATTTGTCTAATATATCTCCTCTTGAATACTGACTATTAATTCAAAAAATATAATGGAGAAGTCAACATGGAACAACCGTGGGTCACAGGCAATAATGCTATGGAACTCCTGATGGTAAAAGTTATTACCCATAGAAGAAGGAGAAGCACTTCCCGCTTTGCTTCAAATTGTTTAACAAAATGCCTTCTCACCAAATGCAAAACAAGATTAAAGAGAATAGTGAGTCCTTTAAATACTGATACAATATGAAATAATCTAAATCTGCCATCAACCATCATTCAGAGGTAGGGAGAGTCAACACACTTTACACTTCTACAAAGAGATGTGTTTATCTGTGCTGGGAAGATCTTGCAAATGTTTGCAGTTGGGAGAGCAAGATATAAATAAGAACATTGACTGTAAAATGTGAAGAAGCCCTTCTATATTCAGTGGTAGTGTGGTTTCAATTGCATGTAATAATGGGATGTAATAATTCACTAATGAAGAAGTTCCAGAAAAGATGAAAAAGAATGTGGCAAGGTTTGAGGAACAAAGGAGAAGAGCTGGGAGTTAATGTGAAGAAGGAAGACTGGGGATCATGCAATTGTAGTCTTAAAATGCTAAGAAGTCTTAACAAACGAGAAAAGTACAGTATGTTTTCCCTGTCCAGAGTGAATAGAACAAAAAGTAGTGGTCTTCAATTGCAAGTAAGGAGGATTTAGTTTCAGGAACTCCCAATGAAGCAGGCAGGTAGAGACCAATGGAATAGGGTGTGTGGGGACAGCAACTCGGTTACTAAGAAAAAGTTGGGTAAATCTCTTAAGGCTGGTATAAATGTAAGTGGACTTAATTTGAGGTAGGACCATAAATTTGATGATTGAGCTCTTGAACACCCTTCAGCCATATGTTTCTATGATGTAGAACTAGATGAGAGGAGGAAAAGAATAAATATAACTTTCTTATTAAAATCCCTCCTATGAGTGATCTCATTTCTCAGTCATAAAACGTTCTTAGGTGAAGATCACAAATGCCAAAATTATATGAGACTTAAATTATTATGAGTAACAGATGCAGAATTACCAAACACAGATCTAAACTATGTGCTTCTGGTCTTGATATTCCTCCAGTGTTTGATATGAGAACAGATTTCTATCACACAATAGGAATTTAAATAAATATTTAAACAGAGTTTAAATAAATATAATTTCTCCTTTTTTTTTTTTTCCCCTAGAAGAACTACAAATAATTGTTCCCAGTAGTAATGTAAATCTATGGATTTGACCAGAAAAAAAAATTCACCCTTTTTTTTTCTCTGTCAGATGTAGGTAAAGCTAAAGAAATAATAATTAAACATCTATTAGGATACATTAGGTTTATTAGGTTTATTAAGATGTTTTAAAAGGTCTAGTAGAAAAAAAAAAAAATAGAAAAAAAAGAGGGAAAACCAAGCTAGTATATAGAAAAATGAAAAATATGAAAAATAAAGGGTCCTAAAATATAAAACTAGTATGATTCATGTACTTCCTTATTTCTAATTTCTTAATTCATTAAAGGCAATTTTCATATGATAAGTCTGTGACTGATTTATTCAGAAAGATGTGACACTAGACATTAGAGAAATCTTCATCAAAAAAACAGTGGAGAGACATGAGAAACAAAAAAAAACCTTACTGATCCTGTAAAAAATATAAATTTCTACTTTCCTTTACTGAACAATAATGAATACAGGAAGAGTTGAAAACTGAATTGTGTCATGGATGAGACTTGCAACTGAATAAAATCTGGGGTTTTAAAGGTCTATTGTGTTGTGAAAAGTAACATTAATGAATAAGAATGCAACTCATGTCACTGTTGTTAACTGCAACCAAGCCTTTCAACAATGATTCCATATGTATCTTAGAAATCCATGTGTATCTTAGACATACAAGAGATTATCTGTTGTATGACAGTAAAGAAACAATGTCAAAGGCCAAAAAATCATTAAAAAAATATTAATTTCATGTTTGTCAAGACTCAAGGCGTAATGGAAAATGGATAGTATTGTCACCAATCATCTATGAGTTTTGCAGCATAAATCCCATTACAAAAACTTTGTGTGACAATAAATACAAAAGTTCGAAGCCACTGCTTATAAAACAAACCTGAAAACCAGTGCTTCCAAACAGCACTGTAATTTCTGCATTGAGATAATATTCGTGTTTAAATACATATCTCTGTGATGGGATCTCTATTTAACATTTACATCTGTGTAACTGAGTCATGCTGCTACATGACTCACCAGAAAAGCTGCCAACCTTCTCATTTGGTGGCAGCAACCCTCTCCTAGCAGCTAACGTTACATAACCTGTCTTCACTTACCTCTTAAATTCAGAAAATGAAAAGGAACAGAGGAACTCAGCACTGATTTGGATGCCTCACACGCAGTAACATTGACCTGACATGTATTGAAATGAGAAACTTTCTCAACAATCTCAGGATTGCTGGGTTTTGTGTACAAAATACACAGCAATTTTTATTATACAGATTACAGGATTTAAATTTTCAAAATATTTATTTATAAATATCTGTTTTCCAGCAGATAAGGGCTCAGAAGGAATGGAAGTTGCCACGGCCAAAAGTAATCCAATTGCAAAAATTGTGTTCTGGTAGGTACCTGGCAAAATAAGACAGCCAAGTAGCTGCATAAGCCAAGTGATTTAACCTCTCATGCAGGAATATTTCATGTAAAAGACATATTATTTAAATGTGCTTATTAATGTAGAGATAAAATAATAAATGATATAATTATAACATATTGTATTATAATGTGCATTATATAATTCTATAACATTATATATAATTTATAATTATAATACATAGCACAAAATATAATCAATAATAGGATAAAAATAGAATAAAAACATGTTTTGAAAAAATGTGTTTTGAAATTTGACGAAACTGCTGCAGACTTGGTAGCAGAGATGCAAGGATTACCTCATGCTGCTTGTATGCGAATTCCCACAATCAAAGTCTTGACATTTTTATACAGAACCAAACAGACTTATTTGCAACTGTCAAATGCCATGAAGTCCACATTATGGCTTCAAACTTTGGGAAAGAGTAAGTTATAGAGAATACGATAAAATGTTATCATGACCAAGATAACCTCTTGCTGTCACAGGGGTGGTGTCTCTCTCTTCATTTTACCAAAAACTGCTCAGCTGTTCAGCACAAGTTATCCACAGTTTTCAGCATAGTGGGAGTTCATAGCAGAGCAGCCCGGAACACACTCATTTGCAGCAAGGTACTGTTTTACAGTCCTGTGCTAAATGCTGTGAAGAACAAAAAATATCTTATCCTACATTCATTGCATGCTTATCCACCTGCATCAGCAGAAGTCCTGGGGCCATTTTGTTAAACTGGCAAACCTGACATTTGACTCTGTCATGCTGTAAGCCTCTATTCTAAGGATTATTTTCTCCTGCAGTCATTAATGCGTCAAATGTATATTTTAAACACATTTATTTATTCTGTCTCTAAGAGACCACAAAGTAATGCATGTTCACCAGTGAATTGATTGATACAGATAAAGGTTGTCACTGACAGTGCCAGCTCTTCTGAGTTTCTGTATTTCACCAGATATAAACATCTATGTGCAGTCTATAAACTCATACTTACAAATATAAATTTTAATTATATTGTAATGCCAACTCAGTTTCTGGAGATGTAAGGGTTTGGGAGTGCATGGGATATCCCAAGCAGGCAGAAGTCATGGTTCAAGAGGATAATAATCAGTTCTTAAGAAGCATAGTGAAAAACACCAGTTTCTCCTCCAAAACATATCTGACTAATAATCTGTCAGTAAGCAGAAAGTAATCCAAACCACAGATAAATAAATAAATAAAAATTTTAAAATATATATCTTATAGCATTTATTATATAATTATTATATTAGCTATGTTATATTATTGTATAAAATTTATTATAATTATATATATATTAAAAAACCCACCCAGTCTGTATATAGACAATGGGGTACTTCCACTCAGCAATTCCCACTGGGACTGCAGTTCAGACCCATCTCTGTTGGTTTTGGATGGATGCTGTTAGGCCTACTAGCATGTATTAATGCCTGTGCTTCCCAGTAAAAAACAGCTGGAACACAGGAGTCACGTTGTCTTGAAAGTAACAAACACGGTATTGCTTACAAGCTGCTGCTCTTTGGTAACAGAACTCTCTCTGCATCTACTGCATTTTATTTGACTTTGATACATTGAGTATGCATAGCTGAGAGTAAACTGTACTTGCTCTGGACTGTAATATTGACCCTGAATAACGTGGATGACAACAAACATGGATAGTTTTGACCATAAAAAACTTCAAAGATTGAAGAAGATTTTCAATTCCCTATCTGCTTGGAAAGGTTCTATGAATTTTATAGTTCTGGTAAACTATACTGAATTTTAAAGGAAATAGGAACTCTGTCAGCAGTATTATAGTTCCTTTTTCTCCAGTCTCTGTCAAAGTTATTTATTTCTGTTTCATTCAATAACTATTACATACAGCAAGTTACACAGCATCTAGACACCTAGTAATATATTTTACATTTCTATATTTGAAGGGAGAAAAACTGTTCCTGCACAAAAATCACCACAAAACTGAATAGTAGAGGATGGGGTTTTTTACATCAGAAAACATCCCACAAAGAAATCATTAGCTACAGCAACAGCTTCTCAAAAGCCAAAATTAACTTTGAGTTACTTTTTTATGATGTTACAACCCTTACCGTGAGAGAGGTTTCAGTAGCATAAAACCTGACAACATCCAGACAACTAATATTCCCAAGATTTTGGGTGTATTAGATTGCACCTGAAACTATTTCCTTGCCTTTGCTCCTGCAGAAGAAAGCAGAAGATACTTAACAGAATTCTTATTTTTATGGAAAAAACACCAATAAATAAAAAAATACTAACTAATACTTACAAAGCAATCACAGTTGGCTGGAAAGTAATTTAATTCTTTCTCTAGTGTAATTGAAACCATCTTTCATTTTCTAAGGATCACAGAAAAATATATTTATAGACTGTGCATCCCACCTGTGAAAGAAGCCACCACAGTACTCAGAGTCTCTTAGTTCTGTAAGATTTAATTGCTGCATGAACAGTGTGTCACCCCTCTGCCCCAAAGGATTTAAACACAAATTTATATTGCAGGACTCAAGTCAAAATAGGATTTCTGTAACTGAATTAATTTAGCAGTGATTAACAGTTCATCTGATTAAACAAAAACTTTTGTGTTTGCTAGGAAAAGGGGATGTGAAGGACACAAAAAACCTTTTTTTGAGGAGTTCCTTTAGACTTGCAAAATAATAAGATTTTTTCACGTTAAGCAACAGAGGATTCTTGTATGGAAGCAACATGTTATTAACCATACCCACCTGAGGATGAATTTCAGTTGTGTTTCCCTTCAAATTTGCTGTTCTGTCTTT
>VYXB01007638.1:0-13784 GCA_013397135.1 Pachyramphus minor | reverse complement strand
GGGCTGGCCTTGTGAGTAATGCCGAAGTATCACAGGGCTCGGCGGTGAGTCCACGTGGGTACGCTTAGCCAGCTGAGGCGATGGCTGTCTAGCTATTCTGGATGGAGCAGCTGTCGTCCTTCTGAGTGCAGTCCTGAGAGCAGGGTCTTGTGGAGATGATGCGAGCTGCCTGGCAGGGCCATGGATTTTGGTGGTTGTTTTCTGTGTCTTAATGCAGGCTGTAGCTGACCTCTAGATTTCCTGAATGGGCCTGAGAACTCTGAAAAGGTGAAGCTTTCAGTGAGGGTCTGGGTGAGCTGATGAGTCCTTTTTTTGTTCAGAGGCCAGGGGACGGTGTCCAGCAGAATCGGAGCAAGCTGGAACAGCAGAGCAAGAAGGTGGGTTGTCACTCGGCGTGGCAGGGATGATGTCAGTTTTGGGTCTGTGAGTACTTCCTAGTTTGGCTTTTTGTTTTTGAGCGTGAAGATGGTGAGCCCTGGGTGGCGTGGGCTATCTGCACAGGAGGGGAGATGAGCAAGGTGAGCATTCTACTTCCCGGACCAAATGACATGTTTCTTCTAGGTTTTGTATTGTCGGTAGACCGAGGCAGGTGCTGTCTAATTTTTATTGTTAGTTGGGTTTTTTTTTACAGGTGGTAGTCAACCTTGTAACTGTCAGTCTCATGTGAGGTGCTACACCCATCTTCTGTTTTTTTTTTATTTTACATGGTGTCTGCAAAGTTCTGATGTAGCTCAGTTATGGAGTTGTGCAGCCATGAGGCAAAATAAATGCAACATCGTAGAAGTTTCTAATAATCGAATTTATACGTTTATCTCCTCGGTACAACATGCCATTCACCCTGTGTTTATTGTCATTGACTTATTCTTTATATTTCAGCTTTTTGGAGCTCAGTGCCCAGCGTCGTAAGAACACAAACCGTGACTGGTGAGTTCATATCTGTGATTTCTCAAAAGCATGTACTTTTCTGTCATGGACAGACTTTTCCTGCTATGGCAATTTGGCAGGCCAGGGATATGAAAGTATCACACTCAGTGAAGTGTTTGAGCGACTTGTTTCTAACAAGTATTCCAGAACATAGTTGCAAATAATCTCTGGGGTTTCTATCCGAAAGGAGGTGGTGCCAGATGGGGATCAGCCTCTTCTGCCAGGTAACAAGCAATAGGAGAAGTCATAGTCTTAAGCGGCACTAGAGCAGGTTCAGGCTGTACATCAGGAAGAATGTCTTCATGGAAAGGCTGGTCAGGCATAGGAAGGGGCTGCCCAGGCAGTAGTGGAGTCATCATCCCTAGAGGTGTTCAAGAATGACTGGATGTGGCACTCAGTGCTCTGATCTAGTTGACAAGGTGGTGGCTGGTTTTTCCCTAGTCTAGGGATGCTGAACTCATCAGGAGCAGAGTGTCAGTCCTGCCGTGCTGAGCAGCCCCAGGACCACCACTGGCTCTGCTTTGCAGCAGGGCTGGCCCCAAAGCTTGGCATCCTCGACTCTGAGGAGAGGCTCAGCAGTGTGCAGAAGGCTGATGGTTTGATTAGTGCCCCATTATTGCCTGTAAAAACAGCATTTTCACATGCTTTCTGGTGAAAGATTTATCTCTGTACAGGCTGTCAATTAAAAAAAATGGAAGTCACCTTCCACAGGAAAAGATATTTTGTATATGGAAAGTTTTACAAGTGCCCTTTATTTTATTTATATATGTGTCTCTCTTGTCTGCTTAACGTATCCTTCTTTATGTCAGCGCTCTTTCAACAGTGCAGTTTTCTTTGTCAGTGCAAAGATGGAAGTACCTGAACCGTAGTGGAGGTCCAAGGACAGGTGCAACCACACTGTGAAAGGCGTTTCACTACTGCTGGGTAAGCTTGCCTAACCTGTATTTTTTTTCCTTCAGTAATGGAAAAGTTTTGCTGGGAACTCTGTAGAAAATCTAAAATAAAATTATTTTTTAAAGGAAAATTCTCTTTTTTCTACATGGTATTCAGACCTTTCAGAGCACGTTGAAGTTTTCCCTGCATTCATCACTCTGTAACTGTGTCCTGTGTCTGGTGCTCATTCCCAAGGCTCCTTTGCAGAGCTTGTCGCTACAGACCGAGGCACATAGATGCTGGGATGATAGTGCTGTTGGTTTGAGGTTGGTCTGTGAGCACATACCCTGATCCTGGTACAGCCATGTCCTAAAGCTTCATGGGCTGATCTGCCTGCAGCAGTGTCATAGGGTAGGGCTGAGATGTCTGGCACTGACTGGAGTACAGTAAAGGAGGGGGAGCATGGTTGAGTGGAGCCTGAGTGGAGACAAGGCACCAATCTCATACAGGTAAAGTTGGTGGGGAGCGAGGGGCTTTATGCAGGGTCCTTCCAAAAATGCCTGAAAATTCATTTGGCGGGGGGGGTCAGGCCGCAAAAAATACTAAAGACTAACATTTCTCATTTTTCTATATGTTGAAATACAATACTACTTTGTATTGGGAAATCAATTTATATGTAACCTTGTAACAACTGCATTATATTTAGGATCATAGAGTATAAGAAATTCTGAATATAGATATATAGAGTTGGAAAATACAAATCTAAGTTTTATATAGAAAAAACCAAGAAAGGGTGTGAAAGTATGAGAAAATATGCTCAATATGAAGGAAATAGAAATTGTGTATTCAGAGGGCTTTTTTCTGTCTCCTGTCAGTGTAACACAGCAAGTCTGAGATCTCAGCTGGGATTTAAACCACTGCTGTCACCTGATGATGAATATGGAGTACTGCAGTCGCTCTCGAAAAAGAGGCGCCTGGCTCCGTCCCCACTAGCTCGTCTTCATGCCCCTCACCTGTGGCTCCACTCACCCTTCTCTCCCCTCCCATGTGGGACAGTCCCAGGTGTGGCCAGTGAGGATGATGAGGAGGGGCTGGTTACCCTGGGTGGTTACCTTGGAACACTTTCTGTAGGGAGCTTCTGGAGGGCAGTGGCCAATTGCAGGGAGTGTGTCAAGCAGTGATGGTGAGAGCATCTTGCAGCAACTGGAGGAAGCCCTTGGATGTACCTGGAGATGGATCATTGCTCAAGGAAGGTGACGAGGGATGAGCCCTGTGGCAGGAGGCAGCGCAGGAGAGGGGAGCAGTGCACGTGAACAGGTGTAGGGGTGCAGGGAAGATTAAGCTCAGAGGGAAGCAAGAGCTTGGAGGTTTCTTTTACTGATATGAATGTGCAAAGCAGGGACTGAGTTGGAATACAAGCATTGGAGGTGCTCGGGGCAGGTGAGCCAGGACTCAGGGAAGGGGGTCACTTTGCTCAGAACTGAAAGTTCCAATAGGCAACTTAGGGGCTAAAATTTTTTCTCTTGACTTTCCCTAGAGAATTTTAAACACCTTTAGCCAAAAAAATTTTGCAAAACCAACCAACCAACCAAAACCACCCAGTGAACCATTGAAGACATCAGTGAAAAAATAGAAGAAAAATGCCCAAACTAAAAAGCTGAAAAGTCCTATGAGACCACAGAGGAATCTGGAACCACAAAGTCTGACCACACAACACCTTCAAGACCACATAGATGAAACCGTATCCATAGACTCTGAACCCTGAACTGACAGCTTTTTCCCTCCAAGATTGTAGAGACAAAACTGGAACCATAGAGTCTGAATCCAGATCTGATCTGTGACACCTCCAAGAGCAGGGAGATGCAACCAGAACCATAGAGTCCAAATCTGAACGTGACAGCGAAGACTTCAAAGGTCGTAAAGATGAAACAGGACACAACAAGTCTCTCCAAAAATGGAACACGGATGAAGATGCCTCTCAGATAAAAGATAACAGGACAGAAAGATCTTGCTGCCCATGGAGTGCCCACCAGCTACATCTGAGACCCTGAGGGTAAGGGATTTTTATCCCTGGGGGAAAGGGCTGTCATTCTGTTGTAGGAGGCCTACACTGAAATTGCCAGCCCATCTCCCAAAACTGAATACAGACAAATATTCCTCCTAGACACTAGGTGCCAGGACAGAAAGCTCTTGCTTTCTGGAGTACCCAGGTGTCCTAGTTAGAACATCTGGGACCAGTTCATCACTGTGTGGGTGTAACCCAAACAGTGTATTCTACACCCTCTATGCCATTTCNGGGCCCATGTGGGGTTCAGCACGGGAGCTGGCAAACACCATTCTCTTCATGCCCCAGGGTGCCAGGTTTGTGGGTTAAAATCAATTGTTCACTTGTAAAATTGTATTTATTATATTAGTGCCATTAAAATTGTCATTCTGACTTTTAATCTCCTTTGTTGTGTTTATTTCTCCTGCCGGTTTACCTTTAAACCAAACCAGCGCACACCAGGCTGGCCCACAAATTGCACCTTAGACTCTGAGGGTAAGGACTTTATTTCCTGGGGAAAAGGAATGTTTTTCACCCGCAGAAGTCCTACAGTGAGATTGCCACTCTGACTGCCACAATTGAATATGGACAAAGATTGCTCCCAGACCAAAGGTGCCACCACTGAAAGCTCTTGCTACCAAGGGAGTGCCCAGGCTGTCCCACCAACTGCACCTGAAACCCTGAGGGTAAGCACTTTCTTTCCTGGGAGAAGGGGCTGTTGTTGGCTTGCAGGAGCCCTGCACTGAAATTGCCAGCCCAACTGCCAAAATTGACTTTGGATGAAGATTGCTTCCAGACAAAAGGTGCCACCACAGCAAGCTCTTGCTGCCCGTGGAGTTACCTGGCTGTCCCACCACCTGCATCTGAAACCCTGAGGGTAAACTTTTTCTTTCATAGGAGAAAGGGCTTTTGTTTGCTTGCGGGAGTCCTGTAGTTAGATTGCCAGTCTGACTGCCAAAATAGAGTTTGGATCAAGATTACTCCCAAACAAAACTTGCAAGAACAGAAAGCTCTTGCTGCTCGTGGAGTTACCGGGCTATGCCACTGACTGCACCTGAGACCCTGAGGGTAAGCCTTTTCTTTCCTGGGAGAAAGGGCTGTTGTTTCCTTGCAGGAGTCCTGCACTGAAATTGCCAGTTCCATTTCCAAACTTGAACATAGAAAAAGATTGCTCCCAGACAAGATGTGCCAGGACAGAGAGCTCTTGGTTCCTATGGAACATCCAGGCTTGCCCACCAAGTTGGGAAATGGTCTCTGGTTCGCTTGCAGGAGGCTTGCACCAAGACAGGCGGTCCGACTTCCCAGATTGCACACGGACGAAGATTCCTCCAAGACAAAAGATGCCACCAGAGAAATCTCTTGCTGCCCATAGAGTTCCCAGGCTTGTCAACCAAGTGCGCCTAAAAGCCAAAGGCTACAGACTTTCTTTCCTGGGAGAACAGGCTGTTGTTCTTGTTCTGGAGCCCTGTGCTTAAATTGCCAGTCTGAGTCCCCAAACTGAACACAGACAAAGATTGCTCCCAGACAAGAGGTGCCACCACAGAAAGCTCTTGGTTTCCATGGAGTGCCCAGGCTGTCCTACCAGCTAAGATCCCTAGGGTAAGCACTTTTTCTCTTTGGAGAAAGGGTTCTTGTTATAATGCAGGAGTTCTGCACTGAAATTGCCAGTCCCATTTCCAAACTTGAATTTGGATGAGTATTCCTCCCAGACAAAATGTCCCACAGAAATCTCTTGCTGCCCATGGACTGCCCAGGCTTTCCCACCAACTGCATCTGAAGCCAAAGACTGAACACAGACAAAGATTGCTCCCAGACAAGAGGTGCCACCACAGAAAGCTCTTGGTTTCCGTGGAGTGGCCAGGCGATCCCACCTACTGCACCAGGGACCCCGAGGGTAAGCACTTTCTTTCCTGGGAGAAAGGGCTTTTGTTCGCTTGCGGGAGTCCTGTATTGGGATATCCAGTATGACTGTCAAAATTGAATTTAGACGAAGACTCCTCCCAGACAAAATGTCCCACAGAAATCTCTTGCTGCCCATGGACTGCCCAGGCTTTCCCACCAACTGCCCCTAAAAGCCAAAGGCTACAGACTTTCTTTCCTGGGAGAAAGGGCTGTTGTTCTCTTTTTGGAGCCCTGTGGTTAAATTGCCAGTCTGACTCCCCAAACTGAACACGGACAAAGATTCATCACCAACAAGAGGTGACAGAAGAGAAAGATTGTCCTGCCCATGGAGTGCTCCACCATCTGCATCTGAGACTCCTAGGATAAGGGCTTTCTTACCTGGGGAAAGGGCTGTTGTTCACTTGCAGGAGCCCTCTAGGGAACTTAGCAGTCTCAATCTGAAAATCGACCACGGACAAAGATTCTGCCAAGACAAAAATGACAGGTCAGAAAGGTCTTGCTACCCGCAGTGTCCCACCACCTGCATTAGGGACCCTGAGCTTAAGGGTTTTTTTACCTGGGGGAAAGGGCTGTTGTTTGGTTTCCAGAGACTTGTGCTGATCACAACAGTCCAACTCTCAAAAGTGAACACCTCTCATACAAAAGATAGCAGGACAAGTCACTGGCTGCCCCTGAATTGCCCTGGGTGTCCCAACAATTGTGCCTGAGAGTCTGAGGCCAACGGCTGCCTTGGGTGAGGAAATGGTCTGTGGTTCGCTTGCAGGAGGCTTGCGCCAAGATAGGCGGTCCGACTTCCCAGATTGCACACAGACAAAGATTCCTCCCAGATAAAAGGTGCCACCAGAGAAATCTCTTGCTGCCCATGGAGTGCTCAGGCTTCTGCACCAACTGAACCTGAAACCCTGAGAGTAAGCACTTTGTTTCCTGGGTGAAAGGGCTGTTGTTTGCTTGCAGAAGTCCTGTGGTGAAATTGCCAGTCTGCCAAACTTGAATTCGGACAAGATTCGTCCCAGACAAGAGGTGCCACCACAGAAAGTGCTTGCTGCCCATAGAGTTCCTGGGCTTGCCCTTCAAGTGTAGCTGAAAGCCAAAGGCTACAGACTTTCTTTCCTGGGAGAACGGGCTGTTGTTCTCTTTTTGGAGCCCTGTGCTTAAATTGCCAGTCTTCCCCAAACTGAACACGGATGAAGATTGCTCCCAGACAAGAGGTGCCACCACAGAAAACTCTTGGTTCCATGGAGTGCCCAGGTTGTCCTACCAGCTGAGATCCCTAGAGAAAGCACTTTTTTTCCTTGGAGACAGGGCTGTTGTTATAATGCAGGAGTCCTGCACTGAAATTGCCAGTTCCATTTCCAAACTTGAATTTGGATGAGTATTCCTCCCAGACAAAAGTTACCACAGAAAGCTCTTGCTGCCCATGGAGTTACGTGGCTGTCCCACTGACTGCACCTGAGACCCCAAGGGTAAGCATTTTCTTTCCTGGGAGAAAGGGCTGCTGTTTGCTTGCAGGAGTCCTGCACTGAAATTGCCAGTCCCATTTCCAAACTTGAATATGGACAAAGATTGCTCCCAGACAAAAGGTGCCACGACAAAAATCTCTTGCTGCCCGTGGAGTGCCCGGGCTTTCCCACCAACTGCCCCTAAAAGCCAAAGGCTACAGACTTTCTTTCCTGGGGGAATGGGGTGTTGTTCTCTTTTTGGAGCCCTCTGCTTAGTTGTTCTTTTTTTTGGAGCCCTCTGCTTAAATTGCCAGACTCCCCAAACTGAACATGGACGAAGATTGCTCCCAGACAGAAGGTGCACCACAGAAAGCCCTTGCTTCCCCTGGAGTGCCCAGGCTTTCCCACCAACTGCATCTGAAGCCAAAGGCTACAGGTTTTCTTTCATGGGAGAAAGGGCTGTTGTTTTATTTTTGGAGCCCTGTGGTTAAATTGCCAGTCTGACTCTCCATATTCAACATGAACGAATATTCCTCCCAGACAGAACGTGACAGGACAGAAGGTTTTTCTGCCTGTGGAGCGTCCCCGGTGTCCACTTCATGCACCTGAGACCCTGAGGGTAAGGGCTTTCCTTCCTGTTTGGAAGGCCTCCAGTTTGCTAGTAGGTGTCCTGGACTGAGATAGGTGGTCTGACTTGTCCACTTTAACAGAGATGAATACACCTCACAGACAAAAGGTGCCATCACAGAAAGCTCTTACTTCCCACAGAGTGCCTGAGGTATCCCACCCCATCCACCTGAGAACCCCGGGGTAAGTGTCTTTTTTCCCTGTAGGTAAGGGCTGTTCTTCTTTTGCAAGAATGCTGCATCGAGGTAGCTGCTCACAGTCCCCAAATTGAACATGGATTAAAATTCCTCCCAGACCAAAAGTGAAACGACAGAGAGGTCTTGCTCCTCATGGAGTTCCATGGGTGTCTCACCACCTGCACCTGAGATTCTGAGGGTATGGGCTTCCTCACCTTTGGGAAAGAGCTGTAGCTCGCTTGCAGGAGCCCTTTACTGAAATTGTAGTGTGAGTCCTAAAATTGAATATGGACTAAGATTGTTCTGAAACAAAAGGTGCCAGGCCAGGATGATTTTGCTGCATGTGGAAATGCAAGGGTGTCTCACTAACTACACTTGAGACCCTGAATATAAGAGCTTTCTTTGTTGGGGAAGAGGATTGTCATTTGCTTGGAGGAGTCCTGAAGTGAAGTAGGAAGTGTGACTCAGGAAATTGAACATGCTATGAAGATTCTTTCCACATAAAAGGTGTCAGGACTGAAAGCTCTTGTTTCCCATGGAGCATTCCACCACCTACACCTGACACCCAGAGGGTAAGGGATTTCTTTTCTGAGGGAAGGGAGTTTCATTACTTGCAGCAGTCCTGCACTGAAATTGGATATACAGTTTAGACAATTAAACATGTCTGAAGATTCCTCCCAGGCAAAGCACACAGGGCAGAAAGCTGTGGCTGCTCATGGAGCATCACACCCCCTGCACTTGTGACCACCAACCATGTCTCGAGAAAGCGCTGTTTTGCACTTGCGAGAGCCTACACTTAAAATGGCTCCCTGACCCCCCAAAGTCAACACTGCTGAAGATTCCTTCCAGATATCAGGTGTCAGGAGAGAAAGTTCTTGCTACCTACGGAGCACCCAAGGTGTCTAGTTCATGCACTTGAGACCCGAGGATGATGACTCTTTGAGGGGGGGGGAGTTGTTTACTTGAAGGTGCCCTGGAATGATATTGGACACCTCCGCCCCCAAATTGAATGGAGGTGAAGATTTTTCCTGCCAAAGACATGCCAGGGCAGGAAGCTCTTGCTGCCTATGGAGTGCCTAGGGTAGCCCACCACAGTGACTTTTCTTTGATTAATTACTTTTTTGCCTGCATTGTTAGGTTGTTTATCTTTTTCTGTCTCTGTCTAACAAATAAGAAGTTAAGTTTCTTACCTGGTCTCTTGTTTTAGTGAGTATAACTGTAGAAAGCCTGTGTCTTTTTTCTCATTAGCAGTCTTTTTCCACATCAGGCCCTTTACCCATGCTGAACTTAAAAGCTAGGTGCTGCTCCTGCCAGAGCTTTTATACTGTGTGGTATTTGGCTCCTCCCTTTCCCTAGGACCTCATGGGAAGGGAGGTGGGCATGGCCAGGGGGTATATTAGCCACAGCCTTTGCTCAGGGAGGTCATTTAGCAGCTGGGATTCAATAGAATAACAGCTCTCCTTTCTTTCAATGAGGGGGATATTTCAAGTTTTTTCAGGTTTATTGAACTGCCAGCTTTGGTGGCTACAGGAGCACACCTGTATGGGGCCATGAAAAGGATTACACAGGAGTGCAGGTGTTTTGAAGTTACTCATTTTGTATAATTTGTTTAGGGTTGGTAAGGTGCTTTTATAGTTTGCTGGGGGGTTTTGGAGTTTTTTTAGGAGCATTTTGGCTTTTGGGGTTTTCTGGTTGTTTCAACTGCAATTTGGCATTTTTTCCAAGTGTTCTCCTGTCTTGAGGTAAAGCTAGTCTGTGTCAAAGGTGGCTTGAGACATTCAGGTTTTTGAATAATTCAGGGTTATAGCCCAGTGATGTAGCAAGGGCTAGGGTACCAGGTGAGGAATTGCTTGGGATGCCTTGAAGGTAGTAGGGGTGGAAAGTAGCATCTGGGAAGAGCTCGCTAATTGCCTGTGAAGGAATCCACTGACTTTTCAGATGCACCACTTAAGTTTGTCTATCATTCCCCCAGAGGTTCCGTGCAACGACAGCCAGTCTTGCACTGCAGCCACAGGCAGTCAGCCTGGATGGCTTGCCTACGGAAAAGTGGCACTTTTTCAACTCTCACTGTGCATCTGGGGGACTTCAGTAAATGATTTCTTTGCAGTGTCGGACGGATAGTGTGTAAAGCGGAGATGACTAGAACAGGTTACAGGAGCACAGCGAGATGGTGGGCCATTACCTGATGTCAGCACAAAGATGTGACTTTGGGCTTTATGTTTATGTTAGATTCTAGGGGGGTTTTGATTTGGATGGGTTATTTTGCAGATATATGCAGCCTCAGAGGGCCAAGACCATGTGCCAATTAGGTTTGATGGTCTTCATCTGTCATTGTGAGTAATCTCCAAGTAGTATAAAGCTCAGCAATTAAGCCATGACATTTTCCGATCGCAGCTGCCACCTGGCCCATATTTGACCCAGGAGGAACATTCTCCCAAGTTGGGGAGAGAGCAAGCGGCAGCTGGGGTCTTAAGTCCTTTTAGAAGCACCACGTACCTTTTTTCCTCGCTTACCCAGGTATGGCACAGGGTGACGGCAGCAGCTTCTGACTCGGGTTGTGGTCAGCAACCCGAGAACCTCGTGGTTTAGGGGATGGCGAGTAGCATAAACGCAGGGTTATTGTCCCTGTGCTGCTAAAGTCTAGCGTCAGTTTGGATTTTCCTTCTCATAGCTGACCGAGTTGGTTGGCAATTGCCACAATCTCCGAGCCAGTCAGGCATACTTTGTTGACATGGAAGACAGATTCCCATCCCTGGCTACCAGAAAGATAAGTGGAGGACTACATCCCAGAGAGGGAGTGAGAGCCGGATCTCGTTTTAGGGTTAGGAGGGAGGGCTTTTCAACTCAACACAGCAGAAGGGATCTGCCCTAATGGGCCCTATCGGGGCTATAGCTGTGAACCCCCTAAACTGAGACCATGAAAAGGTCAACTTTGCATAAAAGTCACACAATGTGAAGAAAAAATGAATCTGTTTATTGAAGGATGGAATGCCTGGAATTTGGGAGGAATCATTCCAGGGGAATGTCCATACCTGGGAACTGAGCTGGAATATATCCAAATATGGGTAAGGGGAGATACAAAATGAGGGAAAGCTGTAAATTTTAACAGGAGCCAATAGGCAGAGGGTTTACAATCAGCGAATAAGAAAGTGGCTAATACTAACTTGAACTGCAGATTACATATAAAGTAAGATTTTATCTAACAACATTGTTAATAAATTGAATAGACGTAACACTTTTATAATAGGAAAAGGCAGTCTCTGAGGTAGGAAGCCATTTGTTGTCCAGTAGTCCAGCTGCTTTTCAAGGCTGTCTTTCCTTCAGTTCTCTTTCTCTTCAGATGTTCTTTTCCATCATATATAAATCTCTTGTGGAAAATTCCTAACAGGGCCCTAGGTACCGATAGAAAGAGTGGCTTACTTTTCATCACTGCAGTAGGGCATGAAGGGCAGAGCAGTTCCGGTCTGCATCGTGTCCTTTGTCTAGTCTGTGTTTTGTGTCTTACAATTCATAATCACATTGTCTTTGCTTTCTGCCCTCGAGGGGCTTATCGGAGATGTCCGGGCATCTTTCCTAGTCTGGAACCTCTGCACTGCTCAGCCCGCCATCCATAGCACTCATTCTTTGACTCGCTAGCTCGTATATGCACCAGAATCATATCTGAGAAGCGTCCGGTCGGATCTCTTCTACGGCCTCCTCACGGGTCGTATCGGCGGCCATGCCATGCAGTCATCCCTCGAACAGACCGGGACTTGTGAGAATCTAAGATCTGGAACGTAGCATTCTCTCACCTCCCTCCTAGCAATTTTGTAGGCAGGTCTTGTAAGAGGTCTCACTCTCAGAGCATTTTCTCTGGCTCCTTAGGAGCCTCCTCCGTTCAGTCTGGCCGTATCCTTGGTCTTCTCGCACCACAGCACATCCCTTTCGGCCATCGTGCCGTTCTCCGAGAGTTCTCCCTCCTGGTTGCGCCGCAGCGTCCGTCCGTAAACCTGTCATTGGAGTTTGTGTTGGGTCCGGAACTGCCCTGCCCTGTAGCATAGACTTGGGGGCAGGTGGAGCAGAAAGAGGACTTCACACTTACGGTGTCACTAGGCTTAAACATATTGTTTGTGAGGTTTCTTATGGTCTTGTTTATGGTTTTCTTTCTGGTAGCAGGAGGAACAGGGCTGCACTGCAGGTTTAGAAACGCCTTCTAATTTTTTCTCTGGCCTGCTTAGGTATCCTGGAAGATGACAACCACTGCATCTTACTCATTAATAATTAATAAATTATGTAGTTTTTGTCAGAACCACTTAACAAATCCGAAAAACTGCACCAATGAAGAAAAAAACAAAAGAACATGCACTAATAAATAAGCAAGTAATAAAAAACATCCCACCACAAATACAATTATGTAACCACTCCCAATCTAATTAACTGATCAACACTAATTAAGGGACAATTAATGTAGTAATCCCTGACTAATTAAACAACTATGTAATTAATTTTTTAATAATGATCACAGTAATTAATTACAGCAACAACTATGTAATTACCTAATGAATTAAATAATCAATTATTGTAATAATAACCTCAATAATTATGTAATGCCCTAATTAAATAATCAAGTTTATAAAGTAATTAAATACCACCATATTTACTTAATTATCTAATTAATTAAACAATCAATCATTAATTAATTAAGCAAGTAATTAATTAAACGACAAATAAGGAGTTCCATAACTTTTTTATGAATGCATTAATTAATTAATGACAGAATTAATCCATTGATTCAATAACAAGGTCATTAATTCCTGGATTACTTACTCCTGTACTTCAAAAATTAATTAATTCATTGATTTCTTGGTTCTTGCCTTATGGAACCCATTAATTAATTGATGAATAAATTTCACAATAGCTGAATGAGTTCATTAATCATCTCATGAATCCATTCTTTCCTAAAATAATTTTTTTATTGATTGCTTAATTCATTACTCACTTAATTCATGAATTGATGTATAAATATACTACATAATAAAGTAACATCACAGATACCTTGATTGATTGATCAATTAATTGAACCAGGCATTAAGTAATTATTAAAGAAAGTCAGTCAGGAATCAATTATTCAATGTCTGTCAGGAATCAATTATTCAATGAAGTAATACACTAAGTATGTAATTAATGGATTACTTCATTAGGTAACCCATCTGGTAATCAATGACTTAAGTGATTAAATGATTACATGAGCAATTAACTAAATAATGACTAACCAAATGAATTGATTAGGTAAACAAGTAAGGAATTAATTAATTAACAAATTAAGCAATTAATAATTTGATTAAACAACCATTGAATTAATCAATAAACTAACTAATTAACTAATTAAGCAATTCATTCACTTTTATTGGCACCACCATAACAAATACCACCAGACAACTGCAAAAAACATTTAAACATAACCAAAAAATGAACACATCAATGAAATATCAACCAAAAAAGAACAAATCATAAACACAATTTTAGGGTTAGAGTTCAGGGTTAGGGTTAGGGTTTGGGTTCGGGGTTAGGGTTCAGGGTTAGGGGTTAGAGTTCAGGGTTAGGGGTTAGGGTTCGGGTTAGGGGTTCGGGTTCGGGTTTAGGGTTCGGGNTCAGGGTTAGGGTTAGGGTTTGGGTTCGGGGTTAGGGTTCAGGGTTAGGGGTTAGAGTTCAGGGTTAGGGGTTAGGGTTCGGGTTAGGGGTTCGGGTTCGGGGTTAGGGTTCGGGTTTAGGGTTCGGGTTAGGGTTCGGGTTCGGGTTAGGTTCAGGTTAGGGTTTAGG
>VYXB01007637.1:0-113153 GCA_013397135.1 Pachyramphus minor | reverse complement strand
GCGGGGTGAGGTGCGGGAGCCGCCGCAGGCGGAGCGGGCACGCTCCTGGCCGCCGAGGGAGCGCGCCCGCCGTGGGATGCGGCGCCCGCCGGGCACGGCTGGGCGCTCCCGCCCCATCCCTGCAAACTTCACCTGTGGAGCGGGCGGGCGCAGCTGGCGCCCGACCTGACGTGACCGAAGCGCTTTCGTGTGTGCCGAAATAGCGGCGCAAAAGAGATTTTTCATCTCGTTGCTTTCTACTCTCTTTACAACTAAGACGCAGTTTTTTTGTTGTGTCGTGTAGAATGGAAGATGAGTGCTGGCAGGTGTAGCAGGAATGTTTTAGTGTGTTGTTTTTCCTTGCTGGCTTTACCGTGCTAGCTCACGGTTGTTGCCTTTGTTGGCGCACAATTCAGCGCGTTTATCTAATTTGAACTCTTGAAAGTAAATTTGTGTTAAGGTGTTTAGTCTATAGAAAAGAAGACTGAGAGGAGATCTCATCAGTGCATATAAATATCTCAAAGGCAGGTGTCAAGAGGATGGTGCCAGATTCTTTTAAGTGGTGCCCAGCAACAGGACGAGGAGCAATAAACTAAAACAGAGGAAGTTCACCTCAAGATGAGGAATAACTTCTTTTCATTGAGGATGGCACTGGAACAGGCTGCCCAGGGGGCGTGGGTTCTCTGTCTCTGGAGACATTGAAAACCTAGACACGTTGCTGTGTAACCTGCTCTAAGTGGCCCTGCCTTGGCAGGGAGGTTGGACTGGGTGATCTCCAGAGGTCCCTTCCAACACTTAACAGTTCTGTGATTCTGTTAGATGCTGAACTGAGGCATCTAGGACAGAGAGAGAGAAAGGTATGTTTTTTTTGGGCTGTCTGTATGCAGGTGCTGACATTTTTAACAGCCTCAGCAAGACTTTTCAGGGCTTCTCTCCTGGGGCTCTTATTCATGGTATGCATTTGTTTTCCTTGTGGTTTTGTTATCTCCAAGGGGAATGCTTCAGTAAGCACTTAACCCTGTGTAAGTAAATTGGTTTTGGTGCTGGGGTTCCTGATCCTGGAAGCTGCTCTGTCATTTGCTTTTTGCTCTTGCTAATGCTAAACATGGTCTTGTCTAACTTCTTTAAACGGCCTTTTGGGACACTGTCTTATTATAGCTATGTGTTGTGAGAGTAACAAATGCTGTAGCTGTGATTAAAAGACAAATACCTCTCTGTAACAAAATAAAGGCTCTAAAATGAAATTGCTTTTTACTTAAATACGGGTGGTGGAATTTATAAAAGACCTAATATGCATAGTTCAGGGTCCAACTGGATACTGACAGCTTTCCACAAGGCACTAACACATGCACATATAATGAACATCCAGAATGTATTAGCAATTCTTCAGGGATCAAGTATTTCTAGGGAAGAGTGGAAGAAGAATACATGTATATATATTTTTTTAAAGTATTTTTTGTGCTGAGGGATCGTGAGAGAGATAGGTGTTTTCATGACACAAATGTTTCTTTTGCAGTAATTGGCAACCTTGCCATTCCCTTTTCTACCTTAGGTCACTTATGACTGTGATCACTGGGATGAGTTGGAAAATATTTATGTGATTTTTTTGATTAATTCAAATACATAATAGGGTGATAGGCACTCATATCCCAGGTATTTTTGCCACAGCAGCGTATTCTGTAGTATTTTATGGCAAATAAAGAAGTGATGGTATGAAGTGGTGTATTGACCTGATCTTATTCTGGATAAGGTCTTCATCAGTATTTTAGAAAGCAAAATTAGTTACTCACCATTCATTGTGACTTAACATTCGTGTCAGGTTTGTGATCCTCTTCTGTTAGCTTGATGCATGGAGCAAAATGCCCATTTATCTCATATGCAGTCTAGTGCTGAAGTTCACCTTTCAGTTTCAGACATATTTTGACCCTGCTGATATGTCTCTCTTACTGTCATGAATACTGTTCATTTTATCACTGAACTTCAATGTTCCTGCCACAGACTGCTTAAAAAATAAAATAAAAGGCTCGTAATTGCAGGTTTACATTTGCATTCTACGTTTTCTTCCTCCTGTTAATGTACTGTAACTCTTTTTGTTGAACATTGTGATGTTTGGAATGAAATTGTACTTTTTTGAGGGAGGAGTTTAGGTGGGATAGTATTGTTCTTTGCTAAAAAAGTCTTCTAGAAAAAGTCTCTGCTTTTATAAGTTTGACAGGTTGGCCTGTTTCTTAGCTGTTGGAATTTCTGGGCTTTGTTATTTGAAAAATCTCTTGAGCTGACCTGGTGAAAATAGGAGTCTTAGCAGTATTATAATAGTGGAATACTCTGTTCAGATGCGTGGCTTTAAAGAAAGCTCTTCTACAGAGCATCTTCCCCAGGATTTTTTGAACTGGCTTGTTAACAAAATGTCCTGCTTAAGACATAATTCAGCATTGGTGACTAATGTGCTCTTCCTGTGATCACTTGTTCATGAGCAAGTGCTGAGGTTTTCCAGTACTGAAAAACTACTGAAGGTGATTTTTCCATTAACTAGACTTGCAGTGTAGAATCTGGAGGTAGAAAAGAATTCAAACTGCTAGTTCATAGTGGGTGATCTGTCCAGATCTATGCAACCAAATATTGCTTCTGACTGTACATCTCTGCAGCAGAATGTACTGAGCAGTGATGCCAATCATCCAGTTGTTACTTGCAGTAGCAGATAAAAGTGACCTGTGAGTAACTCTGAGGTAGAGTAGATTCTCTAACTTGTTGTTATGGCTACTGTTACATCCATTTTTACAATCAGCAGTGTATGGCTAGACTTAAAAAGCAAAAAAAGTTTTTCCCCATCTTTAAAAGAGGTTTATTAGATCACATTACTAAAATATGCTTGTTTTTTCCTGTTTTATAAATGTTCTTTAATGATATTGACGAAAAACAGCATGTCAGTAGGATAGCCTGGCATATCTTAAATTTTCAGACTGCTCTTCATTGGGACTAAAAATCAGAGACTTTCAGCCAGCTGACAGACTAAATAACTTCACTGTGTCATAAAAAAATATGAAACAGATGGGGTTTGCCAAACTAGTTTTCATCACAGAATGAAGCAAGCTCTCTTGTCAGCATTTGACATCTCATACGTTCTCTGTTAGGTTTAGTTTGCTGAACTAACAAGTACAGTTTGGTTGGCTAAACTGAAAACTTACTTAACAATCGGCTTTCCATTAGGGTGTGAGGCACATAATATATTTCTTGATTATTTGGTTCCTTTTTTTTTCTATTTTCTGCTTGACATCCTTGCTGAATATCCTCTTGTGCATTGTCGATGTTGTTTTGACTTCAGACTTGCCACGTGACTTAATTTGATGCCTCTGGCCACCCAAATACATTTATATCTGAGGGAGAAAACTATGAGGATGACAAG
Source organism: Pachyramphus minor (assembly GCA_013397135.1). Lineage (NCBI taxonomy): Eukaryota > Metazoa > Chordata > Aves > Passeriformes > Tyrannidae > Pachyramphus > Pachyramphus minor. The sequence goes on along the minus strand of VYXB01007637.1, from coordinate 109,771 downwards.
TCTGTCTCTTAAACCAGCAATCTTACCAAGAGCAGTTTTCAATTCAGTTTTAGTATTGTGTATAATTGGAAGTGATCTCTTTAAGTGGTGATGAGAATGACTCAAGGCATGTTGCATGCAGATCAATAGGACTTCAGGAGGTGTATGTGGTGTCCTGTTCAATGGTATGTTAATGATAATTTATCTCAGTGACAAAATTACCCTGTATTAAGTTAAGCTGATATTTAAGGTTAATAAGCAATTAGGGTAATGCTTAGCATATGAAATTTCATCTGCTTTTGCCTAGCTGTCAATAAAATACCCTTATGCAGATAATGAAAATGTTTAAATATGCCAAATAATGCAGCAAAAGTTGTTTCCCCCATGTCAAAATTAACATTCTGTGGAAGAAACCTGGGATATGGGAAAACACAATGAAATATGAGTGATTCCCAAATGGCTCTGTGCAGCTCTTCTTTTTTTGATTTGGATGTGTAAAATAGATTTGATAACTTGAAGGCTAGAACTGGTATCTTAAGACAGCCTTGGGCTTTATAAGTTAACTTCAGATACCTGGTAGAGCTCTTAAGTTCTAAAACTCTTGCAGAAATGCAGAAATTCAGCTTTTCAGACATGAGGGAAAATCAATATATCACAAAGACAATGCTTGGATTCCCTAATGAGTCGAGGACCCTGGAAGCTACAGGCCTGTCAGTCTCACTTCAGTGCCTGTTAAAGTTATGGAGAAGATTATTCTGGGAAGTATTGAAAAACACTTGTAAGACAAGGCAGTCATTGGTCAGAGCCAGCATGGCTTCATGAGAGAAAAGTCCTGGTTATCCAACCTGATTTCCTTCTATGACAAGGTAACCCACTTAGTTGATCAAGGGAAGCCAGTTGATGTAATCTTTTTGGATTTCAGTAAAGCTTTCAATACTGTCTCTCAGTATTTCTGGACAAAGTGTCCAGCACACAGCTGGATAAACACATCGTGGTGGGTAAGCAATTGGCTCATGGGTGGAGCACAGAGGGTAATAGTGAATGGGGTGACATCAGACTGGTGACCTGTCACTAGTGGGTTCCACAGGACTCCATCTTAGGCCCTGTGCTNTTCCACAGGACTCCATCTTAGGCTCTGTGCTCTTCAACATCTTCATAAATGACTGGGACACAGGACTGAAACAGATACTAACAAGTTTGCAGATGACACAAAACTGTGAGGAGCTGTTGACTCCGTTGAAGGCAGGGATACCCTGCAGAGAGACCTCCACAAATGAGAGCACTGGGCAATCACCAACCATATGAAGTTCAACAAGGGGAAGTGCCGGATTCTGCACCTGGGATGGGGCAACCCTGGATATACGTACAGACTGGGAATGAGATGCTGGAAAGCAGTGCCTCTAGAATGAACCTGGGGTCCTGACTGGTGGCAAGTTGAATATGAGTCAGCAGTGCCCTGGCAGCCAGGAGGGGCAACCTGGGGGGCACCAGGCAAAGTGTTGCCAGCTGGTCAAGGGAGGGGATTGTCCCACTCTGCTCTGCACTGGTGTGGACTCACCTTGAATATTGTGTGCAGTTTTGGGCACCAAAATATAAAAAAGATATTAAGCTATTAGAGAGCATCCAAAGAAGGGCAATGAAGATGGTGAAGGGCCTGGAGGGGAAGCTATATGAGGAGTGGCTGAGCAGAATGAAGGCTGGACTCGATCACCCTTGTGGATCCCTTACAACTCAATGTAATCTTTGATTCTGTGATCTCAAACTCACTTTCTTTCTCTATTCAAAAAGCTTATGTTAACTTTGTCTTTCCAATCCTGATCTCTGCTTCTTGTGAACCTCAACTCCATAAAAAAAGGTGGAGAGGTGCACTCTGTGATGTATTATTACAATATTTTTAAGATAGTGTGTTTCCAAAAACACAATTACTGGGAGGATTATTTATTCTGTATTTAGTATTTATTCTGATTTTCCTTTCTGGTTCATATATTGTTTCATATGCCCTGTGCACAGAGGGCTTATGTCCTCTGCAAAGTAGCTTTTTGGTATATGACGAACTATATATGGAGTATTTGGAACCTCATTAACTACCAGATTTCAGTTGTAGTGTGTGTGTAAAAAGACAGTTGACGGCTTCCTTTAGGAAAGTAGGAATTCAAAAGTTGTATGTAATGGTGAAAGGATGAGGAGGGATCTTCTAGAGCTGTAAAAAAGCTGGAAACATGGATAAAGCTTGAGCTTTCTGTAAATGGAATGTGAAATTGTATACGTAAGGAATCTGGGAGAAACGAATTGTTATGAATGGATGAGTGAAAGCAGGGAGATGAGAACTGACACTCAAGATTTTAAGGGAAAAATTGTTGCTGGCAATGACTATCATCCTAACACATTCAATCTTGGAACGTGATACAAATGGTAATGCTTACACTGAACTGTTGAACTTTACTTGGGGGGAAAAATTCAACCCTGAAGAAGTTGTTTTAGTTTATGGTTTCTACTGCTTACCTTTCCTAAAGGAAATAAAAATTGTCAGAGAATAAGGTCTTTTGGATGAAGTTGCTAATCTTATTTTTGCATGGTGGTCAAAGAACTTATTAATGCAGTGATTTAGAAAAAAATTAAAATGTATGCACGATTTCTTTCCTTAGCTAGTGTTTATTTTTGATTTTGAGATTGAATGATCTAAAGTACTTCATTTGACTTGGATACTGAAGGGAAAACTCCTTTATTTGTAAGAGACTAAAGACAAATTTGTTCCCCCCCCAGGTTGTCTGTGTCCATGAAAAGCGTTAATTATGCAAGGCAGAAAAGGCATAAAATTGCACGAGTAGTCCATGTGTTACACAATGCTTTACTCATTGAAGTATTTTTGAAATAACTTCTATCTAAAGATGAGAAGATACTCTAATAATTCTGGTCATGTAACTTATTTGAGACCTTAATTTAGAAGATACATAGTTTTGTGAAAGGAAACTTACATTTTGTCTTAGTCCAGAAGGATTGATGTACTTAGTGTCTAAAATTTAATAATCTATGAGATAGTGGTAGGTATTGCATCATGAGAAAGCTATTGGGTTTTATTTTTTAATTTTATTTTACTTTAAGAATCTTCAAAGTTCTTTTTATGAGAATGAAAATGAGCATATATTATCTCAAAATAGAGATTCCTCTAGCATTAAAAGCCCAATAAATGAACAGGCATTAAACCCCAACCTGTTTAACATTATAGACTAGATGTCTTGTGTAAAGCAACGGTCAGAATTTCGTTGGTACAATGGACTCTGCTGTGGAAAAAAGTTTGCTAGATGTCTAAAGGTCTTCAGAAAGCTGAGCAGGAGCTCTGAAGGGGGTTTTGTTGTGGACCACAAAAATTTGGTCAGAGAAAGCCAACATCTGTTGCTGAGGTTGTCTTCTACTTCCACTCTTATTGTGACTCGTTGACAGGAGTAGCAGCTTTGCTGCAGAAACGTTAAGAAAATAAAAAATCTAATTTGATTTGAAGGTGTATGGGATGGGATTCTTTGTTAACATAAGGATGTCTGTTAGAACAGTTTGTTGTCTCCTCATCTGTGCTTAATAAATCAGATTTGAGAGGAGAAATGGGGAACCAGATACTGTCTTCTGCAGGCTCCTGCTGTGTCCAGAGATTCCTGACAGTTCAAGTAAGGGGAAAAATGAGAAAGAAGAAATCAAAAGCCTTTGTTGAAAAGTCTGGATCTGGCACCTCAGGCTGGTGAAACATCCTTCCATTCTGTGAGTAGGGCTCTGTTTAAGGCAGTGGTGAATATCCAGAATAATTAAAAAAAGAAGGCTCAACTGGAAAGACCTCTCCAAATGATGTGATGCCAAGGAGTGCTGTTGTTCTCTCACACAGTGACAGGTTGGCTGAGACTTGAAGAGACCTCTGGAGGTTGTTTGGTCAAACCCTCTGCCTCAAGCAGTGTCACGTAGAGCCAGTTGCCAAGGCTGCGCCCAGGCAGCTTTTGAGTATCTCCAAAGATGGAGACTCTACGACCTCCCTGGGCAGCCTGTGCCAGTGCGCAGTCATCCTCACACTGAAAAAGTGTTTTCTGATGTTCAGAGGGAGCGTCCTGTGTTTCCGTTTGTGCCCATTGCTTCTGGTTCTGTCACTGGGCACAAACTGAGCAGAGCCTGGCTCTGGCATCTTTGCACCTTTCCTTCAGGTATTGATGCAGATTGATGAGATCTCCCTGAGCCTTCTCTAGACTCTGAGAGTCTAGAGAACACTCTCAGCTCTCTATATTTCCTTATGAGAGAGATGCTCTAGTTCCTTCAGTATCTTTGTGGCCCATTGCTGTGCTCTCTTCAGTACATCCATGGCTCAAGCTGATAGCAGACTGATTCAGACTGGAGTACTTATTGATACTAGTGTTAATGGAGGCATGGAGGCTTTTTCTGGAATTCTGGCTTTAAGCTTCTGGGTCCAGGCCAAGTTTTGGGTTGGGGCCTCTCTGAACAAAAAGGCCCAATCCTACTAGAGAACCAGCTAGATTTTTTTTTTTTTCCATCTCATTAGCTGAAGGAAAGGATGCCAGGTAGTTTTAGAAGGAAATTTGTTATTCAACTGCTGCAACTGTGTCAAAAAAAGAACATGAAAGTTTTGTATCATAGCCAATATGAAGATTGTGAAGAGGAAGAAATAAGTTAGTTGAGGCTGAATGTTGCTGGAAAAATCAGATTCACCGGATTTCTGTGAAAAGGTAAATGCAAAGTAGACCTCAATATTGATAGTTCTGGAAGAAATATCAACTTTAGAATTCTCATCAAATAAAGGAAACATTGTTTAGACTGTTTTTCTATTTTTCTCCTGGCTGCATTTGTTCTTGAAAAGTTTCTTCTACTACTAATTCTAGGAAAGAATACTAGAAATTAAATATGTAGGACACCAAATCAACAAAACTGATCACCTTTAAAAATGATATCTCACTCTTCTAAACTTCTTTGAAATTTTTGGGGAAAAATGAACAGTGTTAGTCCCTACAAGTTGAAATCAAATGGTCCCTTTTGAAATGTCTTCTACTGAGAAACATAGTTGTTCATGCAGTGGGAATATGAAGTGACCTCACATAAAATTAACTAAGGTGCCTACATGTGCTTTAAAACACAGCTCTTCCCCAAACCTAAAGAAAACAAAAGAAACAACTTCAAACCACCCAAAATGGGGGGGAAAAAAAGGTAGATGTATCAATTTAGTCACAACAAACCTGAGAAGGAGTAATACTGATCCATAGCTACTAAAGTAGAGAAGACTGTAATATAGATCCATTAGTGTAAATAAATAATCCTAGCTGCTGCTTTGCGTACTTCTGGGTGCTTTTTGATACTCAGGTGTGGCTATTGACTTCAAAAGAAATGGCACGTTGACAGATACTGATCTAGGTTTGGAAATTTGAGGCACATACTAGACTACAGAGCACTTCTAGGTACTCTGTAGGTGGGAAGGAGTTACTTGGTAAATTCAGAGATAAGATTGGGGCTTATATTTTTACTAAAATTATTCCACCAACAAAGAGTGACACATTTTAATCAGAATAGATAATGCTTGCGTAATTCTAAGCAGAGAAGGCATTTAAAGCTCTGGTTACGTCAGGGCAGGGATGCAATACCTTTCACTTGTTATAACACACAAATTTTAACATAGTTGATTTCAGGAGCCTGGAATTTAACATGTCTGAGTTTACAGACATACAATTTGCTTTCAGCTTGCAAATCTAGAGCCTCCACTGCCTTTGGATGCTTGTGCTTTGACATGAAGGTATATGATCTTGCTACCTCATTGGTTACCCAAGGCACAGCTGCCCTTCGTAGGCTGAAAGGAGTACTGAAACCTGCATGAACAAAAAAAGCAGGAGCTCCCCAGAAAGAGCTGGGTGTTTTCCATGCTCTAGAGAGGCGAGGGCTAGTAAGATAGCTCTCGGTCTCATTTTAACAGGTTTATGAAGGAATCAAAAGCCAAATGGAAACGCTGGCTAATACGGTGGGTATCAGCATACAGGGAAGGTGGTCAAAAGGTTGTCATCCATTTTCCAGTTTGACCACAGTGCCAGTGCTATTTCATGCTCTTTGTTCTTTAATGTTGCATAATGGTGTTTATATCCCTCGGTTTCAGAAGAAGTACTGTTCTTCACTAGGGTGCTGATACTGACAAAGGATGAGTTTGCACTTCACTTGATGCCTTTCTAGGCTTGTTTGTAGGCATGGTGGTAAGAGACTACAGTCAGACAATAGAATAATATAGAACTGAAGCTTTGTGACAATAAGATTGAAAATCACCTCATCTAATCCATTCCTCATGTGCCTCACTACAGTGATGTTGTCAAGTGGTATTTTAGACTCATTTGCACACACCTGCACTGGCACTAATACTTGTGCAGTGTCATGTTGTCTGATTTAGTAGGTGGTTTACCTGAAAATCATAGTAGTATGTTAGTCTTTAAGGACTGTTCAAGGAGGCTATAATCTCACTGTTTGCTAGTCCAAGAGGGATTTTAAATCTGTGTTGGACCTCAAACGTCAGTGAGTTTAAAAAGAGCATTCAGGTTAATGAATAGAGGACACACATCATAATTATTTGAAGGATGCTATTCTGGTTTCCTTCAGAAATTGTCTTGGGATTCTTGCTTGCTGGGTTTGGATTCACCTCGGAGTTATTTCGCTGTCATTGTGTATGGCTCAATAGTGATGTATATTAATTTCTTCCCAGACAGAGCATACAACATGATCGAGTCAGTTTTTCCTCACATGAAATATGAGGCTTCTAATAAGGAAAAAGCCCCAAATAATCCTGTATACAGTCTTGTTGGTAAAGTTCAAGGGACAATACTTGCAGCATTGTATTTGGGCAGCAAATGGTCTGCTGGAGGGGAAATTGGAACTTGTTCCTCACTGAGGTTGGAACAAAGGGAAGGAGAAAGACCTGAGAGGTCTTAACCTCCTTGAGGAATTGAGAGTGTAAAAGGATGTCTGAGCCCTGAAGTTTCTGCTGCTCTTACCTGAACACAGTAAGCTTGCTCTAAAACTGGATTTTAACTTTTTTTTTTCCCCCCTAATCTACTGTGTTGTTGACCATTATTTATTCTGTCATGGTTTCACCACTGTTCCTGAAAATAATATCCTATAATTAGTGACATTTTTGGTAGCTCTCTAATATTAATAATAATTCTGTATTTTGGTTATCTTATCACTTCAACTTCAGAAAGCTGAAAGTTATGTGACCACTAGATGGAGTTCAGTGAGCATATTTGAATTATCAGAAATTCTATGTTATGGTTGCATTGTAAAACAGTTAAAAGGAGTAGGTGTTTTGTGTAATAGCAATAAACGTTCATTTGTTCAGTTTAGATTGACTTGGACAAATTCCTCAAGTTCCTTGGGTTCTTCTTGGTTTGCCTATCCTCAAGGTATACTTAAGTTTGAACTTAAGATGCGTGCTTTACTGACAGATTGCAGTGCTCAGCTGTGGATGAAAGTATTGTTAGTCATGTAGGAATGGACTTGTGAGAAGACTGACCTTTCTGCAGCTCTCAATTATGTGAGCTAAAACTATTAGCTAAGATACTTAGCATTTTGCAACTAGCAGGATTTTAAATTTGTGTACATCTCTCCATCAGCACATACCTAATACTGTGTATGCAAGATCTGAAATAGAATGCCTTAGATTGCATCTATTTATGCCTCCTCCTCACCTCTCTAAATGTATAGAAAGCATAATAGGCACAAACAATCCCTTGTTTGTCAATTAAAAGAAACTTGTGGTATTAGCCATCTTCTGCAACTTCCTTCTCTAGGTAGGACAGAACTAAACCTTGCTATAATTTTCATAGGCATTATTTTTTACTTTTAATATGATCCTTGTCATTAGAGGTATCTTATATGAATGATAAACTGCCTCTGGTCTTAAGCCTGGTGGTATATTCAGTATTTCTAATGTCACAGTAGTTTTTTGTTTCTGTTGCATGCAAATCTCTTCTTAGGGCCTTGCTAAGTGTACAGCTCGTCAGTCAAAATTACATGGAAATTTAACCATGCTGTTCTCAAGACTACCTCTTGGAGTAATCAAACTGGCTTTCTTTTGAAGGATGGAGTTCTCTTGGAACTTTTCTCTTCCTCTGTCCCAGTCGTTAGTGTGTGGTTACCCAGTGTACTGCCACAGATTCATGGAAATGTACAGGCTAAAAGCCAAATCTTTGGAAGTCACCATATGCAATCCCCTGCTCAAAGCAGATCTGGTTAGAGCAGGTTGCTCAGAGACTGTGACAATCTGGTTTTAATATTCACAAAATGAAAATACTTTAACCCCAGCTGTCAATTGTCACGGTTAAAATTATGTAGAAAAATCCTTTTATGCAAATGTGACATTCTGTGTCCATTGCATCTTGTTCTGTGAGTGTATCTTCAAGAGCAGTCTGGCTCCACTCTTTGTCTTCCCATTAGGTACTGCAGACAGCAGTAAGCTCTCCTTTTAACCTTCACCTAAGGCTGAACTATGCAAGATCTCTTAGATTTCCTCGTGTGTGAACCATCATGATGGCCCTCCATTACACTCAGTCTAATAGGTCAATATCTTTCTTGTACTGAGAAGTCTGCTCAGCATGTTCAACTTGCTATTCAACGAGATGTCATCCTTATCTACTCATTCAGACCACATCTAGCTGATTTTGATACAAGGATGCTATGGTAGACTGTGTCAAAAGCATTCTTTTACTAATATTCTGATTATACTGATATACTGATGATTCAACGCCCACTGCTATCTCCTAGTCTTCTAGTCCACAGAGCCAACCATCACATCATAGAAGACAAACAGGCTGGTCAGGCATAATTTGTCCTTGGTAAATCCATATGGTCTACTTGGAACTTATATATACTCTTATTCTTTATATGTCAGAAAATGGCTTCCAGGAGGGTTTGTATCATCATTTTCTTTGAGACTGGGGTGAATCTGACCAGCTTGTGGTTTTCCATATCCTCCTTCTTGCCATTTTGGAAAGTGGATACGAGGGTTACTAAAAATAATTCATATTCGAACACATGCTCTGAATACTTTTGACAAACGAAGTGCCTAAGAATTTTACTCTTAAGACAGAGTAAAATTCATTGTTTTGCCTACAAAGCACAGAAAGAAACATGAAGGAACATGAGTTCTTGAGGAGAATAACTGGACAAAACTCTTCTATAAAATCTGCATGAATCAATCATTGCAGGACTGAATAGTTATTGCAACAGGAACCAACACCCGAATTTTCTTCTCCTCTGTGACCATTTGCATTAATTATGAACTGTTGCACATACACTTCTTTTTACTCTTGCAGGGCTATTAGATCTTCAGTTATTTCCCACAGCGTAGCTTTATCAGGCAGAAGTGAGTATGTTGCCTCCGATATATTATCATTGGATCGTTAAGGCACTCCAAAGAGCAGTGTTGGTTTTAATCTTTGGACTGTGGAGGCTTTAGGCCCACGTCTCTACTGTTCTGAGCTGATACACAGGCAGCTGCCAGATGGAAAGTAGTGCTCCACTGACAAATATTCATCATGTTTTGTGAAAAGCTGAATTTAGTCAGGATGTGTTAAGATCTCTAAGGAACCAGATGTTCACTCCAGTCGAGATGGCATCAGTTTGGGCATTTTAAATGTCATAGAGAACTTTGTGGGTAAAAATGTAAGTACCTACTTCAAATGTTTCAAGAGACTAAGGATATTTTTGTGGCTTTTATGCTAGGCCCTAGGGGCTTGAATCCTGCCTGAAGTATGTTCTCTTGCAGATATGGGCCTGTATCTTAATGTTTTCCTTTAGTGGTGCCTTTTCTGAAGACAGAATGTCCATGTTGTCCTGTAGTAACACATTCAATTAGGTCTCTCAAATTTGATCTCTATTCTCTCAAATTTCGGTGTTTGTCTAGGTGCCTCTAAGTTCTCATTTTGATAGTGAGAATTCCATAGGATGAGCTGAAGATTTTAACCCAGGTTGATTCCCTACCCTTCATAAATGTTAAACAGTGTCAAATGGAAACTTGTAAACATTGTTTCGAAGTGTCTGATTGCTAGCATGCATTTGGTTTGCACCTCTGTGATTATGCTTCTTGGAATTCATTTGATTGTCAAAGAGTTGCTTAACATGTTGATTTGAAATCCTTCAGTTCCCAAATGCAAAGTGATTATTAGTTACCTACTGTAATCAGAGGAGTGGTTAGAGGATGCTTGTGCTTTGGAACTGGATTTTAACTACTAGAGTTTCTTCTTTGTTACTTCTTACCTTATTGCTGGTTCCAGTAAATTGTTCTTATCTTAGCTCGTGCTCTTGGCCTTTGGTGCCTCCAATTCTCTCCTTCATCCCGCTGTAGGGAGAGAGGGGGGAGTGACTGAACAGCACATAGTTTGGGGTGTTTCAGTGGGAATACTAAATTTGGGAACACTATTCCTAGACCACCACCACTATTCCTTCGAGATATGATACTGAAGTGGGTAATATTGCATTGTGTCGCATTTCTGGCTGGGTGGTGACTGCTTGCGCAGTGTGGTTGCTCGTTACAATTCGGGAATCTCCTTAATGAAGCTGGAAACTTCCACTTTGCACGGAATTAATGTCTTAATAAAAAGTCTGCTTGTTGGCAGACTTCTTTACATTGTATCCTATTGAAATTTCTCCTTCTCGTTGTGATTTCTTCCCACCCCTCATGTCCCCATAATTATTTCCCTTTCAAGCTCTATTTGGAATGCTTTTTGTGTCATTGTTGTTACCATTGTGTTGGTCCAAGTCAGGTTCAGTTGCATTTTCTAAAATACTGTGAAAATATGATGCTAAATTTATTCAAGATATAGTTGGAATTAAACTTTCTCTTAACTGGTTTTGAATTAGAACACCTCCCAGGGTAATTTCCAATCTGACTTAGTCTATTATTCTTTCACATGTTTGTCTTTCCAAATTAAATCTTTGTCTTCCACTTTCCACTCAACCTACCTAGTACTTTACAAGTGAGGTAATTTTCTAGACATTTGGAAGAACTGTTTAGTGCATAATTTGTTACCTGACCTATTTTTCGCATATTCTCTTAAGACAAGCTACTTTCTTTTTTTGCTAGAAACATCTGCTATTATGAAGTCTTTGAAATTGAATGGAAAACTCTCTAAATAGTGCTTCCTTTTAATGATCTCTTAACTTTTGGTATCATGTTTGTAAGCTCAACTTTGTCAGGTCTCTATAATCCTACATTTCAGGTGGGAATGAAGTGGGCTTCTGCACTAGAAACAGTTAACTTGAATGTATTTTTGGGTAATGCCTTCTGTGGTAATTCCCATGACTGTTCTCCCTTGCATGTTTGCAAGGATGTCTTTATCTAGCCTTAGTGAACGGAGCAGAGCATTTCCCTTACTGACCTACTTTCTTGTTTTCAAAGAGGGTGGGATAGGTGGAGAGACAGAAGAAGGTACAGAGACAGTGCTGTGCAAGGGTTCATGATTATGTATGAGGTATCTCTGTCCTTCGTAGTAGAATTTATGCTAAATTCTTCACCATGACTTTTTTTGTTCTCCCTTCTCAAAAAGCTGTTCATTATTACTGCCTTAAAACATTTGGAATTTCTTACAGTCCGAGAAATGGTTTAACTTCTGCCTTTGTGAATATGGGGCTGACAGGAACTACGTGGATCACTGTCAAATGTTGTTGGTTTGGCCTTTTTTTTTCTTTAATATCATGTAGACACATTGATTATATTGCATTTAGGTTAGAAATGTAATGCGAAGCATATTGAGATGTGTTAACTGGGCAGATATTAGGGAAAAATGCTAATAAGTCTGAAATATTTATTCTGAATATATCATTGTAGCATGCAAATATTTCCTTGAGATAAGTTAATTTGCATTGGGGCAAATCTGTAGCTGACACTGTGGGTCTGTTTATTTCCTCCCTTAGTGCTTTGCTTAAGTGCTTTTCATGTAGCTTGTTTTAATCCCACTGAAATAATTCTGAGTTTTTAAGATCACTCTTTCATCCAGTTTTACAATTGGGTAAGTAAATAGGCAAATACATCTCAGTGCTTTCAGTTAAGCAGAAATATAAAACCTAGCAGCAACCTCTGATGTGGTAATTGATACCATTATGGTGTGGATTGGGACAGCTATTTTTTGCACATTCTTTGCCTTTAAAAATAGTTTAAAATATTTAGCATTTCTTCTCTGTGTCAGTTAAAGGTATTTATGTACTTGTAAAAGTCCAGTATGTGGAGTGGAGTCCTGTATGGGAGTCACTATAAAACCAAGAAATGTATGTATTTTAAATTTCATTCTATATTTTTGTTTTAGAGGTGAATTTTGGTCTGAATTAGATAGTCAGCTGTGGTTTTTTTTTAAATTATTTTTTTATGACTATTGATTATATGCAATCAAGGAGTAATAAAGTCAGTTTCTGGCAGGTGGGAATCGACTGATTACTTTGCATGCACGGAAGAAAGGAAAAAGTAAAGACAGCCTTCAGCTCCCTTGTGGTTTGCCTAAATGGATAATAGCATGCTCTGACATAAAGATTTGATTGAAGTGTATATAACATGCTGTTTTCTTTCCATAGCAGCAGTGATTTAAGAATTTCTACTTCATATTTTGAGTTTTTTATTTTGAAGGTTTTTTTTGTTTCAAACATGAAAAAGCACATATAGGTCAAGTAAAGAAGTGTTTGCCAGTACGAAATCTGTGCTAAGCATTCTGGGAGACTGCTTTCTTGCAGCAGATGAGGATTCTTTGTGGCTGGCAGCAGAAACTGCAGCAGTATCTTTGCAGTTTCCTTTCATCTTTGATTATGTTTTAAGAATCTCTGAGTATAGAAGCTCTTTCTGTGACCCTTTGGAATATCTTTTCATCTCTGTGGTGGAGTACAGCACCTGCCGAAAGCCTCTTGTCTTTTACAGCTGGGTATCCTTTGCTTTTCATCAGCCCTCTGATTTTTGTCTTCTGCGGCTGGATTTTTGGCAGTATTGGGCTTAAGCAAATAGGATTACATTTCAGTAGCTGATGGTTTCTAGTCAAGGAACATACTAAATGTTGGAAATAATGAGGATTGTACAAAGAGATATTTCTGCAAAGCACAGGAAAATTACTCGAGTCGAGCGAAGGAAGAAGACATTCTGCAAATGTAATCAGGGCTGCTAGAAATGCAAAATTCAACAGCTTTGGAATGGGTTGCACTACAAGTGTGGTTCTGTTTAAAGGCATTCGTACAGTTTTTGAGAGAAACTGTGGTTATATTTGCAAACAGCAAGGGGAAAACAATGCCCTTGAATACACAGCATTCAGTTTGCCAGATGAAGATTCAGGAATACTGATTCACTCATCCCTGGTAAATACAAACTGGTTTCATTAATACTCTTGTCTGCTGATTGAAAGCTAAATGAAAAACAGGATAGCATGTTTATTTAACATCTGCTATGCATAGACATGGATATATCTTGTCCTGATATTGTAGGGTGTTAGTGCATGTATGTGGCATGTTATATATGTGTGCATGCAGCTGTAATGTCAAAACTGGGGTTTCATATTCATTATATCATTTAGAATTGTATTGATAGCTCTGAAGAATTTCCACTCTGTAATTGTTATAGAAGACTGACTGCTGCTAGATCTTTCTAAACATACTCTTGGAATGTATTTGGCACTTTGACTGAAGAACAACTGATAATTATGTTGTTTAGGAAAAACTAAGGAAGGCATTGTTGAAACAGTAACCCAGGATTTAAGGTTTATTTTTTTCGTATGAATTTGAGTATATTTTTTTTTCTCTGAAACTGTTTAACTGTTTTATGTCTGTTTAACTTACTGAAGGGGATGCAGGAGCATTCTAGAAGAAAAAAAATTGGTTAAAGGGAGCAATAACTATTTGCTGAACCTGCTTTACTCTCAAGGGCTTTTTAGGTGTTGCCTGATGAAAAGAAAAAAGGCTTTAAAGTGAGACTGTTATCTTTGTACCCCCCAGGTTAATAACACTTTTGTGCGTCAGTGTATTACATTTAGGCTTGAGGGAGTGGAATTGCAACAGCTAATGTGCACTGCTTGCTTCACAATTGGGCTAGTTAGGGATTTAAATATTTATTTTAAATAATTTGAGTTTACTTGTTAATTGCTTGGTCACTGTCTAGGTAGTTGGGATAAGAGGGGTGTGGTACACTAAAATAGCTGGTCAGATTTTGACAAGCTTGTGCTATCTTGCTGGCATACCCATGCTGTGTAATTGCAGCTATGGAAAGTCTTTAGAAATTTCACAAAGCTTTGTTGCCTTTATGCTGTTTAGGTCCTTTTCTTGGTGAACTGAAATATAAGTAAAAAAAGGTGTGTGGTTGTATGTATTTATCTATCTATAGGTGTGTATGTGTATAGATACATGTATGTGTATTTATATACATGGATACACGCATAAGCTTCCAGGAAAGAATAATCTGAACTGTCTTCAAATGCTTAAAATAATTTAGAGTATCTATATTACTCTTCATGGTAATATTGCATTTGCTTAATGTGGTTGGATATTAAAAATAAAATGGCTTCCTCTGGGTATTAGAAGCCCTTTTACACTGTTAGCCATTTTTAAGTTAGTCTCTAACAGAAGATTGTTAGAAAATTGTTAAATTCTGGGTAATTAATACTTTAAATAACTTTTGTAATCCATTGAATTTAAGACCTTACCCCTTTAGTAGCCTTGAATTCTACATATAGTTAGATGAGTGAATGAAGAGGCAGAGAGGTGGTTTTTAATGTTATATCAATTATTCTAACTTGGAGGTTGCATTGAAAATTTTTGGGTTTGGGGTTTTTTTTTTGTCTTCTTCTTGGTTTCACGTGGAACTGTTCCAGCAATAGTTGGGTTTTTTTTTAAATTTATCCCTGCAGAATTGGTGCAAAGTGCCAAGATTAGGCACAAAATAATGCTTAGTCTGCCATTTACAACTGAAATTCCACATCTGTCACTTAGGGATTTTTTTTCAACTCCAAAATGTCTAGATGCTTTTAAATAATGATACTATTTTTTAAATTTTCCTTTATGGCTTTGTCAGCTTGGTTTAACTGGAAGTAGTGGATCAAGATAAGTTTCTTCCTGACATAAGTACCTGAAGTTCAGTATGGGAGAGTGTGTGGAATAGAGGAGTCAGAATGACTTCCTGTTCATTTCACTGGAGCAGTGTAGTCCATAAGAACAAAAGTCAAAATTTTACAAGAAAAAAACAGGACATTGTTAATAGGTCACGCTCCTGATGATCAGAACTCACACTGGCTGTTGCTTTCTTAGATGTTGTCTGAGGCTGGTGAGCGGTTACTACTTGACTTACCCTGAAGAGTGGAAAGTGGGATTCTCTGAAGAATGGGAAGAGGGGGAAAGAGGAAAGATATTGCAGTCCTGGCAACAGTGACCACTGATTTTATGAAAGTCATTTAAGTATATAAGACTTCAGTCTCTTAAATTGCATAATTTCTGTACTCTTTGCTATAAAACCTAATTTGTCCAGCTCTTTCCCTTCCGAAGGGATGGCTTTCAGCAGGATAAATTAAGTTTCTCCTCACCGAGAAGGTGTGCAGGGAGGTGAAGGCTATAGGAATCCCCTCCTCTGAAGAGAAGCTGTATGGACAAGACCGAAAGAGAGCAGCACTGTCACTTGCCTGTCTTGTCTTTTATTTTGGTGTGTGTTGCAACAGATGCAAGTTGTGGGTGTATGGCTTCACCTCCTTGTTTGTCTGTGCTGTAACAAGTATCTGAGCTGCAATTTCCTGGCTTTGCTGTCTGGCCTATTTAGCCACTTTGGATCAAGTATGTTCTGATATAAAGCTGTTGTCAAAACACCGGTGAATTACTGGGAGCCCTTTAATTTAAGAACACATTGATTCTCTTGCAAAAACAGTATTGAGAAACTGTGAACAGGAAGTTCTCAGGAAGTAGTTCCCCTTGAAGGAAAAAATCACCTGTTCTGAGAAGAAATAAGGAGGCAGAAGCAGTAGATTTAGTGTATATTTTTCTTATTTACCCTGTAACCCAGAGGTCAGGAAGCTATATCTTAAGTCTAGTTAAATCTAATTACAGTTCTACCTTAAGCAGGCCTGCTCTTTTGATTGCTTGAAGGAAAGATACAATAAAGCCTGTGTGAGGATGTCTTCTCAGAAGTACAGTTTGTTTCTGTCCATTCCATGTCATTTAAACTTGCAATGAAAATGCTATATCTTAGCTTTGGGAATGTTTCTAACCTGTCACTTTATATTGGTAAGACACAGGATCTCTTCGGATCTTTAGGTCCACGTGAATAAAGATCATTATTAATTTAATAAAAGATTATAGATTTAGTTTGATACGATATTAAAAATATATTTTTCCCAAATGTCCACCTTGGGCGTATTTATTTTGGACAAATGTTGAGAAAACATTTTAATTTGCCTAATTTTGTAGTAAGTTGAACAATACAGTTTCAGAATACTAGCTTATATGCTTATCTACATTATTTAGTTTGTTTTAATTTCTCTATGATTTTTTTTTTAATCCATTCTCAGCATGATATTACATGTTATATCTGCTGTGTTGCTGTATCTTAGAGTTAGGAGTTTTTTTCATGGCCCTTATTTTTATATTCAAATTCCAATTTTTTTTTGGTGATTGTTGTATGACCAATGACTATCTTAGAGTGAAATGGTAATGTGCCAGTTAGAGCCTAAACAGCTGTTTTGGGTGGAAGACAAAGCTGGAAAGTGGGCAATGGAGAATGATGTGTTGGCAATTAAACTAGCAACATTTAAAAAGTTTGAGGTTTGCCAACAAGCTCCTTGAAGTATTCAGTAAGGGAAGAGGCTAGATGATTGTGCTAGGAGCACAGATGGAAGAGCTAGAAATTTCTAAAGTGACACAGAGTGTTTATTTTGACGTTTTTTTTTTTAAATATATTTGTCTGAAAATTGAAGAAAGCAACTTGCTTTTTTTCTGTGCTTGAAATGTTTTCCACTCAATTTGCTTCTAATGACCTATTCAATGCTGCCATTTCTCTTATTAAGCTTTAGAACCTTGTAGTTTGGTAAACCTACTGAAGATAGTATGGTTGCTGTAGCATGTGCAAGATGGGGCCTAATATTTTTAAGTGGTCCTTTAATTTAATAAGTCTGATGTGGAAAATATCTGTTACTTAAATTGTGCTTACACAATTTCTGAGAAGAAGTGTAGGGCATTTTGAAACATTGTATATCCAGCTTTTAATAAGAGAGATTTAGGTATTTGGTGGAAACAGGACTGCTAACCTTATCTTTTAGTAACTGGAGTTTCTTTGTTTGTATCACCTGTTGACTTGACAGCATCATCATCATTAAGTGTTCCTGAGTTCTTCTGTGACTGCCTTTCCTATCCTGCTCATGAGTCATTTGGTTTATTAATAAACTGTGACGTCTTGAAGATATACCAAAATCTGGGCATGTGGGAAGATCGACTAATGACAGCAATGAGCTACGTGATTCTGGAGATAACTCCACAGCAGACATTCATGTTTCAAATATTTTGATTTCAAATGAATATTAAATTAAATATGGATGATTTTTCAAAAAAGACTTGATTTAACATGGGATGTGTTTAAAATAAACCTTAAAACTTCCATTTACTAAAAGCCTTATATTAAGGTCTGTTCTTGCTGTCTGAATTTGCAAATAAACATCAACCTGCTTATATACAGTAGAAAAGTTTAGTAGAAATAAAGCAGAAATATATAAAGGAGGGAGATCTAAGGAAGTAATTCTGCTGAGTAACTGGAAGTTGTTTTATCTTAATGTGCTTAAACAGCTCAGGCAGCAATTCTGTAATGATGTGCAGACAATTTGATGGCTTGGTCTGTTATTTCACTCTCATAATTTGCTTCGACTTTTAACTGCATTATGAGTGGCTTTCATTCAGCAACAACTGGAGCATTAGACCCTTAATAAGGAAGAAACAGATACGTATGAGTACAGCATCTAACTTGCTTGGGTTTTTCCATGGAACATTTGAATTAGAGTACTTCTTTTATCTCCTTTCATCTTACTTCTCTGGCTGAATAAAAACCTGGTGTCTGATGTGCTGACTTGTAGTTTTGGCTAAATCTCTTGATGGTTTATGTAGACTTCTTTTCATTAGAGTCCTTTGGGAAGAATGCTTGAATATCCATCTCCTGATGTCCCTCTGCCCTCTCAGCAGGAGAAATTGCCACACATATCCACCAAATGCGTATTTCTTACAAATATGGTGCTTTGAAAGATGCATGAGAGAATGATCACGCAGAAGTTGACAGGCACTCAGTGTACTGGCATGCAAAAGATAAGATTAAGCATCTTAAGGAAAAAAATCTTTAAGACTGAGGACAAAATCTTGAGGATAGTTGGTGGAGTCTGCATGCATAAGCTATTGTTCATCCATGACAATGTTGGTTGGACTACCATAGAAAGATCTCCAACCCAAAAGTATGGCATTATGTAACATCCAGGTAGAAAACATGTTCCCTTTCAATGTAGCAGCAGGGAATCTTGGAGGAGCAGAATATCTTGTATGGAAAACAAGCAACTTAAGGAGAGTTAAAAAAAAAATAAATTAAGAACAGCACAACCCCATCAACCAAAACCACCCAAAACAAACCCCAAAATCCCAACCCTACAAAACCCCCCAAAAACCCTGTAAAGCTCTGTACAGTCTTGGGGGTTGGGAAGATGATGTCTGTGGTGGAGAAGCTGCCTGGGTGAGGATTTTAAGGCTAGAGTTAATGAGCACACAGAAAGAAGTTGACTTCTCTGCTCCTCTTTCCTGATTAATATGTCCACAGCTTTGGAGGGGCCTGAATTGCTCATTTGCGTCATCTGTAGATGCAGGTATCCTATTCTGTCATGAAATGAAATGCAATTGAAGTAAATCGTAGAATCATGTAATGGTTGGGGTTGGAAGGGACTTTAAAGATCACCAAGTTCCAACCCTCCTGGCCCCAGGCAGGGAACCTTCCACTAGACGGGGTTGCTTAAAGCCCCAGCCAGCCTGACCTTGAGCACTTAGGGATGGGGCATCCACAATCTGTCTCTCTGGGCAACTTGTTCCAGTGCCTCACCACCCTCTTGACTAAAGAATTTTTTCCTAATATCTCATCTAAACCTACTCTCCTTCGGTTTAAAACACATTCACCCTTGTCCTGTCACTACATACCTTTGTAAATACTCCCTTTCCAGCTCTCCTGTAGGCCCCTGTTATGAACTGGAAGGTGCTATAAGGTCTCCCCGTAGCCTTCTCTTCTCCAGCTGAACAACCCCAACTCTCTCAGTCTGACTTCATAGGAGAGATGCTCCAGCCCTCTGGTCATCTTTGTAACTGTCCTCTGGACCCACTCCAACAGGTCCATGTCTTCTTGTGCTGAAGACCCAAACCTGGGAGCCAACTGCTAACCCTTGCAATGTTCTTGATTCTTAAAACTCTACAGTGTGAAGTCCAAGACAGCTTTGTATTTCTGTTTAGAGAATTAACAATCTTCTCTAGGAGCAGATCTCTCCTGGAAAAAGTCACGTAAAATTGATGCTACACAGTGAGAAGACTCCTCCCTCAGGCTTGCTTGGCACAGAACTGCTTTCATTTGAGAGAACTTCAAACTTGGAGATTTGGTTCACTTTTTGGTTTGGTATCTGTTCTGTCAAATTAGTTTCTGATAGTCATAAGGTCCTGTCCAGTTAAGAAAAAAAAACATTTTTCTGGGTCACAGAAGGTCTGCTTGTGTATGTCCTCTCTGTAAGGAGATATGTCAAAACCATAGAGAAATGAAAAGTGAAGTGTTAGTCTTGAAGTCTCCTATACTGGCCAATTTCTGCTGTGTTTTTTGTGTTTATTTGTTTGTTTGTTTCTTCTCCTCCCCTCCCCGGACTACAAGGAAGTCAGTTTTTCCCTGAAAACAGATGGGTATCTACTAGGGTGGTATGAGATGAATTGGTCCCTGTTGAGTCAAGCAACTGCACCTCAAATTGATACTTCATAGATAACAGTATGCAAACGTGTGACATGGACAAGACTTAAGTTAATGTGTGTTTTGTTTAGCTCTGCTGTGATTTTAAACTTAGTTTGTGTTGTCACAGTATAAGAATGTCCAAAATAAGGTACTGTATCTTGTCTGTCAGATATCTGTCTAGTTGAGAAATAATAATGAGATATGCCATGTTGGTGTTAACAACTTTAACCATATTTTTTCCAAGAGATAAAGAGCTTTTAAAAATGCATTGTGCAGAATCGCTGTGGACCAAAGAGAAGCACTCACTGGGGGAATCCTTTAACTTTATGCTGCTATTAAAAAAGGGAGATCAGTTTTTTTATTCCAGCTTCTTGAGTGGTAATACAAATCTGTACATTGGTGTTACCTTTATTCGTCAATGCAACTTATTTATGATTGAGACCTCTTCTATGTATTATCTCAGCATATTTGTCTATCCAGGCTGCTTGACTCTCCCTAAAAATAATGTTTTGAGAGTAATTTTAACTGCAGTGCAAAATTTGAGATTGATATTGTTCATATTGACTTAGAAATGCCTCTCCGAAGAGGGATTGTTGTTCTACATGGTACAGAATGGGTTTATTTCTTGCTTTAACAAAGCAAGTCAGTAAAATGGGAGTATTGTAGCTATAATGTTTACAACGTGAAAAGTTGCACATGTAGCACACTCATATCTGTGTTTTATGGTTTTCCTTTTTTCATCCTTGTTTCTGACTGAGCATGTTCTCCTTGTTGGTGGGACTGCAGATTATATGTTTGCAGTGTTTGCCATAGGAGGAATGACTCTTCCTAACTGACTTTTGTGCGATTTTTTCTATTTCATCTGAGTGTAGTGTGGATGACAGGGCATTGCCAGTTGAACTGCATCTGCATTCCATCTGCTATCAGACTTTCTCTTGAACTTGTGAATATATTCTTCCAGGGCAAGCGCATATCTGCTGGTCACTTATGAAACTTGGCAGTACGAATATATGTATAGTTGCAACACTGAATCTTCCACTGGCTTGTGAAATGTTACCCTTTAATACAGCTGCAAGGCAGGCTGCCAAGTGTGGGAGGGTAGTGCTGGAATATCTTGTACTGATACAGATGAGAGCAAGAAATACCGGCTTTTCATGGTCCTTGTCCTTCTGCTGAAGTGGGTCCATATTTTCAGATGAGCTACTGCCTTAAAAATCCAGCCCAAAACACAACCAACCAACCAAAAAAACCCAATCCCAAAACCCCTAACAAGACAGAACATCGAACCCCCTCCAGTTGTCCATCCTTCTCATTTTTAAATTAATTTTTAAGAGTGTCAAATCCTTCCATTTTCACATATACAGGACATGCAAACCTACACCAATATGATATTCCTCCCCCTCCTCCTCCTCCCAGTTGCTACAGGTTAAGTGACAGTTCTTTCCCTAGAATGGCTAACAGGGGCAAGTTTGGTGGCTGTAGTTATAGCTGGTAGGTTTAGTGATTTTGATTCAGCTTTTAAGTAGGACTTGGAGCAAAAGAAGGGCCGTTAAACCAAACTACTCAGATTTTAGCTTGTTCTTACAGGGAGGCAGGGTAGTCATCCTTTCTTCCATTAAAGTTCAGAGGAAATTCTCATATGCCACCTTTTCTCTTACTATCATTCACTTTTCATTATATGGTATTTTACATTAGGTAAGCAAGTTCTTGGACTGAAAAGTGATTTGGAGGAATAGGAGAGTGTATGTGAGGAACTTGTCTATTGGGCAGCAAATACTAAGACCTTTCTTATCTTCGTGATTTTTTAATTACATAGGCTATTCTTAAAGAGTATATGATGCAAGAAGGGAGCCAACTGTTTAGCTGCTGGAAATGATGGGAGAAGTACGGTTGTTAAAAGTGCCATGTGAAGTCCTTCAAGCCATTGTGTTTGTGAAAAGATGAAATGCATTGTTTCCATAATGATCTGAGTTATTTTGCAGATAGGTCTCTAGCTAGTAATTTCCTGCAATTTTGGGAGACATGTTGGAAGTGCAATCAAATTACTTTTGTGTGGTGACATTCTGTTTGTGCATTGTTTTCCTGTATTCTCTATTGATCCTTATATTGTTGCCTGATGCAACAAGTCGAATTTTTTTTTTGTTATCATTTTTATTTTAATTGCAGTTAAGGGGGTTGAAACGATAGGTCATGTAACAAGGTGATAAATTTTCAACATGTCTTAAAGTCCTGGGTTTCATCTTTCACTTTTTGAATCATAATGTGTTATTGGGAAATTTTTTTAATACACATCTTCATTAAAGTAGCTTAAATCTTTCGACTGTGTGATGCCTGGATAAGCAATACTTCTTGGGATTTTGTGTGGTTGGTTTGCTTTGAGTTTTTTTCCTTTCTCTGGTTTGTTTTGGTTTTTTGTTTGTTTTGCATTTGTTTGTTTTCCATAAGTATTTTTTCATGAATTAAATTCTTAAGGTAATCACTAAGTCCTCAGCTGAAAGTAAATGTTGAAAGTACACATCAGTTTAGCAGTTAAGGTCTATGAAGGATGTAGCTCTGGAGGTACTGCTTCACACTTTTGTTTTCATTAAATAAAAGAACCTCAGCTATAAAGAAAAAAAGAAGTAGCTGTAGTACGACTCCCTTCTGAGGGGAACTGATGGCCCTATATGCTGACTGGACTCATCCCGCAGGGAAGTCTTCTGCCTTCCTGGGGCCCAGGGGAAGGATATTAGTAGGAGACTCCCTGAGTTAATCTGGCCCTCTGATTATTATCCATTGGTGGTGGTTCAGGCTGGCAGCGATGACATTAATGAAAGAGGTACCAGGCTAATTAAAAAGGACTTCAAGGCACTGGGTTGATTAGTTAATGGGACAGGAGCACAGGTGGTGTTCACCTCAGTTCCTGCAGTAGCAGGGATGAATGAATAAGAAGAGTAGGAAAACTTGTCTTATCAATAGGTGGCTAAGGGATTGGTGCTACCAGCAGAATTTTGTTTTTTTCATCCATGGGGCAAATTCTGTGGTACCAAGCCTGCTAGAGTCAGATGGACTTATCTATCTAGTAAGGGCAGAAGAATTCTAACCCATAAGTTGTCAGGGCTGAGCGGGAGGGCTTTAAACTAGGTTTGTAGGGGGATGGAGTTGAAACCAGGCTCTCCTGATGTCAGGAGAGGCTCTAGATAAGCCTAAGGGTGGAAAGCCCGAGTTAGAAGTGAAATCAGCAGCCCAACTGAAGTGCATGTACACCAATGCACGCAGCATGGGAAACAAACAAGAGGAGCTGGAAGCCCTCATTGCAGTTAAGAAGTAGAATCCTTTGTTAAATTAAGCAGAAGAAATACTATTTAAAGCTTATAATTTTTTTTAAGTCTTCATTAGTGTGAGCAGTTGCAAGTGCCTTATAATAAGGTTGTGCGTTTCTGGTTGCAGTTGAGTATAATTGCAGCCCATCTTTCTGAAACAAATTCCTGTTTGGCAGCTGCATCCTGTATTGGTGTAATTTAGTTTAAGCTGTTCTGTGCTTCCGTTTTCTGAAAACAAAAGGGGCTGGTCCAAAATAAAAAGTGTAACTAAATGTTCTTGAACTATTGTCTACCTTGCTTTACACAGGAAGATCTGTTTTGTAAATCTGACTAAACTTCTGGTTTCCTTCTTAACTCTTAAAGAAACTTTATGCATACTGTTTTCTAGAGTTTGTGTATGGGAGAGGCAGCTTAAAAAGTAAATGGATTGAACTTGTATCACCTAGAGGAAAAGACAGAGGCATAGTAAATCATTATTGGCTTGACTAAAATGTTCTTATTTCTTTCAGTGCACTCATTGGAAATGTGCTTGCATTATGGATTGGATGGGCAAACTCTTGGTCAGACTCAATTTTGTGGGTGCAGTAAGTTGAAACAGCAGTATGTTATACAGGTATGAGAGTGGACAGAAGGGGGAAAGAAAGAAATATCAACATCTTATGTTAGGTCTGAAGACCTGAAGTTGTGTCTTCTTAAAAATACTAGCACTAAATGAGGATATTTGTGTTTCTCCACAACTTCATCTGCTTTCTGCAGATTAGGGTGACTTTCTCTTCTAGTAGAGAATAGATAAATATTCATGCTAAGTTAAATTTAAGATGTGAGTTATATTGAAGTGAGATAACTAACTGCTCCAAGAAGTGGAACAGAATTGAGAATTGAATGAGGGTGGTGGCTTAGTTTCCACAGCTGTCTGGTTCCTTAGTGGACAGAGTCTAAAATAGGGATGTGCTTCTCTGGGGAGTTAAATTTTCTCTCAGATGTATTTTTGCTTGGTAAATAAAGCTACTGAGGTTTGTGTACTTGGAGGTTGCAGCTCATTAGTGTTCAAAAGAAACAAAGGGAAGACCGAAATATTCCTCTCAAAACCTGGAGAAAACTTCTTGTCACAGTTCACTTTTTTTTTTTTCCAGGAGGAATTTAGCATACAGTCATATGCTAAAACTACTGTGTGTGGAAGTTGGATTAGTCAAACCTTAAAAATTGCCAAAAATGTCAGCTAGGTTGCATACAAAATTGCTTTGCACTACAATAAAGAATTGCACAGAAATCATCCCAATAAAATTGCTGCTTCTTATTTTGCCAGTGTGTGTATGTGTGCACTGAAGAGTGTCTGTAAGTAGCAGTATAGTAGAAGAGTAGATTGGGTTACAAAAGCAAAGTTGAAGCATGACTTGAGTTTATGTTGTAGCTAAGGACAGGAGCTTAACCAAAGCACTGTGTACCCCTGAATCTCCAGGCCAAGAGATGCTTTTGCAAACTGTTCACAAGACAAGGGAGACACCTGGTAGTTGAAGGGTTAAGTGCTTAAGAATTAAAGATGTAAAGATGTTTTTTCAATTTTATTTTGAGTTAGCATCTTTGTAGAGCATATAAGATTTTTACTGTGAGGGCAATTTGATGCAAAGCTAGAACCTTTAATATGGACTTAGCACCAAGATAAAAAAGATCATCCCCACCCTTGCCCCAAAAAAGAGCAATGTATCTGTTTGAGGCATTGATCCTGGAGAATTTACTTGGTTAGTAGCTGGTTGTTGATGGTACCTGAGTAAGGAATATTAGTGTAAATAAATCCAAAAAGGAAATACTTAGGGGTTTATACTTCTGAAGAGACACAGTTGTCAAAAAGTGATTAATTCTTACACTAAAAATACTTCTAAATTACTGAAGCCTTGACTTTTACGAGTGCTGTACAAGACTTGGACTGTTTTACACGGTCATTTTAGAAACACACATTCTGTTTTGTGTTTGACTCATAACCTTAAGGCATTAAAATGGATCCACCTTTTTTGTTTTTTCCCTCTCGTCAGAGGAATACAGCATGCTTAGGGGGCTGGCCTTTGTCTGTCGTGCATTCTCACCATAACAGATTTAGCTAACTGCAGCTGAGAAGTTAGACTAGTCTGTACTTTCTGTTGCTTGTGGCAGGGAAAAAGCTATTGTTTTCACTGGATCATTGGCATGTCGATAACTTTGATGCCAAAAAGCATACAGTTTTGCTGCTGTTTGTATTTTCAATCAAAGAATGCAGGCAAGAACAAACAGAAATCCTAAGAAAGAGCTTTCTATAGAATCTCCACAGAAGGGCAAGGATGCATGTCCTTGTGAAGTGGAAACAGAGAGTCCTGTGGTAGTGCTGGTAAGAATTGTTTAAATAAGCTATCTCTTCCCTTTAATAATTCCAGTTTTGTTTATCAGTGAAAAACTACTTACTCTGACACTAATGAGAAGTTCCAGCATTCTTACTTGGAAATAACTCGTGTTTAACATTTAGGTTTAATTCTTTCTGTGTTGTTTACCTTTTTTACTGTTTTTTACTGTTCTGGTTTGCCAAATCTTTGGTTCTCTTTGAGGGTGACTTTGGAATTTCGTTTTCATACTGGCTGCTTTTCAGTGTGTCTAGCATAGCTAGAACCTAGCATGAAAACTATGCTTTAAAATACTTTCTAGCACCTCTATTTTTTAATTGCCCAGTATATCTTTTAATTAATATATATTTGAATTCTCTGAAATGTATGTGTAACAGTTAAAGTTTACTTAAATTATCAAAGAACTGTTTAAATAATTCATGAGTACTTCTGTTAAAGGATCTGTTTTTCATTGCCTTCACTGCACATTATTTAGGAATTGAAAGTTTTAAAATAGCTTCAAGTGAGGGAAAAGGGAATATATTTGTATATGGGAGAAGTAATCAAATAAGAACTATTTTTTCTTACATATTGCTACACACTCAGTTCTGTTGGAGACTTCAACAGTACAGCAAGAGAGCATAATAAGTGAGCTGTAATGAATCCACTCACTCTCTCCAGCTAGGACAATAAACTTTTTCAAGTAACAGAGGAGGATTGTTAAACTAATAACTTATATATCAGTAGAAAGAAGTGCTTTGATAGTTCTTACTAAAATTCCAACTTAGTAATAGTTCTTACTTAATTGCTGCTGATGATGGTCCCCTCTTCATTTATCTGTCTGTGGTTGAAGTTAGTTGGGCTGTGATCCTCAAATTGTGCTGTCCCTCCTCTTATCTGAGCTTCACACTAAGCATTTAAGAGTTGAAGTAAAACATTTTGGCCATTTATATCTAGTAATACTCATATGTAACTTTTGGGAATCTGTATGGGAATCGTTACTGTATATGACTGAAAGCATACATGTGTGCTAGTAAGAGAAACTTTCTTTTCCTTGACACTGTTTTCTTAAGTTTCATTGTATTCAGAGAGTTGTGAGTAAAATGTGGGATTTTTTTGTATGGGTGTGTTCTGATTTCTGGTCCAGATTTTCATCAGTACAATATGAGCTAATCTTGTGTGTGCTTTCCTGCCTTTGGAATGTTTAACTTTATTTAGAACTGTTTTTATTCCCCCATGAATACTCAGAGAGGATATTAGTGTTTCTGCAGATACTTAGAGTACTGCAGCTAATCAGCAAGCATATGTACTTACTTAAAAAGAAAAAAAAGTATGAAACAATACTGTGTTTATTATAACCATTTATGAACTACCTCCTTATAATTTTCCAAGTACTACTACATTTAATGTTCATGGAATATTATACCTCCAATGTTTGTCCTCCCTTTTTTCATTTTCAGATAAAGTGGGTGCATTCAAAACAAAGGTCAACATTTAAAGGGAAGAACATTTAGGTTCCACATAGGTCACATGAAAAATCTCATTTCAGTTGCTATTTTGCTGTTAATCTGTTTTATATACATGTAAAGAGAGAGACAAGCATATGTATGGCACATAGTTATAGATAGTATAACATCCCTTTTTGCTTCTCCTTTTGTCTAGTTATTGAGGGAAGCTAGATGAAGTGGTGCAAAGACACTTTGCAGCAAGTGTACTGCCAGGCACAAAGCTAAAAGTAGGGTGCTATGTTTCGTTTAACACTGACATTTGGGTCCATTTTTCTTTCATTAAATTGTGATGTTGCACTACATTTTTAATGGAACACTGAAAAGAGGTGTCTTGTCACTGGTACAGAGTGCAGTAAGGTAATAAGTAAGACTGGCAACATTGCTACTTGCTGTAACAAAATCTAAACTTCTTGTTTTCTTGGAATTACATTAGATAGCAATCCTCAAAAGCATATGGAACAGTAGGCTTCTACTGTTACTCCAGTAATACTTCTCATCAGCTATTGCCTAAAACCTTCTTTCAGGTGTGTCTGTATTCCTTTTATGTGGGCAATTATGATGTGATTTACCTAGTGGTCAAGTTTTTTGAGTGTTCTTTATGAAGATGAGAATCAGCGGTCAGGACGTGAAGGAAGGAACAGATTTTTTTGTCATATTCATTTAATTATTTAAATGTATTCACTGAGAGTGAATACTCCGCTAGAGTATGGAGGAAACCTGGTATTTCTAATTGGAAGCATCCCATGCGTTATTGAAACAATGTTATTTGATTGAGTGCCTGAATTATTGGGGGGGTGTTATTTGATGCTGTGCCTGAATTAATCTTTCCTGGTTAGGAGGGTTCACAAAAGGAGTTTCTGCTGCTTTCAGTGCCAGTATGTCACTACGTGTGCTCTCTTGTTTTCCTGTGATTTGAATTAGATTATGTCATAACTTTGCTTTTGAGGCTAACAAGCAGGAAGAGCCCATGGAAAAAGCATTTAGATTTTTTGTGTGGTGCCTCAAAACCCTGCTTAGGATGAAGTGCTGCTGTTGTGCTAGCTGTTGTAGAAGTTACTGGATGAGTATATGTGCTGTCCAGCTGCACTTTGATAGTCAGAAGTAGTACCTGCTTATCAAAACAGATGATATTTCTGGGAAGTTGAATCTTTTGGAGGTCATCTTGCTGCTTGGAGACATGCTGGCAGTATGAAATGTAAAAGTTATAATAGTTATAATAAGCTCTAGGATACAAAGAATTTTTTCAATTTATTTTTAAAACCCCAACCTGGGCAATTTATTGTTTATTGTGTCAATGTTTATTGACACAAGATAATAGGGAGCTGTTACCTGTGTTTAGTATTAAATAATCTTATTTTTTTCCACAGTGGCTTGCCTCAGGCCAATGTTGAGAAATACATAACATGTATTCATCTATTTTTATGCTGTTTCCTGCTAGTGCCTGTAGCTCCATTCTGCTCTTCATGGGAACTTGTTAATTTGCAGGTGTATATGCTAAATATATTTTTATAAGGTAAATGATGTTTTGTAGGAGGCAGCTAACAGTATTCAGTGTGCAAACATGACCATCTTTTGCTTTCTGAGATGACTATTGAAAGATAACATTTCTCTCAATTTAAGCATACAAGAAAAACATGTACTGTGGGGTTTTTTTCCTGTAGTATGTAATGAAGGCAATCATTAAACTCTTAACTCAAAATTTCTTTTGTCTGATGAATTTCGACACTGCTTGTCCAAATATATGTACTATTTTCTGTAACTGGCAGATTCTGGTTACTGTGTGGGTGTCATGACTGCTTTTTTGAAATGCTTCTTATTTCTGATAAGTTTCTGTGCTTACAATACTTAAGGAAGAACCAAAGTGGTGCAGCAGATAATTTGCTCTTTTATGTTCCAACAAATATAGCATTGGCTGTCCTGAGTGCTGCAACTCATGAAGCCGTATGCTCTTAGCATTTTCCTAGATTACAGAAATAAAAATGCCATTGGCTGCAGATTAATAGGAAAAGTTAAGCCTTGTTTGAAAGACTGACTTTTAGTGCCTATAAACTCGATGTTGCAGTTTTGACTGGGCTGAGTTTTATCTGTGTCAGCTGGTCCATAAATCATAGTCAACAATACCATAACTACCAACATATTTTGTCTTATATGACGTGAAATAATAGACCAGGTTTTTTTGTTGTTGTTGTTGTGGTGGTGTTTTTTTTTGTTTGTTTGTTTGTTTTTTTGTTTTTTTTTTGTTTTGTTTTTTTTAATATGGAAGAGCTGGAGAGAGAATCTGCTTCCTTGCACTGTTTTATGTTTGGCTAAATGCCAGCATCAGCATGCTGTTTATTGCTTTCTTTTTTTGTATCTGGTTCAAACTGATAAAACATCCTCTTCCTTTTGAATCTGATGAACAACTAAGAAAGCAATGAGTAACATTTAGGAGAAACGTGAGGAAGCAAATTCTTCATAAATTTGTACGTAAATAATATTTCTGCAAATCAGGTACCTTACTGATTAAATAGGAGAGGTCTGTATTCAAGACCTCAGCTATAGTGAGCTTTAGATTCTATAAAAGCTTCTAATGAGGGAGGATTCCATTTCTTTTTTTAAATCTTGTGTTTACAGCATGCAAAAAAAATGTAAACAAAGCTTTTATTCTTTTAAGATCCCTTCTCATAAACTTTATGCTTGTGGTGAACCAGTTTTGTGACTACAGGGTAAAGTGAAGCATTTGCAATGAATTGGATGATTTTTGAAGCTACAGTATATGCATCTTCGGTTTTTGTGTTAGAGAAGTGATGTGTGTGTGTGTGTGTTTGTGTGTGCGTGTGCCTGCCTGCCCATGAAGTTATTTTAGTTACATTGGCTGTAAAAGTAATCTTTTTACTCTATTGTTGCTGGTTGAATGAGAGAATCCAGCTTTTTTCCAGTCTTCATATATCATCTTCCCAAGAGAATTGACAAGAGGATGCATGTAGTTCTTCAGCACCAGGGAGAAGTGGAAGAGAATCCTGATCATATGCAGCACCGTGTAAAAATCCACTACCCATTTGAGATGACAGCTTTCCCTTGCTACCAGGTTGAGGAATTGGGGCTGTGATCTAACTGCTCACTAGTTCAGATAGTAGATGTCCTAATATGTGAGCTTTCTGACTGTACTGACCACGCAAATATTTATTCTCTTCTTTGAAAAGCTCCCCAAATTGCCAGAAGTGGTCACACAGGCATCTGATCAACATTTCAGAGATACAGTCTGGCTGAAAGCTCACTGATTGGAAGGAATTCTCTCAAGCCAGATCACCTTCTAATCTGTCATAAAAGCTCTGGCTCTGTTGCTGGTATTAGTGTGAGAAGGCTCAGGAACATGCTGTGAGATGGAGGGTCCTTCTAGTGTCATCCCTGCTTTCAATTAATTTAAGCCAATTGTGAAGCCAGATCTTTTTAGCTAACCGATGAGAACTGATTGTAGACACAAATGAAATGGTCTTTCTCTGCTGCTCATTTTTTTGGCACAGTTTAATTTGCAGTATTTATTTTTGTTTCCCCTAAAGGTCAATAATGCTGCACCACTCTCAAACCAACCTGTCACCACAGCATATTGTGTATCATTTCTCCTGACAAACTCTTGAGAAGGAGTGGTCACATGGTAAAGGCCAATTTGACCAGATGGAGTGACTTGGCCACTACTTTAGTAGTCTCTAAACCTTGCTTTGACCTAAGAGTGTATTGCATAAGAGCTCAAAAGTTCTTATGGCAGGGGCATCTTGCTTGCCTGGATAGGTAGGGAGAGACCTGTTACTTACACTGGAAGTGGGAGAAAGGAGAGCAAAGGGTGTCTTGTTTTCTGAATGATGTGTTAACATGTACTTGCTTTACAGAGCAGTAAAAGGCTCTTCCTTTATCCCCGTTATCTCTGTCTTATGCTTAAGGAAGAAAATTTATTCCTTAGTGAAGACTTGGAGAGCGTAGGTGAAGTTACTGGAATTTCTTTGAAATCAGAACTGGTTATGACAATCTCTTGGAGGGGGCTGCTCGACCTGAAATTTTGTGAAGGGTTAATTTAGCAGAGTCAGTATCTAGAAAGTCTTTCAAATAGTTGAGTAAAGAAGGTGCTGAGGAAGCTTGCCATTTCATTAGTTGGAGATTCATTGTAGCAGTCCGAACACTCAACTGTAAACTTAACAGCAAGTTTTCTTGCAACCAAAATATTTTGTATAAATAGTACATTAGTCAAAATGTAACCTTTCCTTAGGTTGTGTTTACCTGCTCTTCTTATCCTTTTCTGAGCTAAATGGTCCAACCACTTCAACTCAACTTTGGGTGCACAAACATAAACTTAAGCCTTTTCTGGTGCACACTGGTGTTAGTTCGCGGCTTTGTGATAAATCGTGCTCATGAACAAGAGGAGAAGATGTAGCAGCAGCTGGGGTTTAGGTGCTCAGGTCTCAAAGTGCATTGGAGTATGATATAGAGCAAACTGAACAGCCGTTCTCCATCTCCTCCGAGGAGAAAGATGTCAAACTCAACACAGTAATTTTCCACCGGGACTCCTAGAAGTATTGGTCTGTACTGATCATGTTATTATATAGCTTATGAACTAAATCCTTCCAATGTGATTGTAAATGGTAGTTATTTTTGTCGACAAAGCTGCATTTTGTTCATCATTTCTGGTAGATTTATTTCCACCCTTTGCTTTTTTTGCCTGTTCGGTTTTTATGTTTTGTTATGTTCTCACATTTTTCCTGATAGTAAAACTGTTGTGTGGTAGATATGAGGGAATCTTGAGTAGCTTTCGAGTAGCCTATGAACTAAGCCTGAAAACTTGGTAACTTTCTCTGAGGAAAACTTTCATAATTCCTTGAAAAATTTATTAGGTTCACTTTTGGATGAAGAAAACATCTCTAAGGTTTCTCAGGAATATAATTAATGTACTAACGATTAATAGTGGTTACAGATAAAGATATTTGTTCTGGGTAGTACAACTAGAATCTGAAAGGTTATTATCATGAGTTATACAAAACTACCTGTAAAGTTTGTCTTGTCTGTTTGCCTATAGTGGTGGCAGAAGCTGATCTTGCTGCTCCTATTATGTTTAATTAGTACCAATGACTTTAAGAAAGCATCAATTGTAAAGTGTCTTGTAATTGCTACTTGTAAAAAATTGTAATTTTATGTCTGATGCTGTGGTGTGTGATTTTAGTTACAGAAAGTGCAAGCTAGATTGTAACTCCAGCTTTGCATTAGTTTGCACACTCTTGAGGCAGTGCTGCCTCATTCAGAGTTCTGCTTAAACCTGCTTTGCCTGCCATCTGACCACTTAACAGAATGCTTGGCAGGGTGAAGGTTTTTCTCTGTGTGATTGTGCTGTAATGCACAAGGCAGCTGTAATACCTTGACTGCAGTAAGGGGTTTTTATGTTGAATCAATGCCTGGTAACTGAAAAAAGCTACTTATGCTACTAAGAGGAAGTAGATGGCCTATGGGAATTTTGAGAAAACCAAAGAGAAGGAGGAATGTCAATTAGCCTACCCCTACTGCAGGTTACTGCTGAATTAAAAGAAAGCTAGATCTTTGCGCTAAGATTGTTTTCATTCCTGCTAAACCCAGATCAGGGCTTTCAGGGCAATATCAAACAAAGGCAACCACCAATATAAAAGACTAGTAATTTCCTTTTTTTTTTTTCTGTGACAATACATACATGATTATTCTGATAAGCTCTGACTTATTGTGTTTTATGAAATAGTTCTGCTTCTTCCTTCTGAAGCAAACAGCATGCTTATCTGTAATTATCAATTGCATTTATTCGTATGGCATGACATAAAGTCTGCATTTCAAATACTGTATGTTTTTCATGTAGATGAAATGTAATTCTGCCGATCTTTAAAGGAGTAATTTCTTAAAATGAGTCAACAATTGTCAAAATTCATTTTTCCTCAATATACCTGAATTTCCTTTGCATTTTTTCTTTTTTCTTTTTTCCCACAGGCAAAACCAAAGCTCATAGAACCGATAGACTATGAAAATGTCATTGTTCAGAGGAAAACACAGATTTTGAATGATCCTTTACGTGAGATGCTACTGTTTCCTTATGATGACTTTCAGGTAATTTAATCCTCCCCCCCTCACTTCCTTATTATTATTATTAATTAAAGAGAAGTTTTTAGCAGGACTAGATGTGAGGTGATAACTTCCTATCCGTTGTTTCTCAGCTCTCCTTACCTGCAAAAAAACCCCACACAAACTCTTTGCCATGAGTCCTGTTACACTGCTTCATTTATTCTGTTGCGTACAGAAGAAGAAATAGCACGATTTCTTCATCTGTTCAGATTATAAGGTCTACTTCTGCAACTCAGAAATTTTACTGCCTTTTGAAGTAGATGATCAGTCACTTTTAGGTATTTCCCCCCTCCCTTTCTGATGTTCAAAAAAAGCATCTGCTTTTTGTTATTCTTGAACTCTTAAACTGATATCTGCCCCCCCCCCTTCCCTTGTTAGTAGTAAAGGGCATGAACCTGTTCAAAGCAATCTGCTACTCTGAGCTGCATGCTACCAGCCAAAACTGGGTTTTGGCAAAATACGCCGTAAATAACAGGGTTCTGACTTGACTAAGCCAGACTTTAACAAGATTTGTGATCATCTTGTTATATTTCTTTTTGAATTACCTGTTTATCTAAATAAATAGTTTATTTAAGTATACTCTTTTTTTTGTAATCTCCTTGTAGATCTAATTAGGATAACTAGCAAGCATCTTAGAGACTGGAGTTGGAGTAAATAGTGCGGAAAGTCTCTTACACACATGCCCATACATGCAGTCATAATGTCTGTATTTGCAAAGTATGCAGACATCTGAACGGTCTGTAAATTAACTTTATTCAGCCAAGTAGCTGAAACTAAGCTTGTTTATCATGAGGAAGGTTGCTGATTAGTTGGTGTGTTTCTACAGAAGGGCATCTGAAGTCTCATAAATTACATGTTGAACTTTTAATGAATTCTCTCTGGCCTGAATGCACCTGGACTCTGTTTACAATATAGTCTGAGGGCTTCTTTTTCATTAATTCCTACATGAATAGCTCTACTTGTAGCCTTCCCACTCTGAGCTAAAAAATTTGGGTGTTAGAAATCTACAAGTATTTAGAATAGTTTGGGTTTCATGTGTTGTCAGCCAATGTGAAAGTTTAAAGGACTGGAAGCAAGACTTCTTGCAGAAGTAGTTGTACTGATACTAATGTTCAAATATTGGATCACTCATGATGAAGCTCTATACCAGGTGTTGGCTTTGGGACTGAAGAGCAAGAATAGGCTACACTACACAAATCCCCTTTATACTGTGTCTCTTCAATATCACAGCTCAAGAGGAGTCCAGTTTACTTATTACAAGTGTACTCTTATCTGATTGACTAATTCGCTTGTCAGGGTCATTTTGGTGAACAGCTCTGAATTATCGCTGGAGAAGAAACAAACCTATCAAGAATATTCTCAAGCATTTTGTTTGGGCAGTCTGGGGAGATGTCTGAAGTGTTCAGCTGCTGTTTCATGTGACCTCTTCTGCAATTCTCATCCTCAGGCCTGTATCAATGAAGCTAGTCCATGGTTCTCAGTCTGATCCTTGAAAGAGAAAGGCTGAATTTTGTCACAAACTGTCATCCTTTGTTTTGATTCTGTGTTCAGATTTTCATCAAGGTAGTCATTGAAGTGTGTCTTACATCAGATTTCTTTCAAGTAGTAACAGTTTTGGAATATAGTCAGTTTTTCAGTTTCTTTATCCCCCAGCACTGTAATATCTGAACACATTTTGGGTTTTCCCTATACAGTCTTCATCACAGTCTCATTTTATACTTGATTTATATGAATATTGGTTTCTTCTACCAAACTTTTATTATCAGACTTTTATTTCTTTGGAGCACTGGCTGGCACAGACTTACTCCAAATATTTTTATTGTACGCGTGATTCTTCAGTACTACTTTGATCTATCTAGCTTGTTTCAACAACACAAAGCATTTAGATCTGTTATTCAATGTATTAAGAAAATATTACCAAGTCAGAGAACAGAAAACCCTTAAGTGCTTATTATTTTTTTTGCAAGTTAAACCTTTTAATCCTGTGCAGTTTCCCGTAATCATATTTACAGGTTTTACAGAATGTTAAGGAGTTGGAAGGGACCTTAAAAATCCTCTAGTCCCAACCCTTCTGCCATGAGCATGGACACTCCCACTAGACCAGGTGGCTCAGGGACCCATCCAACCTGGCTTTGCAAACTGCTAGGAATGGAACCTTCCCTCTTTCAGTTTGAATCCATTCCCCCTTCTCCTGCCAAATAATCCACCAAAATTATATTTGCCTTTACAAGGTTATCCCAGGGTTATTTTTAAGGCATTTTGGTGCTTAGCTTAGACCTTCATAATTTTTGGGTTGCAGCCATATGGATTTAACACACTTTCACTTAAAGCTCTTGGCTTTTATTTAGTACAAGTTAAATACTTCTGAAAATAGATTTTATGACAGCTTTGCTGAAATGAAACTAAATCCAGGTCATTCTGTGAGAAGGCACATCTTCAGTAGAAGAGAAGCAAAAAGAAGTCCAAGTAATGTTCTCATTTTCAAAAGCACAAAGTAAACTGGTCAAATAACCAATTTTGAAATGTCCAAAGAAATTTCTTTATGACTTTTTTCCTTAAAAATCTATTTTGTATTTTTCATTGAGTCTTTAGGCAACTATTCTAAATAAAGGCTTCAATTTAGTTTGGAAATTGTAATAGAGCTTCTGACACTTCCCATACAAATGATAAGCTGCTTCTGACACATCATGGTTTTCAGTGCATGGCCTGTCGTACAGCTGCCATCTTTTCCATTGAGTCTTTTAGAGCAACTTCTATCACTGCATCACACTGATTGTGAGTTTCTGTGGAACACAGTAACTCTAAGTTTTGCGTGACCTTGTGACAGAAAGAATATCCATCACAGTCTGCACTTATTGTGGACAGGTTCACTGTCCATATTCCATCAGGTTTCGAGTAGCAAGTACTCCTTGGCTGACTTGGTAAAATGTTCTGGCTGCTGTGGCCTTTTCTGAAACCTCAACGCATACTAAATCCCTGGGACACACTTAGTAGTATCAGTAAAAGAGTTTTAATTGCGTGCCTCGGTAGTGTGTGTGAATCCTGGCTCGTGTTAAAAGCAATCTTCCTTAGTTTTGACAGCACAGTAATTGAAAGGGTTTTTTTAATCTTCTTTGAGAGCATGAGACAAACACTTTGTAGTTCCTAATGCTGCCATAAATCAGATGATCACTCAAACCCAAAGAGCTGAAATGTTTCAATTCTGTGGAACAGTTCAACCAATGTAGTTGTGAAGAAAGTTTGTAGAGAAAACAATCCTTCTTTCCTAATTTTTCTTTTGGAATATAATGTATATGTCCATGTGCATGCTTGACTTTAAAATGTTGATGTGGTGTTGCTTTACTAATCATTTTTAGGAATTTACTCTGAATCATAACACCTCACTCCTTGCATTTCCTGGCTCTCTGATGCACTACTGCAGCTGATGGGTGAGCTGAGGAGGAGGTGGCATGCATTAAGACACTTACTAGTATGAACAAAATTGATAGATTAAATTCTTCTGGTCTGTCACTGATCTTGAAGAAAACAAAATCTGTGCAAAGACCTAGGAGAAAACCCCTTACTGTTGTACTGATAGTTGTGTAGCAGGGTAACAGCAGCACACATTCTAAAAGTATATACAGCTAGTCCAGTTTTACCAAATTTCACTATAGTATTAAAATTCATTCATGACTTCATGGATTTCCCCTGAAATGTGCCTCTGTTTTTCTTAAAATAATAATAATTTTTAAGAAAAGAATAGTATGACTGTATGCTTGTACAAAATATATTGTACTACATGTAATAGTTATATATTATATAATCTATAAATAATTTCCTATCAAATATCAGACTATTTCAGGCTGAGAAGAGTATCTAGACATTCTGGCCTTTAGCTTTTATGGTAGTTCAATACTCTTAGTAGAAATCTTTCTTTCCATAGCTTGTGAAAATCAGTACGTTAAACTCAATACAGGTTTAATATATTTCTAGAATTCAGAAAAATTCATTCTTAAAAGCTGTTAGCATATAAATGAATATTTTCCTGCAGGTTTTGGGGGGGGAGGGTTTGTTTGTTTTTTAATAGTACAATGCAAGATGTATTGGTCCCATGAAATATTTCTGTGTTTGTGGTTTCTTCTTTTACTACCCCTCCAACTCTCTCACCTAAAGAGTTGGCATTGTCACTTTTCAGTGTTCTGGACTAGATGAATAACTTGACCATGACTGCAGGATGATTTTTTTTTTTTACTTTCAATCTTTACTGTAATTGAATATTCTACCTTCATATACCCTACCCAGTTAATAGAGTGAGGCTTTGGTAATGACAGAAATAATCACCCCATGGATCAATTTCTCAACAACATAATAAAGATAATAAAGGTAATGTTCTTAAGTATGCTTTCTTTTTGACAATAACATGTGGAGTTTTTTCCCTCCGTATTTTTATCTGATCCTTCCTGGTGCTGCAATATGTGGAGTATAGCTAACAGGTGAGGGACCACAACCCCCTTCTAGGTCCAGGCTATATAAACTGTCTTATTCACCTTTGATGACCTAAGTTACAAGATTCCTTTCCACATGGTGCAAAACCATTTCTTTTGCTGTGTAGTTATTTTCATTTGGGGTCCAGAAGATTTTGTAAAGTTTTCATCATTTACAGTTAAAAATTTAAAATACACTAAGGCTGACTGCACTAAACACTGGTCTGAGAAGCAGAATTTCATGGTCACAGAGAGATTTCCTGTTCTCTGGCAGCGTCTCTGTGCTGCTCTGAACAGTGGCATAGGATAGGAATAAGTTCTGACTTGATAGGTTGAAGTGTATGTATACTTCAGGGATCTAGGCATTCTCTCTGAACCTGCAGTTTAACAGTGCAAGTCTCATTTTTTTGCCAGCTGAGATCTGCAATTGAACTACCCTGTTATTTTTTTTTAGGGGGGGGGGGGGGTTCCTTATTTTTCTTGCGTAATAGTTTTTATATGTAGTACTACTTTAATGTTTATCTTCAAAATATTGGAGTTATATTGTTGTGGTGGAATTATTTTTACTAGTATTTTCATGTCCATGTTAACGGTATGGAGGGAAACACTTTCCTGTGGTATCTATTTCTTAGTCATTCCAATATTGCCCTTATTGTGAAAGAAGGAATACATTGCTAATCTTCAAAAGCAAATTGCCATTAATTGGCTATTCTGAAACAGCATATTTGCAGGATGTTTTCTGCTGAGCTTTTCATTGTTAGATATAACTGAGTGTTGCCATAATTTATCATCTTTCCTTTAGTTGCAAGTTTCATTAATTGCTTTTGTTGTTACCAGACAGCATTATTGCAGCGGCAGAGTCGATACATTCGTTCAACAGTTCCTGAAAATGCAGAGAAGGAAGCTCAAAGCTTGTTTGTAACTGAGGTAAAATTGAAATTGCATGTGACTGTGTGTAATAACAATATTATACCTGAATTGTTTTTCTTCTGCTTCATTTACTACTTTAAAAGCAAACAGAAAAATAAGCCCTGAAAAAAACCTAAATATTTATTGCCTTTTACTTGTCAATGATTTCAAGGGAAAATTTCCAGGGAAACATAGAACTGTTTTCCACTGGTGGCTGGAAAAGAAGGGTTAGTGGATAGCTTTGAATTATTTTGTATCTATAATTGGCTCTTGCAGATGCAGCTCCTCCACCTTTATGCTTTTGGCTTTCCCAGATGAACATGGATGATTTCCGTATGTGATACTGTGACCAGCAGTAAATCCCAAATGAATCATTGTAACTTGTTTTTCCTGATAGATCGTCTCACACCAGCCATTCTTAGTTTGTTCATAATAATCATGTACAGTTTGCTGGAACACAGGTATTCATAACTGTAACATATGCAGAGGCCAAAATTCATTATGACTGCCTACAGTTTCTCAAAACTGTTTGCTTATGTTGTCATTCCTTTGGTTCTGTGAAGTTCCATTTCATTTAGGCTCTTGTGGAAGCCTTTAAGGAATGAAAGGTTTAAAATTTTTGTCTTTTTTGTATTATCTACTGTTTTTTTACTGATACGTTTTAAGCTGATATTTTAACATCTAAAACAAGTAAATGTCTCATGTAATTCCAGTAAAACTGAAGGAGTTCCAAATAGCTGAATCTACCTCAAAGTGATTTATTGACAGTGATACATACCCTTTATACCTAACCTAAACGTTTCTAAGATAAAATTGAAGGGGATAGACAAGAAGGGAGGAATGTCATAGGTAATTGATGTAGTTAATTGAGTTTCTGCAGAACCAATTGCTTGGCAAGTATTAACCTTGTATTTTGAAATATAAAGAAAATATTTATGATTTATTAGATGCTGTGTTAGTGTACATGTAGGTTTATTTGTGTGACATAAAATGTTGTATGGAATGGTTTCTGTCAACGGATTTTGTCAGTTTTATGTTACTTTGTTCAAAGCCAAGATAAATCAGTACTTTTATGTTGTAACAATATGGGTGGAGTGAAATGGTATTTCCTGTGATCTAGATCAGAATTTAATGAAATAATTGCTTTTCAACCACTGCAAGCTGGAGTTTAAATATTAATTTAATTGTACTAGAAGTATAAATTTAAGGAAAAGATGTTTTTATTTTTCTGTATCAGTACATGTAAAATTGAAATTGAGTTTCCTAAAGACTCAGTTGTGTTTTCAGCTGTAGTGAAATGCTGCTTTAACTTTTTGGACAACTGAAGATGGTTAATCCAGATGCTGAGTGCATTCACCATATTCTGGTTTTATAAAACACATGTCTAGCAGTTGATAACATCCTATTGAAACATATAACTTGTTCCAAAAAACTATATTGCATTAGGATATTGGCAAAAGAAAGAGAATGTAGAGAATTTTCAGAGGTTGACATATAGCCATAGTAGTTCATAAACAGCCATATTTTAGGAGGTTTTCTTGTGTTGTGCCTAGTGAATGCCTTTAATCCTTTTCCAGTTAATACTGATATTTGGTTTTCATTGAAACAGTGCATCAAAACCTACAACTCAGACTGGCATGTTGTTAACTATAGATATGAAGATTATTCAGGAGAGTTTCGACAGCTTCCAAAGTAAGTATGTTATCTAATGGTATAATAAATTGAGTTTGTGAAGGAACTTTAACTGTATTTAATATAAACTTATTTATTACAGAAGTATATTAATATGTGTAATATGTAAACTGAAATATGCTATGTCAATGTTTAATAGTCAGTAGATTTGTTGTGTTTTATATTGATGAACTTGAACCGTCAAGTCGTCTTAAAGCATTTTCTGGAAAGCTACCGTAATAACATTGCCTTACAAGTCAAGGCAAGTCAAAACAGGACACTATATCATTGACAAAGTGATTTTAAGTATGATAACTAAAACAGGCTAATGTTTAGATGAAACTAAAATGGTAATATCCTGTTTTCATAGCTTCAAAGGCAGCTTTTGGAACTCCCTTTAGGAGCTCAGGGAACAGAACCTAAGCAAGATGGTTAGAGCAGGTTTTCACAGGATGATTCAAAGTAAAAGCTTAATCTGCATCTGTTACAGACATTCTAAACCATCTGCTAGAGAACTCTTTTCATACTTTTTCAAAATTTTCTAGGGAGAGTATAAGAGATTAGAAACTTAACTTAAAATGTTTGAGACTGAAGACCCCAACTCT
Organism: Pachyramphus minor; assembly: GCA_013397135.1. Classification (NCBI taxonomy): domain Eukaryota; kingdom Metazoa; phylum Chordata; class Aves; order Passeriformes; family Tyrannidae; genus Pachyramphus; species Pachyramphus minor. The sequence goes on along the minus strand of VYXB01007637.1, from coordinate 68,918 downwards.
GGAAGATCTGTGTCTTCCCTAACTACTCTCCTGCCTCTATCAGTTAAGAAGTTATCTTTCCCTGTGAAAAGTTCTCATACACTCATAGGTTTTGTATAAGTCAGTACCTGTTTTTTACTTGCCCTTAATAGAAACCACAATAGGCAATAGGAATTTAAATAAATGCGTTGTCCTGCAAAGAGCCAATGTTTGCAGGTATGAATTCTTGCTCCTAAGATATTAGGAGTGCAGTGAGAATGAGAAAGCATTTGTTCTCTTTGGTTGCACATTAGGACAGTGACAAGCAGAACAAAAGAAAGACTGTGGGCGGATGTAAAAATGAGGAAAATTGCTGTTTAAGAAAGATACTTAATGAAAATTACATGCTTTTACTTAATTATTCTTGTGGTTTTTCCTCTTCAGTTAGGAAAAGAACATCTTAATTTTTGCAGTTATAAAATGTGTATCTAATCACAAAATTCCTAGTACTTCAGAAGGGTTTTCTTTCCTAGTAAAGGGACCAAATCAGAGAAGCTTCCTGTTCATTTATATGAAGTGGATGAAGAAGCAGATAAAGATGAGGTGAGATAATCATGATTCCTTATTTGCTCATGTTTTCATTAAAGAATGTTGGGTGTGTAGAGGTTGCGAGTTTGGTTAAGTGTTCATGTCAGTAAATGAGACAGAGATTGGCTTGAACCACCACATTGGGAAACAAATTAGCTGTTTTATCTATCTCTTTTCAAATAGGCTTGTTTTCCTGAGATCTGTCATTTGAATAGAAGTTTTGACAAATTGTAAAATTGAAGTTTTAATACGTGGTAGTGTATAATCCTTCAGCTTTCATAAAATCTGTCATGTCTTATACTGTGTCTATGTAAGAGACGTTTACAGAAATAAATGTTTCATGCAATTTAATCATGAAGTTGAGTAAAATCATAGGTGCATGTGTTCCAATGTGACAGCACATGCACTTAACTATGCATGACAGTATAGCATACAGTGTGAGTTAAAATTAGTTTGTGACAAATCTGAGTATAGGGTAAGAGCTGGAGAGCCATCATGGAAACAAAATCTTAAAGAATTGACTAAAACTTTAAGTAGTTTCTCTTTTGTCATTGGCTTAGGGAAACCAGAGATGTATAGCCTCAAGCAATTTTCAAGTATATTTCAAATTACAAAGACTTTTTTTTCAGCAACTGCCTCTGTTATTTTTGTGATTTATTTATTTTTTACCACACCCTGTTTCAAAGCACAGTGCTTAAATGCCACTGTTTTCTTTTCTGACAAGTACTTGAACTCTTACCTCTCAAAACCGAATCAAAATAATTTTTCTTTTTTGTTGTTTTTACCTCTTGACAATTACTTTGCTTCTAAATTCCTGGTGTTGAAAGCTGCTACAGATGAAATAAAAGGATTAAAACTGAAGTAGTTTGGGGAATTCATCTGAGTAGATAGATTCCTGAACAGATAGTCATGGGATACCATTTATCCAGCACTGCTATTAATCTGCACTGTGATATTTGGACAAATAATTTCATGCATCTGTATCTAAAACTTCCTATTCGTAGGATTGCAGTAATGATGATTTCTACTATACTGAAACTTAAAAGGCTTGGCCTTTTTTACTGTGATAATATTTCTGACAACAGAAGTATTTTAGAAAACAGTGAGTTAAACATTAAAAAATTAAATTAATGTATAATTTACTGTAGTTGTTACTAGTAAATATACTTATAGCTAGAGTTAGTTAAACACTGAAAAACTATAACTTCACTATTAGCAAGTGGTATGTATTTTACTAGGAAGTACAAGTGGAAAAGACTTCCTGTTTCCTTCTGCCCAGTGTCCTGTTGGAGCAGGCAAGAATGGAGTATCTCTTTCCAAAGTGCAGTCACTGGAGAACAGGTCTGCTGCTCTTTGAGGAACTTGAAGTATAAACACAAGAAAAAAGCTAGGAAGAAAAGGGAAGTTAATGGGACAATAGGGTGGGGGGACCATGAATTCTTTCATCGAAGGAAGAATTAGTGCAAGAGGGTTTTTTTTTTTGAAACATTAACATCTTTCTATGCCAAAAAGCACAGATGCAAATCTTAGATTGAAAGTTGTTTGGTCTTCTTTTTGTTTCACTTTTGTTTGTGTTTGAAGAAAGCTGATTTATTATGAGAATGATCCCAAACAAGAACCTACAAGTGATTAAAAATTAGAGGAAAATCAGATAGAGATTAGTTTAATCATGCATCATTAAAAAGGAGAGAATTACCTCTCCAAAACTAGTTTCGGCTATCAGGCCATCAGGTTGATGTTTGTAAATGGAATCTTTAAATCTACTATGTGATCAAGATATGGGATTGTTTTTGTTGAAACAGTTGCTGTTGAAATAAACTTTGGAGCCAAGTTTGTGGGAAAAATGGTTAAAAAAACTTCAGCACAGTGTGCAGCAATTATGATAAAAGTGAGGAAATTACCTTAGCAGCTGGAAACAGGAAGTATGATTTCAGTGTAAGAGTCATATGTTAACCACTGGACTCGGGGTTCCTTTGTATTAACAGATGGTCAGCTGGAAAGATTCAGTAGCTTTTTGGCTCTGTAGGCAGGAATTATGCCTGACAGAAAGATATGGTGTAACTGCAGAAGCCCAAATTATGGTCAGTCTTATTGTTAGAAAACAGCATGCAGCTCAGCAGAGTTGGGAAACCGTGCACCTCAGAGACTGCGAATTGGGAAAAGAGTCTTAAGAGACCTAAATCCTAATTTTTATTTACACAGGTATCGTAGGAATTTTTGTAATGTCAAATGATCTTATGTTTTGTTTGTGAAGTTATAGATAAGCATTGTTTGTTTTGTGCCAGATTTTGACCGTAACTCATGATCTACTCATCGTCTCACACTTGTGGTTTTAAATCACCCTTTCCTTTGGAGTTAATTCATGCCGGGGGAAGAATCATAGTTGGAAACCCCATGTTTTAAGTTATCTCTGTATCTTGATTCTTGTACAAGAAAAATGGTTATCTAGGTAATGCAATCAGGGTGGGGGGCTAATGACTTGAAAATATGAAACAAGACCACAGTATTGTTTGGACAGTGAGACTCACTGAGGCAAATGAAAATTTACTGAGTATTTCTGGTCTATGCTTTTGAGGCATTATATCACATGTTCTGATAATTGGTGACCATGTCATCCTTAATGGGCCTAACTTCCATAGTCCCAAACTGACTATCAATTTTGAAGGAACAGATTGATACATCTTTTGCCTTCTGTTCACAGTTTTTGAAGTTCACATGTGCATATGCATATGAATATGCAAGCTAGACAGACTAAATAACCTGTAAATAAATTACTTAGTAACTTTTTACAGAATGTTCCTTGATTTAGTTCCAAAAACTAATTCATATTATTATGTTTGCATAACAAATTACCAGGAGTATTTATCTTCTAGGTGGTTGAAAATCTTCCTACATGTCTAATTCATTAATGGTTTTGTTTCAAAATTGGTTCTGTCAACTGGAAACCATGGTAAAGTCAGCTTGGGAGTACTGTAGAAGATTACTTGGAACTGGTGATTTAATATTTATTCTGTGGAAGTTATAGATCTGGCTTCTTGATCTGATTTGATAGCGGAGTGCTGGGTTTTGGTAGTTATTGACATCTTAAGGGTTTCAATGCTCAGTTCCACCAACTGGCAGATGGGTGTGGTATACAGGCCGTGGGTGTGATGCGTGATCTGCTGTTTGTGAACTTGCCATTGCTGCCAAGTTTGTTCTTGCTCTCTGTATAAAGCTTTGATTCTGATCTGTAAAAGGGCAGATGCAATTCAAAAATTCAAGACTTAGTTCTCTGTGAATTTTTAAGTAAGCAACGTCTTTGAAGTACTGCATATAAAACAAAATTATTTGAGAATTCTCCATTGAAGTTTTGGGGAGGCATGTGTTCACGTTGTTCTTTTTGGCAATAGAAATTGGTAAAAATTCATGTGCTCCATGATTAGAATATATGAAAAAGGTTACAAAGTGAATGTAAATAAATGTTTTGAGTGTTTCTTCATTCCCCTATCTCAGTGGGATTTATCTTGGCTAACATTTAGCTATCTATAAGCTGGATCATCCTTCTGGCCATAGAGAAAGCCTGTATAAGTGGCCAGATTACATATGAAAAGTTGGATTAGGTCAGTTTCCCCCCAGGTCTTTAAATGAAATAATTAGAAAGTTACAGAATTTCAGCAGGGACTCATGGTACATTATCATTACATTATGAAGGTAGTTATTCCAGCTTCTAAAGTGACTTCTGAAACTTTTGATAAATACTACACAGATTGTGATACAAAACTCTACTTTTTTTTTTCTTCCCCCATCTTCCTTTCTTCATCTCCAGGATGCAGCATCTCTTGGGTCTCAGAAGGGTGGAATAACAAAGCAAGGATGGCTGCACAAAGGCAACATGAATAGTGCAATCAGTGTGACAATGAGAGTAAGTTTAAGAATGTCTTAAGCATGGTAAAAAACTGAACACCAGTATTAAATGTCCCTGTGCCTTTGAGAAGTCAATTTATATGTGGATCAGTTCTAGAAAAAATTGTGTGGCATGAAAGAAGGAAGATTTAATGAATTTATCTATCTGAAATCTTGCTATCCTTTTATGATACATAAATCGGGGAAAAAATACATGAAAAGTCCTACATGTGGGAGAAGTTACACTTTCTTAGCTGTACCCTTGTGTGATGTTAGTAAAAAAGGGCCTGTGTGATAGGAGGGAGAGGTTTTGTTTGTTTGTACTGCCTCTTACTATATAAAAATATAGGGGTTTTATTTTCCTCTTCAGTTAGAAACAAGGTCTAATTGTTTTTATGGTTGTCACAATAAATATCTATTGTGTATAATATGGTTCTCATTTATTTTCTGAGGATACTGATCAGGTTATTTGTAAACAAAAGCTCTTTTTCTATTACCTACTCTTTTTCTATTACCTAGCTCTTTTTCTATTACAGTACTTAAGCGTATTGTAATATGAAGATGGTTAATACTGGTGTTGTAACTGCTTTTTTTCCCTCCTTTCTTTTCACTAGTCATTTAAAAGGAGATTTTTCCACTTAATCCAGCTTGGTGATGGATCCTATAATCTCAATTTCTACAAAGATGAAAAAATATCAAAAGAACCAAAAGGATCAATATTTCTAGATTCATGCATGGGAGTGGTTCAGGTAACTATAATTATTCTGCCTGTTTTCCAGTTAATTCTGTATTTGATAGTAAATGCAATTTCTTTCAAAATGCAGATAAATGTTTTTATATGTAGATAAGTTCCTATTATGCAGAGGAACAAATATACATGCTGCATCTTGCAAAAGCAGAGAACAAGATTTCAAGGAGCAGTAGATTGAATTTTTAAAATCTTTCTGAAAAGAACGTAAATTACTAGTTGATGTTAAGTATTTATCAAATCAGATTTAAGGCCAATGCATAAAGAACCCCAAAATTAAATCACGGCAAATTAATGACAGCATAAAATTGAAGTTCATTTCAGTTAGATTCTGTGCTAACATGAGCTGTAAAATTTTTTTCATAGCTTGTTGTGTGGGATTTTTGTTGTGGGAGTTGTATTAAATTCAGTCACCCTTCCAGATGCTTTCATTTGACCTTTATAATGTTACTTTTCTGTGCTTTTCTTTATTTTAAAAAGTTAAGGGCTTTGGTCAAATGTTTGTCAGTAGCAAGTGCCAAAGAAAAGATTATTTTTCTTTTTCTTGTGATTCTGTTATGTATTTATAGTACAGCCTGTAACTGTTCTGTTAAGCACAACATACCTGGAAAAAACCCCTGGGTTTTAGTACTTTTTTTAAACTTGCATGGAAGTGGACGAAGTTTAATAAAAATGTATTTCTAAATAATATTTTTTTAGTATAAAGTTGTTTGATTTCAACAAAGAGATACAGCTGCTGTACAGAGGATGTTTTTCCCCAAGTATTGTAGTGAATTTGCACTGAAATCTTAGAACTGTAATAAATTTAACCATATTGCAAGTTCTATATACAATTTTACAAAAATTGTTTTGCCTTAGAGATACAATTCTGGCCAACTCCACTGAAATGAGTTTGATTTGTGTTTTTAAAACAAACCAACGAACAAAAAAGTGGTTCCTAAACTCAGTTGTAGTCTCATCAATGTATATAAATAACTGAGGGGAGGGTACAAAGAGGACAGAGCCAGGCTCTGCTCAGCAATGCCCAGTGACAGGGCTGGAGGCAACTGGCACAAAGTGAAACAGAGGAGGTTCCCTCTGAACATGAGGAAACATTTTCTCATTGTGAGGGTGATTGAGCACTGGCACAGGTTGCCCAGAGAGCTTGTGGAGTCTCCATTCTTGGAGATCTTCAAAAGCTTCCTGGACATGGCCCTGTGCCAACAGGCTCTAGTTGGCTGTGCTTGTAGAGAGAGGTTGGATGAAACGACCACTAGAGGCCCCTTCTAACCTCTAACCATTCTACAATTTTATGGTTTTCAGGTTTAAAACCTGAAAATCTCCTTTTTTCTCATTCATACTTTCGTAGTATTCATACTTTCTGTTCCATCTGTTCAATTCAAGTAACCTGAAGTTTCCTGAGGCTCTTCCAGAAGCTTGTTGTTTTTTTTAAAAAATTTATTACTGTTCCTTTGTTTGTAAACTTTGTTTGTAAAACTTTCCTTTGGATGTTTTAGAATTAATAGTTGGGCTTGTGTCTCAAACACTGTACTATATTTTACAGTACTGTCAATGTTCATATTGGTATCTGGTCTTCAAAACTGCATGTAAAAATTTGAGACTAGTTATGAATCACCATCAGAATCAAATCAAAATCAGTTAATCCTCACTTTTAAGAAACCAGGTAGTCATTCAATAGCTAGAATAATGAGGTTTGATAACAGCTATTATCTTCACTTGAATTGTTGGTGAGGAGCAAGTAAATGATATTTTGAACTATCAAATATTATACATAATGGCCCAATTCCAGACATGTACTTTTATTATTTCATATTATGTCTGTATCCTTTCTGGCTGATCCAATTTTATTGTTTTACTGTTACTTATTATTGGTGTTGTATTAGCATCTATAAACTCTTATGGGGAAGAAGTGGTAGAAATTGCATTTCCATTTAATGGAAGAGGAAAATAAAGTAGCCATGGTACTTTGGAGTAGTCTGACATGGAATTCATAGAAATGGCTGTTCTTAGGTAGGCATGCTGACAAGCTTTTGTTCTCAGAATGAAACTACTTGTTTCAGAGTAAGTCTTTTCTTTGAGGGGAGATAAGTTACTATTGCATTCCTATAGCATTTCTCGTTTCTATTTTTGAGTTCATTTAGTACATGTGCTTAATTATTTTTTCAAAGCCAGTAGATGCCCAAGAGAAAAATTTGTGCAAACAAATTGTTTGGTTGGGGTTTTTGGTTTGGGTGGATTTTTTTCCCCCTAATTTAAATGGAGAGACAGGAATTCCCAGAATACTTTTTGAGGTTTCTGGGTTTGGTTGTGTTTTATTGGGGTTATTGTTTTAATAATAAAGTATATTGAGACTTTGCTGATCAGAGATGTGGAGCACATAAGACGCGCAGTGTAACTGTTCACACATACAGCTGTGTATAAAGTCATAGTTGCTCTAATTCAGTGATTTGTGAAAAATGAGAAGTGTGATATGTACCACCTGTATCAAGGTTTTATTCTGTGAAAGTTAGAGTTTGCTGTTTTTCAGATTTTTCATTTACTTCAGCACTGATTTCTACTGGTAAGACAGCCTCTAGATCTGGAGTCTATACATTTGTTCATATCTTTCTTAACAGAAACTCATCTTTGGTAGAAAGCTGACTGTTTTGCCAACCAGTACTTAGTCTGTTAATTGAAAAATCTGAAATATAGTGAAACTAAAATATAATTTGGCATTTAACTTAAATAAAAATCCCCCAACCATTAAGTCTGTCATATTGTTTATTGTAATGTTTATCTAATGAATTATCAATTTTTAAAATTAAGTTGATGATAATACAGAATTTTCATTTAAGACTCATTCCCAGAAACCTGAGTCAGGCTAGTTAGCATCTGAAAGCTTGATTTAAATTGGGCAAAAAGGATGACAATAATGGTTGAGGAATAAAGGAAGAACTGATTCCCAACTTCATGTATATTTATAAGACTAGCAATTCAGGGCTGATGTTGGTTATGATTTTATCTCTGGTATAAAATCCCATTGTGCAAACAGTTGTCACTCAAATATTGATGGAGTTTTTTTGCTTTTTTTAATTTTTTTTTTCTTTAGTAGATCTTGATCAGCTTCATTTCCAGATGATCTAGGTACATAAAGAATTGATATCTGGAAATTGGATTTTTTGGGTTTTTTTTTAAGTGATGGCAAGCAGAATAATTAAGGGAAGCTGGAAGAAGAGCTGTTATCTTTCCTACTTGCACTTGTTGCAGTGGTACAAGTAACTTCAGAAGGTCAAATGTCAGAGACAAAAAAGTGTAATTATAATGCACTTCTTCAAATTATCGAACTGTATATTTTTGTATAAAATATCTGAAATATGTACATCTTGCTTTGATTGTGGTTAGACAGTATGTAAAGATGTTACACAGATCTTTTATTTTCTCATAGAATAATAAAGTCAGACGTTTTGCATTTGAGCTCAAGATGCAAGACAAGAGTAGTTACCTTTTAGCTGCTGACAGTGAACTTGAAATGGAAGAGTGGATAAACACTCTGAACAAAATCCTTCAGCTTAACTTTGAGGCTGCAATGCAAGAAAAAAGAAATGGAGAGTCTCATGAAGGTAAGCAGGGTTTCTAGCGGGGCTAATGCAGTTCTACGACCACATCTTCATACACACATTTGGAAAGAAAGGCTTTATTGTGGCTAAATTTTTTTCTCTTCTTTGGTCATAAAAAATGTAGGCTTTTTTACTGTCTGTTTGAACTGATGAGAGTTTTGACCCTTTTAGCTTTAAATTTTTTTTTCTGTATTGATTCCAAATGAGTCAAGTCCAGAAGACAATAGTGAGACTGATGAAGTGTAGAAAAGTAGAGCCAACAATGTAAAATCAGGACTGAGGCAGTTTAAGGAAAAAAAGAAAACTTAGGAGGGACTTATTTTGAAATGTGTAAAATGCTGCTGAAAATTCTTATGCCTACAGTGTTCTGTGGTCACTGTAGGTAGAAGAATAAGAAATTATGGTTACAGTGTGGGGCTTAAATTTGGATACAACTCTTTTGACCACAAATATGTCCTGAAAGTACTGAAATAGGTTGCTTGGGTGTAGAAATCTTTTCTGTTAGAGCCCTTGAAGAATAGGTAAGGCAGATATCTGTAAAGAGTGCAGTGTACCTGTAGTTGATAGTTTGGTGATAAAAGGTTAGCCTAGATGTCCTCTGATGCATTTTTCCTCTTGAGAGTGTATGGGGAGGGAAACTGGTATGAAACCAACAGTATGCATATCCAGAAGAACCTGGAAGATATTATGAAAGGTTGTTCTCTTACAAATAGCACAAATACCTAAAGGGATCATTGCAGTGAGATATCAGATCTTTGAAGATTGTCAGAATTTAACGTGATGTTTACAACAAAGCCAGATCAGAAAAGGATAAGCTTGTAGCTCTGTGAAAGACATTTTAGTCAGTGGTCCCCAGTTGACCTTAGAACTGTAAGATGCTTATAGCTAACTAAATGGTTGCTTTGTAAATCCAGTAACTGTTGGAGAGTAGAGCTGAGAACCTAATGAACAGAGGGAACTTGTTTTGAAATCAAATTACAATGCATAGTGGAAAGAGTAATATAAGTTTTGTGCATTGAGTATCCTCTTTCCCCATGCAGATATCAAAATTAATATTAAAGCTCTTTTCTAGGTAAGATTACTGATAACTGCTACTATACTGATTTTTGTTACTAGTTATATCCTCCAAGAAGTCACTGCATCAAGTGTAATGATGGAGTTGTCCACAACCTGTTTATGTTAACTGTCCTTTTGAGGGGGTAGGAGATAAAAAAAAAAAAAAATTGCTATGGAGTTTTGTGAGTACTTTGGGGTTTTTGTATTTATTTTAAAATGCGGTTTTATAATTTCAGATGATGAACAAAGCAAAATGGAAAGCTCTTCAAGTAGTTTTGATAACTATTATCCTGAAATTGCCAAGGTAATATATATAGAGTAAATGTCAATTTAGGATATAAATTACTAAACATAAGATAGCTACGTGAACTTTCAGTAAAGGTAAGACACTGGTTTCTAGCTTTCATCAGTTTGTGGTGCTTTGAAAGCTTAGAAGCTCTTTCATTAATATGGTTATTGAGCTTCTTAATTTTCTGCTTTTTGTAAGCAATCTAGATACTGTCTTGAAGTTGCCTATATAACTCTGGACATGTTATTTCAATGCAGCATGTTTTATTATTATTATTATTTTACTAATTAATTATATTTTTTATTGGTTTATTGCATGCAGGTAAGTGCTTAAGTATTTCTGTAGAAATCTAGTTATACTGAAATCGAGTTCTATTTTTATGCTTAGAAATCCAAAGCAGCTTAATAGCAGTGATGATGTTTGTATATAATGAACTGACAGGTTCTTAGATCATTCCTGTAGTGCCATGGTTTTTGCTTTTCAATTTTCTCCTTACAGAAATGTGGTGGAAATTAGAATAAAATAAAATAGAAAGAAGTAGAAAAGAAAAGTAACTTCTTCAGCCCATTTGCAGACTTTGTTCCAGCTACATCAGTGACTTGCATGTTGCAATAAATTTTGTGAGTTCTGTAAAGGAGAAATTTTTGTTAAATCATCCAAGGACTGGAATTGGTGACCTTTTCTATTGAAGTTGCAGAATCCAAACTTTTTCCTGTGACTTCCTTTTTCTTCTGTGTGGTGCAGCCTGGACTCTTGAAACTTTTCTGCTTTACTATGCTCTGGAATACTCTCTCCTTTTCTGAGGATCTGTCTGACCTAATAACTACTCCTGAAGGAAGCATAGCTTACTAACTGAGAACAAGCAAACCAGATTCTATGTATTATAGTAGCTAACATATCAAAAGATACAGTCAAAATACATTAACAAGCTTTTAGCATCCAAATTGGTTGGCTGGCTTAATTCTTTCTGATACTGCTTTGAAATCAATTTAGCACATATACACAAAAAGATATTATGTGATAATCTAGCTCCAGATACCTCTGTATTTGGAAATTAATTGGGATTGTGGTACATACAATCAAGGTTTCCTTGGAAGAGCTGTAAGCATCAAACAGCATACTTATATGAGGCTATGAAAATTTATTTCGGAAACAAATATAAAATTAGATCCTTTTTTTTTTTGTACAGAAGATTCTTCTTTCTTTATAGTTGGAGTTATTGTAATGTTTAGGTTCCATATTCCTTACAGAGGGGACTTTAATTCAGAGCTACAGCACCTGCATATGGCTTTAGTACTACAATTGCTGCTTCCTGTTTCCATAACCTTTGGATCGGAAATATGTCACTCTTTAAGCTCAGTACTTTTCTAGTCTGTTATTTTTATCACCTCTTTAAGCACTGGCTTTTTTTTTATTATTCCATAGTTATAATCCATTTGAATTTCTGTTTCCTTCAAAATAAGTTTTTTAGTTTTCCCATTCTAGTTTATCTGTACTAAACACTACCCTTTAAAATAATGTACTGTAATGTATTGTCCTAGCCTTCTTTTTTTTCCTGAAGCACACAGAAAAGTCTGTCTGTTTGCGTTGGTGTGCTGTTTGTGCCTTAACTCAGTTGCTTTATATAAATGCTATTTTTTTGAGGATTTTTTTTTTTTATCCTCTATTTTTTCTTGCACTGTCTTTTCAGCTGTTATTTGGATTTAGTTCTTTTTTCCCCAGTGGAAGCCTTACAAGGCATTGGGCCTTCTCTTAGAAGGGTTTATAGTTGTTCTATTATTTTTGTTGGTTCTAGGAGGAGGATTTCACAATAGCTGACCTCATATCCTTATGAGGAGTGAAAAATTCCTTCAGGGGGGATTGTAGAGCACCTGACAATAGGGGAAAAAACAGTGTTCCCAGGAAGGGTTTAACCCTTGTGAATACATCTCCAAGCCTTGATTTTTCTATCAACAGCAGTTAGTTTATGATATAAAGTAAATAAGATGGTATTTTACACTTCAGTGTACAGATGTGCACACATATATCTGAGTCTGTCTGTCTTTCCTGCCTACTTCAGATTTCTTTTATCTATAAAGTACCAAGAGTGAATGTAGGGGTTTTGTATTGGGTGTTGGTTTGGTTTTTTTCTTTGTTTGTTTTGGAGTTGTTTGCTGTTGTTTTGTTTTTTAATCCTAAAATAAAACAAATTTGCCCTCTGAAATAACTATGTGACTGTTGTGATAAGTGTACCCAAGTACCTTCTTAGCCATTAAGGATCCCCGGAATTCACTGAGGTGGGAAAATATTCTTTCTGTTTTACAGATGAGGAAATGAAATTAGAGTTACTGTTGTGCTATAGAGAGGGTCAATGACTACATTCATTTTCTGTTCTTGACTTCTGACTACTGCCCCTGATCTGTCAGTCAAAAATACATGTATTCATCTTGTCTTTAGTGCACAAAACACCAAAGACTCTAAAACTGTTCAAGATGCTTTACGTGAAACAGTTTCTATCTTGCTTTTATGACTAGGTCATGTTCCTCCTCAGTTCTTGCCACTGATTAGTACCTTTGCAACACATGCACACAACTTTCTTGCCATTTTTAAACTTCTTCACATTTCTGTATTTCTCAATCATACCAGACTTTGCTGTTGAACAAGCAAACTCTGGCAGTACTTTGCTGGTATCAAGTATCTGGGTTGTCTCTTTCACAGCAACTCTTGTTTTTTCTCCTGTGTGTGCTAAAGTAAATTAAATGAAAACCATTAGAGCATTTTTACTCAAAATAGCACCTCAGAAGTTTATTTTCTGTAATACATCCTTTAAGCCAGATTATTTTATTAAATTTCTGTTAACTCAAAAATAGGATTTTGAGCTCTTAGAGATTATGTTCCTTTGTTTTGGTTTGGTTTTTTTTCTTTTTCTTGAGACACAGTAGAAGTTGCTTCAATCTCCGGCAAAGCAGATGTAGACGGTAGATCACTTCCAGCTGATTGTCAGTGATGAGAATTTTAACCCATACAGGTTGATCCAAAGAGAGATAACTGCCTGCAATGTAATACTTTGTATACCCCTGTTTAGCCAGCTGCTACTTTGGGAATGGCAACTCGCCTGTGTGGATAATTTTGGCACATGCATATGTTCATTTGTCATGTCCTGTGACCTTAAAAATCATAGAATACTCTTTAAATAATACCTTTTTCCAAAAAAGGTAACCTGTGTATACCATCAGTTTTCACATTCTATTTTGTAGCACTTCAGTTTTGTTTTACTCTTAATAGACAGCTATCCACAAATCCCAGGCAGGATCAGTGTACAGTGAACTCTGCAAAGTAACTTTTAAGTGTGAGGGGTTCATCTTTTGGAAGTTTTGGAGGTTTTTCCAGCTACCCACAGGAAAACCACTTCTTTGGCAGGAGTGCTCAAGAAAAACAAACAAACAAAAGCAACCAAGAAAAAGAAAAAAGAAAGGGAGCTATGATGGTGGTTCTTAATTGGGTAATCTGTTGTTTCCTGAGCAATCTTAGGTTCTCAGGATAGCTTTGAGCTTTAACCTACAGTCATAATTTATTTTTTTATTTAAATAAAATGATGTTATGAAAGTTGTTGTTTAAGGAGGGAAAGTGCTATATAAGTTACACTGGAGTATACTTCCCATGAGCTTGGAAGTTACATGTTGCTGATACAAGTTTTTAGATTTCTAGGCCTGGAAGAAAGCCTTTAGAGGAGAGGCTCTCACTTTTTACTCAGACATGTTGGAGCAATGTAAATTAAGGAGTTACAAAGCTCAGTCATGGAGAAACAAATGCGTGAATTAAAAATGTGTAAAGCTTTGAACATCACACAAAAGAGAATGACACTGAAACCCACTTTTATTTAATAGTGCAATACTAAGACTTTTTTTCTTATTTTAACAGAGCACCAGAGAAGCAGAAATCAAGCTGAAAAGTGAAAGCAGAGTTAAACTTTTTGCCTTGGATCCAGATGCACAGGTTAGACTTCTCAAAAGAAAGCAGCAGGTTTTTTATGTTGTTCATTTTGAGATGAAAACCAACTTACCATAATTTTTCTTTTCTCTTTTTAAAGAAACTAGACTTTTCTAGTATTGAACCAGAAGTGAAGCCATTCGAAGAGAAATTTGGAAAAAAAATTCTTGTGAGGTGTAATGATTTATCTTTTAATTTGCAAAGCTGCGTTGCAGAAAATGAAGAAGGACCAACAACAAATGTAAATAATTATTCTAATTACTTTCTGTTAATACGGTAATGAATGTCTTAATATTTTGTTTGCACTATTCTTAATGGTGGGGTTTCCTTGCTGTGATTGAGAAGTTTGTATTATGGGGATTTTTTTCTACTCTTTTAAATCAGAACCAAAGCCTAAATCCTACAAAAAGTAACTTTGCTAATATTTTTGCTGTGTGATAGAGAGAGAAATTTTTCTTTTACTGTCTTATGCATCTTGTCAGTAATATCTAGAGCGATGGCTGTGTTTATGAAAATGTTACTCATCTTTCTTTTTTACACATTTTTACAGTGATATGGATACCAGCAATGACACCTGATTCTTTTGTTTTAATGTCTAGGTAGAACCTTTCTTTGTCACATTGTCACTATTTGATATTAAAAACAACAGGAAGATTTCAGCAGATTTCCATGTGGATTTGAACCACCCCTCAGTGAGGCACATGATACCCAGTGTATCTCAACAAATGATGAATGGCAGTGGTGATAGCTTACACAGAATTCAAGACATTCATGAAACTGTGTTACAATATCCAAAGCAGGTAAGAACTAGTAACCTAAAGAATTAGTAGGATTTTGGACACAAGAAAAGAGTTTTCCTATATGACTTGGATGGCTTTCTGTTATGTGTTGTAAAATGTTGCCTGCATTTTCCTTCTTTATTTCTTGTTTCATTTCTAGGGAATATTCTCAGTCACATGTCCTCATACTGACATTTTCCTTGTGGCCAGAATAGAAAAGGTATTACAAGGAAGTATTACACATTGTGCTGAACCATATATGAAAAGTTCAGATTCATCAAAGGTATGTTGTTTTCTTCTGTGGCATGACCAAAATACTGAGGCAAAGCACATTGATTTTGAATTAATAAATATCAATCAAAACCTTAGTTGTGTTCTCGTAAATTCAGATAACTGAATTTGATTTATTAAATTGTAGTTATTACTAGTAACTATTATTACATTATAGATAAAGTCTAACATTTTATTGGAAACATTTATTTCACTTTTTATAATTCTGACAATCTATGATTTTTATAATGTCTTTATACTGGTTTGGCAAAAATGTATTGAACTTCAATGTGAAAACTTAGTTGAAAATGTTTGAACAGTGAAATACTAAATATTGATCATAAATTAACTGTATATCTTTCTCAGTTAATGCAACCTATCTACTGTATCACTGTTGACTTTTCCTTTGTCTCACTTTCTGGTGACCATAGTTTACTGGAACTTTATCTGCGCTCTTGATGGTTTTTTCCTTCAGAACCACTGAGATGATTCTGGTTTTATGTATAATATGCTTTGCAGGTTCGAGGAAGTCAAAATCACATTTAGAAATAAACCACCGAACCATCTTAAGTTTTCAGGAGTCTCAGATGACATAAAATTTTAATGTTCTCTGAAATGTATCTACAAAAAGTTTTGTTAGTTGCTGCTTCTTGTTTGTCACTGAAGAAATAGAAGTTTTGATTTTGTTTACAGTTATGCTTACGTAGCTGAACCGGGATATTAGAGACAAGTGTTTTTGTAAGTAGTGTCAGCTGCTGTTGACATTCTTCCTGTTTTTAGCTAGTGAAAGGGAAAAAGGAATGGTTAACTTTCAGTGTCTGCAGAGGAACAGTGTTCTTTCCTATGGATTTACAGCTGGCCAAGCTACATGTAAAAAACCCTGTATTTTTCACTTGTTCTTAATATAGATCAACCTACTGATTTGCTTTTCCAGGAATGCTTGAGATTTTTTTTCAGCTATTGTTGGAAAACAGCAGTTTCGTATTTTAGGAGTCTGGTTTTGAAGTGTATGCTGACTGTTACTGAATTTAAAACAAACCTGAACTGAGTAGCTGATTTTGATGGCCTTGGGCCTGAGCCACATAGGAAGGGTTGAGTAAGCCCAAGTGTTCCCACATTTGATGCTGCGGGCTAGACTTGTGCTGCCCTGTACTGCAGGAATAGCCAGTAGGAACACTCTTGGTTATCTTAACTTATGCTGTACATTTCTGGTTTTCAATTGCTTATCATTTTATACAACTGAACACTTAGTTTGAAATTTGTTTCGGTTCTTTTTCATAGGGATTACAGTGTATTAATTTGAACAGTTCCAGTTTTATAGGCCTCTATTTGTATCAGTGCAATGAGCAAGTTCCCATTCCCTGCAGAATTACTCCTCTGGACAAGGAAAAGGGAAAACGGAAATAGCAAATTCTATAGCCAAGGAATCGCTTGTTCTCCCCTTAAACATTGATTTCATGATCATTACTTACCAAGGTTCTGTGCTTCTAAGTGCCATTTCCTCCTTTTTACAGGAAAGGATAATGGAGAGTTGGCTCAAACACAGTAATAGAATTAGCTCTTTATAATGTCAGCAGCATAGATCAGGGATAATGTTCAGGCAGTCTGACCCTGTAGGTTGTTTTGTCTCTTGACAAATAATTTTGCTCTGTGTAGACACATAGGAGAAGCTGATTTCTGGAAAAGACAAGCCCACTGCTCTGTCAGAAACTTCTGCTTAGATCAAGGATTCAGCTCAGTGTTGAACATCTCAAACCATTTCTAGCTCTGATTGTTGTACATGTTGGTTGTATATAATGGAATTTTTTGTTAATTCAAAAGTTAACAAAATCAAGAATTTGAACTTTTAATGAAAACAATATTGCAATGTCCCTACTATGTCCATGTGCATAGGATTGTACATGTGATCTTATCCTCCCCATATTCTGTGTGTATTTGTAGTACGCCATACTAAAATACTCTGCAGGAATGTGTTCTGGTACATAGAGTGGGTGGTGAATAGGGGAGCAATTGGGAGTTGAAATGGGTTTTTTTCCAGGAATTTGAGTTTTGTCTTAAGAAACAGTTGAATTTTGCTCTAGCTTTTCCTAGAAGTTTTGTATATAATAATTTTTTTCTCAATTGAATATTATTATCAGGAGTGTAGATATGTCTGTGTTTTCACCTATGAAATGCTGTGAAATGAACAGGCTGTGCTTAACCTGAAATGAATCGTTGAGAGGCATTTTCAATTGTCTTTCACTCACATACTTAAAATTAATCTTCTAAAGAAGATTTTCTAATTCATACCAGTGTCAACATGTGGGTTTTTTCTTGTGTACTAGTGGTGCAAAAAATTTAGCTTTTCAGGCATGGCTGTTTCTCATGTCCCTTGCAGGTTGCACAGAAAGTTTTGAAGAACGCTAAGCAGGCATGCCAGAGGTTAGGTCAATATAGAATGCCTTTTGCCTGGGCAGCTAGGTAAGGACAAATCTTATCAATCAGTATTCTTTTCTTGACTTTTCTCTAACATGATTTTCTGCATCTCCCTTCTTGTAAAACTTAATGTACTAATTAAATTGTTTCTTGATTTGCTTTCAATTAACCAAAGATTTCCAACAAACTTATGCTTCAGCTCTGTATTAGGAAAAAAGTTATAGACATTCATTACATTATTATTCAAACCATTGCCAACTGTTTTATATTGACAATATTTTTTATGCTACTAAGAATGAAATGGTTCACACTTATTTGTTAGACTGATCTATTTATATGTTAGAACTCACCTTCAAGAGTATTAAATGTGTAATATGGAGGATGGTGCAGTATGTTCTGATTTCTAATAAAGAAATTTCCTGAAGTGAATTTCAGCACTTTCATAAACTCAGCTGAAAGCAAGATTTTTACTTTCAGGACACTGTTTAAAGATGCCTCAGGAACTCTGGACAAAAATGCAAGATTTTCTCCTCTCTTCAGACAAGACAGTAATAAACTCTCAAATGAAGACATGCTGAAATTGTTAGCAGATTTCAGGAAGTAAGTCTAATTTTCCCACTTTGAAAAACAAAACCAAAACAACCAAACACCGTAACACCTCCCATTCCTCACCATAAGCCCCACCATATTTTGTTATGTTCTTGAACTGGAGCATCTAATATTTTGATATATGTATGTCTTATATATTTGTATGTCTTTAATTTCCAATATGGAAGCTGTATAAATATAATCAAGACCTTCATACAGGCCACAGATCCGTCCTTTGCAGTGTTTGGGGGCTACAAGCAGGGCTGAAATATTATTCCACATGTAACACACAATTAGCATCATAGCCTGAAGTAGCTCCATGCTAGGAATTATACTCACACAATGTGCCCCTTTGGTTCTTAAAAGAAAGGAATGCTTGAGATCTTGAAACTGTTCACTGACCTTGGACAGAGAATGCTAGCTCTCAGGAAAAGGGATTCAAACCAGTAGGCAGTCCACATTCCTTGGGAGGAGTGCATGTGTCAGGGTGGCTAAATAGCAGAACATAGGTTACTTTTTTTTACAAAGTATTCTTAAAGACTTTGTCCGTTTTTGTGCAAGGTTTAAGAATATGTTACCAACAGGTGATCATATTCATAAAGTTAATAAACAGGATGTAAAATAATAGAGCAATCTTTATTGCTTTGCAAAGATGTTTCCACTTCTGTAGAGTTAGCTGGAGTGGTATTGGTTTGAACAATCACTAAGCACAAAAGGCTTGGGGTGTCGTTTCTTTATTTTATTCTTCCTTAAAAAATCTGATAAGGAGATGAGGTTTGTAAGAGGTATTTTAATTCACTTTTAGCAAGTGTCTTAAAATGTCATTGAAATTTATGTAGCATTGAAATGTCTGTGTACTGATGCTCCTTGCCATAAATAGTATTACTGGAATTAAAACTAATAGTAAATTAGCCTGCCATGTCATTTTACTTTGTGAATTAAGGAAATACTTTCTGTTATTTCAGCATCCTGTTTATGGAGTCATGCACAGTATTTCACAGGAATTATAGTAAGAAATAGGTTATAATGTCTAAGTTATAGATGTTGGAATTAGAATCCCGATGCAAACCTGAAGTTGTTTGCTTCACAGCATGGGGTTGCATTTTGGGAAAATTTTGCACCCACTTGCTGTGCAATAATTTAAAAAAATCATGCTGCTGACTATCTTTACGAATAAAGGATTCTGCATAGTTTTACCATGGAAAATATTTGTACTTCAAATAGTATTTCTGAATTAGTTACATGATAACATATAAGAAATTTCAATGTTGGGTAGTTTTGCAGGGTGAGTTTTTAGTGTAGAAAAAGGAAGAGGTAGGAACTTGCTGATTTCTCTTCCCCCCCAAGTTTACCCTGCTACCATGAATGCTTATCACTGGCCATTGAGATTTAAAAAACTTAATTATAGATCCTCTCTTTGCTGCAAATGATAGTAAGTTATTACATGGCAAACAAAGCCAATCTTTGTCAAAGCTTTTCATTTTGATTTAAAGAAAGAGGAAGTCATGCTTTTTTGTGACTTTTTCCACACTTTCCACATAAAGCCCTTTTTTTTCCTGAGAATTTAGAGGAAAAGAAAACTGTGAATCTAGGCAAAAATGACCAGATCAGTCATCCACCCTCAAACCACCTTTCCTCTCATACTCCTATTTCAGGATATTACTTCTGCCTCTGTTTCCTATTATCTTTTTTTGCTGGTATCTGATTTGCATTTAGTCTGACTTTGAGGTGTTGGTTTGTTGTTTTTTTTTTTCCTTCCTACAGACCTGAAAAGATGGCCAAACTTCCTGTTATTTTAGGAAATCTGGATGTTACAATTGATAATGTGTCACCAGATTTTCCAAGTAAGTATTAACAAACACTGTTAAATGGACATTAAGGGTTTTTCCTCTTCATTTTTTTATTTGATTTTTTAATGTATTTTCAGATTATGTTAATTCATCATACATTCCCATGAAGCAGTTTGAAAACAGTACTGAGACACTAACAACATTTGAAATAGAGGAGTTTGTTCCCTGTATACCAAAATACACTCAGCCTTTCACCATCTACAACAATCATCTTTATGTTTATCCAAAGTACTTGAAATATGACAGTCAAAAGTCTTTTGCAAAGGTGAGTACATTAAAACTGTACCTTCTTTCTCCGATTTGATTAAGATTGTTTACAACTGAGATTTATTCTATGATTATGCTTGTGATTGATTGTTTGGGTTTATGTTTTTAAATACTGCTTTAGGCTAGAAATATCGCAGTGTGCATTGAGTTCAAGGATTCTGATGAAGAGGATTCTTTGCCTTTAAAGGTTAGTCTTTTGATTTTTGCAACTGATAAAAGAAAATAATGAACAGATAGCTAAGTAACACAGTAGTACTGGATTAATTGATCTAGTTTGGGATGGTGGCTTTTGTCCTTTTGCATTTGGCATAAGAGTAACTTCTGGCTGGCTTGCTTATTTTTGATGCAAAAGATTACTAAAGAACCCCCAGAGCTTTTAATTTCTTTATATCAACAAGAATTCCAGGAACAAACTTGTTGCAAACAAGTACTCTGCAGTTAGTTAAAATAACAAATCTTTAGATCGACTGGAGAGCCAGGCTCCATGTTTGTTTATGAGCCATCGCAGTGTATAAAAGCTGTCTGGAAGAAAAAAGTAGAGAAATGTGTAGACATCCTGAAGGGAAATGACAGAGTCAGCTCTACTGCGCAGCAGGCACACTACAGATCGTGTAGTCTGATCCCTGATCAAACTCTTTCCTTTGCACAGATCCCTGTCTGTGCAAAGGAAACAAGTTAAACACAAGCTAATATATTTCAAATTCTGGGTGAAACATTCTAAGCTGAGAGTGAAAAAAAGGATCATCGGGTTTTCTGTTCTTTTTCCCTTTCTTTTAAGTGTATCTATGGTAGGCCTGGTGGACCAGTATTTACTAGAAGTGCGTTTGCTGCTGTTCTGCATCACCACCAAAATCCAGAGTTTTATGATGAGGTAAGCTACCCTTCTGAGGTAACTTTTATTGGGTCACATACTAGGTAAATTTCAAAAATACAGGAATATATTAGAGGATTGCAAAGTTCTCAGTTAAATCAGATCCTCTTTTTCACTGTTGGTTTGTTGTTTGGAGTTTTGTATGTGTGATTCTTGATCTCACTTCAAATAATACATAATCTGGAATTACAACCAGTAACACACATCAGTGCTTTAGCTGAAAACTTCTACAGAGACTTCTTTGCCTTTCAGATTAAAATAGAATTGCCCACTCAGTTACATGAAAAGCACCACTTGTTGTTCACCTTCTACCATGTCAGCTGTGATAATTCAAGCAAAGGGAGCACAAAGAAGAAGGATGTTGTTGAAACACAAGGTTTGTACAATAATGCTTTACTTTCGGTAACTACTGGGGAAATTTTTTGAAGTGTGCTTTTCTGGTAAACCGTGAATTCTGTGATCCATGTAATGCTTCGGAATTACATTACACGGACTGAAATATTACATAAAATATTTCTTCTAATTTAAGGGTTTCAAATGTTGGTTTAGAATGTTCATCAAATGTACAGTGTTCTTGAAACTAAGAGACAATTTATTTGCATTTTTAATAATTTCTAATTGTTTGAGTTCAAATCATTTGGTCTTCGCATCAATGTTTTCTTGTTTATGAATTACATATCAAAATTATTCACTAACACTTTTGTAAAGGTTTATGTTAAGTTTCATGAGATATTTAAAATTACCTGCCTTTCATCTACCATAGTTGGGTATTCTTGGCTTCCTCTGATAAAAGATGGAAGAGTGGTCACCAACGAGCAACACATCCCAGTGTCAGCAAATCTTCCGTCAGGCTATCTTAGTTATCAAGAAGTGGGTGTTGGAAAGGTATGCTATATAAAATTGCTCTAATCTTGGAAAAAACAATGTGGAGAGGAGGTTTTTTGTAGTTCCGCAGTCTGATGATAAGATATAAGTAGCTTTCTAATAGAATTTATTTTATTTTATAGTTGAAGTGGAATGCTTTGCAAAAGTTAGATGTGTGACTAAGAGGAAACAAACTCAAAGGGAAATGGGAGACCAAAAAAGATAGTATTAGGGCAGATTGATTCACATTCTTGTAAAAGTCAGAAAGTTAAGTTGTTACATATTTATATTTGTTATTATTTAGCTGATGACATAAGAAATGCTTGTTTCATTTTCTGTAGTAATTATTAACTAAAGTTACAGTAATTCTTTAAACTATTTGAGTTTTTGAAGGTATGCAAATAATCTGAAGTCCTTTACTAAATTTTTTTTAGCATTTCATGCTGTCTCCTTTCAGTAAGTCCTTTATTCCTGAAAAAGTCTTATTCTCACATCTTGATTTTTGTGATCTTTATGCTTCACTAGTAAAATTTATGGTTGTATTTTTCAAAGCAGAAAGCTTGCATAATTGTAAGTAATAAAAATGATACCAAGGAGGATACAAAATGAAAATGTGATAGGGGATTTGACAAAGAGATTGAAATGTAGAGACAAAATTGACTAATTTTGGAGGAAGAGACCTAAAATCAACAGCAAGAGGTGCTGCTCTCTTCCTGTTCTACCACCTGTTCTTTTTTGAACTCTACTGTAAGCTTTCCAACCATCGTCTCCTTCACATCTTTCATCTTTTCACATTGTAGGTGTATTCTTTATGCCTCTGCTCTTCGTCTCTGCTCATGCCCATGGGTAGAAGGTTAGGACCAATATGACTAATTGTAGATCTAGCAGTAAAATCTCTCCCTAACTGGTTGTCAGGGTGAGCATTCCCATTCTCAGTTCTTTGGAAATGGGATGGGAAGGAAGCACTGGCTGCTACCTGTCAGTGACATATGTTAAGCTTTAAACTGTGTAAGTATCTGTGGAAATTCTTGTGTTATTTTTCTCAGAGAAATAGTATATAATTCTCTCTAGTCAGAAGTTTCTTTGCAGTTGTAGGGGAAAAGTGACCTTTATGCTGTACAGAGAATCAATTCTGTTAGCCATCAGGGAAACTTCTGTGGGACCTTGAAAAAACATTTTAAGCTCATAAATGCTTTTGGTAATATTGCCTGCATAATTTTCCTTTTTTTATGACTTTATTCATTGCACACATTTCTTCAAACTGTTTTTTTTTCTTTCTAAAAAAAGTGTTGTTAGTGGTATTATGAACTAATTGTTTTACTCTAATATACTGCTGCATTATTTTACTTTTCCCCTTCATATGTTCATGCAGCATTCTGGTCCTGAAATTAAATGGGTAGATGGAGGCAAACAACTGTTAAAAATATCCACTCATCTGGTGTCAACTGTGTATACACAGGTGAGTTATAAAATAAATTAAATTAGAGAAAGTTTTAGGAATAATGTATATTTATTGTAGGTAATTACAGTATTTGGGAAGATTCTTGAACTCAAAGAATCATTCTTTGGGAATGATATATATTTGGGAAGATTCTTGAACTCAAAGAAAGATTCTCATGGTGTCTTTCTTTTACATCAGCTGTAAAACAGAAGATCTTAAATGGAAGCTATTCAAAATATGTGTCTTTTGTCTATCACCTTCCATTCCAATCTGAATTTTCCAGATAAGAGGTCACAGTTTTCTGAAAGCTGTTTACTGTCATGTCTGCAACGCGATGAGTCCTATTATACCTGCTCATAAAAAACATATTATGATCAGTTGGGATAATAAAGTATGCTGTTTTCTGCACGTCAGTTGGAAGCAAATATAGGTAGCATTTTGTATAATAGGTATTCAAGAAAACTGGAAATTTCATATGTGGCTTAAAAAAAAAATCAGTGTTACATGTAGACTAAACCAATCTTTGGTGTAGCGCACTTCAGGTTTTTTTGAAAATTGAATCTATGGACAAAGATGGATTTCTACATATAAATATTTTTAATGTATTGTGCTTCACATTATGGATAGTAATGTTTAATTGTTTAATTTCTTGTTCTTTTTGGCTTTGACAGGACCAGCACTTGCATAACTTTTTTCAGTACTGTCAGAAAACAGAATCTGGAGCTCGTGCACTAGGAACTGATCTTGTAAAGTATCTGAAGGTATAAAATGGCAGTGAATAACAGATTATTTTTTTATTTATGCTTTTCCTTTAAACATTACTTAGTGTGCATTTCAACAGAGAAGTATAAGTAAGTACTTCTAAAATGCTGTTAATAAAACATGATTTTTATCCCTAATTTACCTTAATGTAGAAAACATTTGCCAAGTATTTATATTGGAAAATATTCTCCATTGCTTTCTGTGCAGTATTTCTGGTAACTAACACCAAATTGTGCAAGCACTGCGTAGTTTTGGACAAGGACTTGCAGTAAATTTTATTGTTTCAGAACTTCTGATTTATGTTCAAGAGAGTGACAGTATTACTACTTTCTTTTAGAGCCTTCATGCTATGGAAGGCCATGTGATGATAGCTTTCCTGCCAACTGTTCTAAACCAGTTGTTCAGAGTTCTCACTAGAGCAACTCAAGAGGAAGTGGCAGTCAATGTAACAAGGTAAAGAATTTTAAGTTATGACTGGGTTATCACATAAATCTGTAACTGAGTAGCATGTTTGCTGTTGCAATCATAGTTTTCTTTATAGGCTTACTTGTTTTTGACTTCTGTTTAGGGTTATTATCCATATTGTTGCTCAGTGTCATGAAGAAGGCTTAGATAGCTACTTGAGATCTTATGTAAAGGTAGGTAAAAATAAATGGAATGTTTCTTTTTTTAATTTCACTAAAAAAGAATATATTTAATTTTTCAGTTGCATATATTTAACTTCAGTTCTTTCATATTATGTCATAATTTCATATTAAATTCTGCTTTTCCTCCCTAAGTATGCTTATAAAGCGGAACCCTATGTTGCTTCTGAATACAAGACAGTACATGAAGAATTGACAAAGTCCATGACAACAATTTTAAAGCCGTCTGCTGACTTTCTTACAAGCAACAAATTACTTAAGGTAAGTATTGAACTATACTTACTCCATGTTCTTGTCTGGTCATAACTGAAGAATAGGAACTAACTGTGTTGAAATAGTTGTTGAATGCATGTGGCAATTTTACAGAATGTTTTCTTTTCTCTGCAGTATTCATGGTTTTTCTTTGAAGTTTTGATAAAATCAATGGCTCAACATTTGATAGAAAACTCTAAAGTGAAGGTATGTCAACTTATGCAAAAAAATGTTATTCTAAAGAGAATTTGTATCGTCTCTTCTCCAATCACATACTTTTATTGCATATTTGAAGAAACATGTGGTTTTGATTTCTAAATAGTAACTTTGTTTGTAAGAAAGGGAGAGAAAGAGGAAAACAGCAGGAGAAATCAGTTGAAACATTAGATAGAAAAAAACTACAGGGGTGGATTTAGCATTACTATAAAAGAATAGAAATCTCTTAAAATACGTACAGTAGAGCAGTCTGTGTAAGTCATCAGTCTCTAGTAGGAGTTCTTAATTCTTGTAGTACAATGAAATTGGAAGCAATAGATTACATTGTGGACTTTGATGTAAGCACTACCCCAAAAAATGTGGGCTTTTTCCTGAGCAGTACATTAACTGAGATATAAAATGACACAGAGAACAGTGAGTCATGAAGTTTACAGTCTTCTATATACAGTAAGAAATATCAATATTTAATTTAGTGTTATTTTCTAAGCTGGAAGGAGAATGCTAAAATTTTATAAATGCATTTTTTCTACAAACTTAGCCTATAAGCAGTGTGTTTCTGCATGGGTGACACCTTTTTTACTTCTGTATTGAAACAAGTCTTGAAAGTTTCAAGTATACAAAATAGTCCCAGCTGAGTAACATGTCAGGTTGTTGTGAAATCATTATCACTATTTTTGCTGTGCATTTAGAACATAACCGGAAGTCTGAAGTACATTGGGGAAAAAATAATCAGCCAATGATCAGGAAAAAAGCTTTATAGTAGTAGTACACTTAATACTCTTATGTATGAGTGGTGTGATCAGTGGAGTTTGAGTCCCAGTTCAACTAACTTCATTGTCGTCTTCTCTGTAATGTCAAAAAGAAATCTGCAGAACTTACCTCTAGTTTGCAAGTAGTCTCACTCCTGAACGTTGCTTCTTGATTTACAAGCCCCTTAAATATTTTGCTAGCTTCTTTTCTGTCTTACTAGGTAAAGTAATCAATGCAACATGTGTTCAAATATTTCCTGCTTATGAGATCTGATAAAAAGATGCATTTCTATATTTGGCAGGATTATTTCTATAGCAAGAATTTTGTAGTATTTCTAGAAATGGTTTAATTACTGTCCAACTAAGACTGAGCTACAAGAGCCTCATAGGATAGTGGCATAAACACTAACAGAATTTTTGATTTTCATTTCATGAATCAGTACTGTTTATATTTATGAAGGGATCTTTTTCAACCTTAATATGTATTTTTAATTATTATTTTTAAACTAGAGCTGGAACTTTGGAGGACAATTCAAACACTGAGGGAGTAAATTGTGTAATCATTGATTTATCCAGGGCCTTGACAATGACTTGTTCTGTCTAGGAATGTTGCATTTAATCTAGTTAAAACTATGTAAATAACAAAGTACTTAAACAATGTGGATGTTGTTTTGATTTCAGTTTTTAAAAAAAAAAATTGTACAGTTGCGACAGTTTTTGTCGATGTCGTCAGCCTCACACCACTTATCTATTAAGTCCCTTCAGACAAAAGACAGAATCTTTAGTAAAGGTTGTAAGACATAGACACTCTGCAGTGCCAAAAAGCTAAAAAACCCCCACTTACTGACCTATACTGGTCAAAGTGTACAAAATCATTGATGAAGATGGTGAGTGGAAAGGAGGAAATTGTGAACAGAGGAAATCTTTTAAGCTAATTGGCAAACTACCTGAAAGTAAGGGAAAACAGTTCTGATTGTGGAAACTTAAAAACACGGATAGTAAGATTCTGAAGCCTGAGATTTTGAAGTCGCAGAAGAGCAAGAGAAAGAGAGAAGCGTGGATGACAATTCCCGCAATGGAAAACGGGGAAGGTATTATTACCAAGATAGTTGCAGAACAGCAAAAACTGGTGGTTTTTTTCAAGGCAGAAAAGGCAGTCTGATAATGCAGCTACTAGATGTGAATCAGCTGGTGTCTGCTTTGGAAAAGAAGATGGATAAAAGTTAAGGATTGCCTCTGTTGTCAAGTTTGTTGAGGTATAGAAAAATATTAATGCATATACTTAGAAGCTTTTATACATGTGTTTTTATCATCCAAGACTGCCTTGCTTGAACTTCAATAACAGATGTTAGTGCATGTTGTCATAATTAATTTTAAACAAATGCTCTTTTTTTTGCGTTGCTCTAGAAAGTTGAGGAAAATATTGAATTTCAAGAAAATGTTTTGTTAAATCACAAATTGGAAAATTTAGAAGTTTTGTTTTCTCTCTCCTTGTCAAGTTATCTATATCTTATCAAAAGTAAATTTTCCAATGTATTTTAGTTTATAGACAATTTTAAATATTGTATCTGAATTTCTTTCTAGCTGTTGCGAAACCAGAGATTTTCTGCTTCCTTTCATCATGCAGTTGAAACAGTTGTTAATATGCTAATGCCACACATCACTCAGAAGTACAGAGACAATCCAGAGGCTTCAAAAAATGCAAATCATAGCCTTGCTGCCTTTATAAAAGTAGGTACACAAGAGACTTGGACTCTGTGGTTATTCTTTCAATAATACTCCTTCTTCATGGATTTTAAAGAATCTTAAAGCCAACTTGTATAAAGCTGAATATGCATAATGCCTTTTAAATATAATTTTACATCCAAGTTAAAACACATTGAAGTATAATTTGCAACTTCTGTAATCAAAAAGACATCTCTTCTGAAACTTGATATTTTAAAAAATGAATTTATATTTTATTCAAAATATATTTTTATTTTTCTTCCTTTTTCTTTAAAATATTGCCTGGGTTACCTTCTAATCCTGTGAAAGTTTTGAGTAGTGCTTTATTTGCATGAATTTTATGTAGACAGACTTTAAGTATCTTTCGGTTTTCAGCCACTAAGGTCTAGAAGGGAGAAAAAACGTATGGGAAATAAAATGGTTGATAAAACTGCTAGTGGCATATGATTTTCATTTCTATCAAGATAGAGTTCTTTTCAAACTGCTTTTTATTTGTGTTCCACACTCTAAGAGAAAAATTGGTATTCATATATGTACACTTAGTTTGCTCGTTCGATTGACTTTTGTATTCAAATTGAAATATCAATAATCTATTTGGAAAATAAACTTATTAAATACAGAAATATAATTACTGAACACTGAGACAGTATTTAATTGATTCTATCTTGATTTTACTTGTTTTCCTCAGAGGTGTTTCACTTTTATGGATAGAGGCTTTGTTTTCAAGCAAATCAATAACTACATCAGCTGCTTTGCCCCAGGAGATCCAAAGGTACTCATTGTTTTTACACAGTCTGTTTTTGAGAGTTGTCTCTTCTGGATAGATGGAGTCCTGCATTAAGTCTTCAGATTTTTTCCCATTTATGTTAGAAGCCCCTGATCTGTGCCTAGAGCATTTTTTATCCATCAAACCACTATTTCATATTTGGTTTCCCATTTTCAAGTGCATTTCACCACCCTAGAGCATGCGTATTGCAAAACTGTTGGGGCCTGGGGGTGCAACACTAAGCAGAAATTTTAAGTGTGAGTGTGAGAAGTCTAAAGTTGGAATAGCTGATATTTTATAAGTACTTTCAGTGCTACATTTACTGGAATGGTGAAAGCATGTATCAGATGCTCAAAGAATTTCTGCTGTGGGTCCAAAATTTTTCTTACATTAAAACATAATCTGCTAGTAAACTTTGGACAATGGGAACAGTAAATGGAATGATATCCAGTTTTACGTATGAATTATGATGAATTTATTTTAAGCTGACGTGGAACTTTGACAGGTCTATATCCATCATAGTGCAAGACTGAGATAAATCCCCTTTTCGTGTTAGAAGGCTGGTTTTAATGTGTTATTCAAATCACTGCACTTTCAGTTGTTTAATTTATACTTTAAAATTATTTTTGCAGACTCTTTTTGAATTCAAATTTGAATTTCTTCGTGTAGTCTGTAATCATGAGCACTACATACCTTTGAATCTACCAATGCCATTTGGAAAAGGCAGAGTTCAGAGATACCAAGGTAAATTCTTCCAAAGTAGTGTATAGTATTTTTCTTAAATGTCAACTTTTTATTATTAGATATGGACACTGTGTAACTTCAGGTCTGTGAGACATTGGAAAGCTTGAAATTGTTAAATATAAGTCTAAAGTTGTAATCCTTTCATTTAAAGTTAAAGGAAGTGATTAGGTAGCAAAGTAATCTCTCTGAGATATCTAGTCTTTGAAGACATGGTAAAACTACATCCTTGACTCCCACCTGCCTTTTCTGCTGTGTTTACTAAGTTTGCTTTTTTGTTTTTCATGAGTTAGCTTTTAATTCATTAGTTGTGGAAGCCTGCAACATTCCTGTAGGTAGGTGTGTAGTGTGAGACTTGGCGTACTTTTTACTTTTTTTATGTAACATTCAGGTTAAAAGGGATTTCAGTAGGTCTGCAGCCCAACCTCCTGCTGCATGAACTCCTGCTCATGTTAGGCATGGAACAAGCTCAGTTCCCTCGATTTCTACTGACAGTACACGCGCTTCAGCTTTTTTAAGTACCTTGGTGGCCCTTCACTGAACTCACTCAAGAATCTTCTTGTACTAGGAGGCCTAAATACTACAGACAATATTACAGATATGTCTAACCAATGCCAAGTAAAGAGGAACAAACACTTCCCTTGATATACTGGCTGTGACCCTGTTGTTACAGGCCAGTATACTGTTAGCCTTTGTTGTTGCCAGGATGCCATGCTAAATCCTGTTGAAACTACTGTCCACCTGCACCCCTAGATATTTTTCAGCAGAGCTGTTCCCAAGCTAGTTATTCCACAGCTGGTACCATTGCTGGAAGTCTGTGCATCCTGGGTGCAGAATTTTGCATTTGTGCTTGATGAATTTAATTGCCATTTCTGTAGACCCTTTTCTTTAGAATCTAGATTCGTCTGAAATGTATCTCTGTCCTTTGAGCATATGGGCTACCAACCTTTGAGCCCAATGATCCATGTAGTTATTTTTCACTTTTTCACAATTTAGATGTCTATTCACTATAATGAGCCAGTTTAGATACCATGACCACGTGGACATCTGCTATTCTCCCCTTGAAGCAGACAGGTTTACTGGTCTTAAAACACGATTTACCCTGGGTAAACTTACTTTGGCCATTCCCAGTCGCACTCTCCTTCACTTGATGCAAAATGATTTGCGAGAAGATTTGCTCCATGGCTTTTCCAAGGACCAAAGAGAGGCCCGTGGTTCCTGTTCATGCCCTGTTCTTGAAGGTGTGTGTAACGTCTACTTTCAGTCATCACAAGATCACAATTATGGGAAACCCCTGATCACCATGTCTTAACAAAGGTGATAATGAGTGATATTCCAATTTATATCAGTTAACTAAGTCTCTCAAGTATCTCATCTGGTAGTGCGGATTTGCGTGACTGGAGGTCTCAAGAGATCCCTGACCTGATCCTCCTTCACTGATGATAATTGTCTTTCTTGAAGCTAGTCTCTAGACTGTTAAAGCCTGGGAATCATGGCAGTGAAGGATAGCATAACAAAGATATGGAATATTTCAGCCTTACCCAAGTCCACTGTCTCTAAATCACAGTCTGACATGTTTTCCTTGTTCAGGTGTTTAATGCTAATATAGCGGTAAAAGCTCTTTTTGGTGCTATTGATGTCCATCACCAGTTTCAGCTGTAGCTGAGCTTTGGCTTTCTCGATGCATCCCTGATTTCCTTGATGCATCCAGAACAAGTCATATGTTAGCTATTGCATTTGTGGCTCTGAAGACATTAATTTCTTCCAGGCATTGAACTAGAGCAGAAATCACTAAACAGAGGTGAGGAAGGTGCTTTTAGAAGCAATAAGTAAACCTGCCTAACATATTTATTCTGTAGACTCTGCTACGTTAGTAAGGTTAAGTATAACTAATTAACACTTTCATCACAGCAGAACAAGATAGAGCAAGATTTGGGACTACGAGCTGGACAGCTGCTTAGAACCTTTTTTCTGTCTTTGGCTTTTTCAGCCTTAGGAAGTGTCTTGGATAATAATACCACAGAAATATTTTCCTAGAAAAGAGACTATGAGTTTGCTTAGGGATCCTAAGAAAATAACAAAACTAGAGAAGATAGTATTTCTGATTACATAAGAAAGAACAGTGTAAAATGCTGCTGCCTGAGTAGGAACTAGGAGTTCAGCCTGTAGGGAAGACCTTTATCAGAAGCTTTTCTGGCCATGTTTTGCTGTGTCAAGCAGAAGATACTTCAGGTGATATGGTTGGCTCTTAAGTGAGTTACAAGAAGATCTGTAGAAGTTAGAAGAAGGCCTGTTCTGTCTTAGCTATATTTCTTTCTGACTTAATGGATTCCGTTACTGAGAGAGGTCTTTGAAAAATGAAAGTGCTTTGAGATTAGCATCTGTTTTTTGATGACTGTACTGGACAGTGACAGTGAATATGAAAATCTTGGACACCTCCTCAGCTGAAGTGGTGAACATATATATTCTAATAAATTAGATCTTTAAGCTGAAGTATCTCTTATGCTGTCATATATTCAGTACACAAATGAACTGGATTCTTTTATTACACAAAAAGTACTTCCAAGAGGGAGCAATTTGACTTTGTTGTGTCTGATGTGCTGGGTTTTACTTTAGCCTTAAGTTAACTGACAAATTCATTTAAATAAAATCATCCTTTACATGGAGTTTGTACTTTACTTCCAGACCTTCACCTGGATTATTCATTAACTGATGAATTCTGTAAAAATCACTTCTTAGTTGGACTGCTTCTAAGGGAGGTGGGCAATGCCTTACAGGAGTTCAGAGATGTTCGGCAGATCGCTATCAGTGTGCTCAAGAATTTGATGATAAAACATTCTTTTGATGATAGATATGCTTCCAGGGTAAGTATATTGCTATGCAAATAGTACAAAATAATGAAGTGTGCACACATACAGAAAGCTTTTTCATTCAAAAAAGAAACCCCTGTTAATTTGCAGCAAAACTATTTCTGCTCACACTATGATGAAAATTTTACTAATCTGCAAATTCCATCTTTTTACCAAGTGAAATGACAAAGCACCTTTTAGTATGTGTGGGTTTGAATTTTAGCACAAATAATCTAACTGCTTTTCTTAAAGTAATCAGATTTTTACAAGTGTGTTTTAAGCTCTTCTTTTCATTAAACATTAGCTCTTAATATTTGCCATCTGTCCTTCCATCATCTATTATTTGTAAAATAAACATAAGAAAGCTGCAAGTCATGGTGGTAAATTTTCAGTGACTTTTAATTTTCTGACTTTCTTTAACATCAGCTATGCTGTGGAGAAGCCATAAAATTATAATGAAAGGTATAATTAATTTATCAACCTAACATAATATTAATCTGCTCGGTTAGTCTTAGCTCAAATTACATTAATTTTGGAGGTTTTCTGTGTTATTTTGAAGCAGTAAATAAAATCTACTGACCTTCTGTAAATTAGAATGAAATACAGTGATGATCACTGCTTTTGTTATCTGTGAACTTATGAATGCGGGCTCTGGCTTGGCAAATATTTATTAAATGCTCTTTTTTTTGTAATGTAGGAGTGAATACATTAAAACTAATTGGTGATTGAAAATTAAAACTGTAATTTTTTAATGAACTGCTACACTCTGTTTAGGGTCATCAGGCAAGAATAGCCACTATGTATTTGCCACTCTTTGGACTGCTTATAGAAAATGTTCAGCGAATCAATGTCAAAGATGTGTCTCCATTTCCTGTTAACCCTTCCAGCAATGTGAGTGACCATTTCTATTTGGTATTCTGAATTATTGTTACCATATTGTAATGGTAACATGTATATGAAACACTGTGTACTCCTGGCAAACATAGAGTTTCGTAAGCTTCAGAATTCTGCGGTTTTTCAATTCTGTCCAACACTGAAACAAAGGGACCACAAAAAATAGTTAATTTTCTAGAAATTAGAGAGGAATTTAACCTTAAAGAGTGCACTTTTGGAAGACTTGTAGTGTAAGAGGGCTACAGGCGAATTAATTAATTCCAAAAATGGAATTTGTGAAGGCTATATGTTGATATATTATGGTTGTGTACAATTATTGAATCTAAGATTTAATTATTCATGTATTTTATTTTGTTCATATCTTGCTATGTTCCATTTTTATTAAGAAAAAGAATCCAAAACTCTTCAAACAAGAGAAATATCTGGGTGTTTGAAATAAAATTAATTTGATTATTTTTGAAATATCTGTTTTATAGTGTTTAAAATTCACTAGAATACTCATTTCTTCCATGTTTCCTGAGGTATCATAAGTTTTAGGCTGTCCTAAATTTGTGCAAATACCTGAATACCTTATTGCATTGTTTTGAGCATATTTAATAGAAATTACAATTTAAGGAAGAAATATATAACAAATAATTCTCTAGAAGATGTGTTCATAATGTAGGAAAATAATCACATTTTCCTCTCTTTTCCAAACAGAGCGCAAAGGATGATGCACAGATTTTGCCAACTGCAAGTCAGTTAGTAACACCACAAAAATCAGGAAACACATTGGATAACAATCTTCCTAAAGATCTGTTTGGTGTTATCTCTGGCATCGGTAAGCACTTAAAAAAATAGAATAATTAAAAAGGAACTGCTTTCCTTTTTCATTAATTATCAGAAACAAATATTCTGTCCAACTTTGGTTGCTTTCTGCATGTGTACTTGAATGTTACTGCTGTTTTCATTAGCAGAACCTAATGGAGCCAACCATTTAGCGTGGGTCAGATTTCAGTCTGTACATCACATCTGTCGTTTGGGATCTTTTGGGATTTGCTTTTCTACATGAAACGAAAGCTAATTCTTGGAGCAGGGCTCCTTTTTTCCCTCTCAGAGGTGATAGTTCTTGTCTTGTTGCAGAGAAATAGGGGACAAGTCTAGCCTTAATCACTTAAGGCAAGAGTGCCATAATCTGTAATTTGGTACATGGTGTTAGAGATCACCTCTGAGGGGAGATTGTGTTTATGCATTTGGGCATCCTCTTGAATGTCTTCTTAATGTGCTTTTCTAATCTAACTGCTTTGCCATAATTGGCTATGACACTTACTAGTCAATTAAACAAAAAAAAAGTTGAAAAAATGGGAAAGAGGAGTTTTTCAAATAGGCTTCATGGAAGCATGGATGTATTGCTATATATGGTTTTTACACGTGTGTATGTAGTACATAAGTCTGTGTGTATGTGTAAACATACATAATTTGCTGAAACTCTCAAATAAGTTTGTCTTCAGTAAAAGTAACTAAATGGAGTTTATTATTTACTTTCTTAAAAAAATATATATACCTATATGGTGATTTGAAATGTCTGACTAAACTGTGGAGTGACTTTTGTCAGTATATGTATTATTTGAGGTTTTTATATTGTTTGGGGTTGTGGTTTGTTTGTTTTTTTTAGCTTCCCCATACACCACATCTACTCCAAATATTAATAGTGTGAGGAACGCTGACTCAAGAGGATCTCTTATAAGTACAGACTCGGGAAACAGTCTCCCAGAAAGACAAAGTGACAAGAGCAATTCTCTTGACAAGGTAAAAAAACCCAAACCAAAATAAAACCTCAAAAGCGTATTCCTAAAATTTCTCCTAATTCTCGTAAGAGTTAAATTCTGTGATCTTCATTGTGAATGGTCTTTCTAGAGCAGTATTTATGTAAGGTTTTCTTTTGCAAAATAATTATCTTGTGAACTCCTTTTGCATTGCATTTATTGAGCTGTTTTGCGGAAAACAGAAACAGATTTTCAATGCAGAGACATAAGCAAACAGTTGTTGTTTCCTTAGATAGAGAAAGGTACTAAATGAAGCATATTGAATTTTACTTGAGGGGACCAAATTGTAGTTAGGACAGCTTCTTTGATTTTGTGGAGATCATCACTCCATCCTGTTCACAATGTACTTAGCATTTTTAAAATGTTGAAAAACTAGTTGCTGTGCTTTCTCTGGGCGATTTCTTTTATAGTAGTTTGACTTTTCTAAATCATTTCACTTTAAAGCTGTTACAAATTAGGAGCTCTGGCTGCAGTAGCTATGAGGCATTCAGTTGTATCTTTCTAGAGTTTTTGTTGATACTGATCACATTTCATTTTCTTAGAGGTTGTTGTGCAAGTCACAACATGTTAACTTTTTCCCCTTGACTCTGACATGCCTTCGTGTGGCAGAGAGAGAAGCTTCTCAGAAGGCACTCTGCTCATGCTATACACCCAAATGGAGAAGAAGAAGAAAATTCTCACCCTGCAAAGAAAAACCGTGTTACTATGGATTTTTCACTTCTGACAATTCCAGCTTTGCCAGAGAAAATTTTGCATACTACTTTCTCTCTTCAGTTACAAGAAGTATCTGGTTTTTGTGCTTGGTATAGTTAAGCTTCTGAGTGAAGTGTGTGGTCAGTAGTTTTGCCGCTTCTTTGCAACAGTTGAAACTCAAACCCAATATATTCAATTTAACTATGTAAAATATGTTTAAATGTCAAACCTGGAGCAGTTCATGCACGTGATTTAGTTTAAATATAAAAATCCAATCAGTTTAAATATCTGCAGAATTTGAGTCTTGGGGTCCTTGACCAAGGTGATAAAGAAGTATCTTGTGTATACACTGTTGCTAAATGGCAATGCTGTCATCTATTACTTAGTTGTCATGCTGTAAATTACTAACGTGTGGTGTTTTTACCAAGTAAAAGGGTTTTCAAAGGAGTCAGCATCCTTTGAAAATTCTACTCTGGTCTACCATTTTAGGTAACACAGGATTTATGTTTTGCATGCTGTTAATACTTTTCCCAAATAATACTTGATCCTGGCTTTTTATTTGTTGCTTTCTGAACTTTCTTTCTAGTAGATCAGTTGTTCAGTGCATGTTATCTTCGAGTTTTTGCTCATTGCTTGATACCATTACTGAAAAGCCATGTTTTTGTTCTAATTTTCTTTCAGAATAACCTGTAGCACTATACTTGTGGAATCAGAATAGACTGGAAGTATATCGGTTTCTATATTAATGTGTGCATACTTTATAGGTTACTGGCATGATTTTAAATTAAGCTTCTGAATAGCTGTTATCCTAGTTTTATCCATGTACATGTTCAGCTATTTTAGTGGGAATGTTATGTAGTGCTCTGGACCATTTCTGAAAAACTAGGAAACACAAATTCTGTTTCTGCTCTGTCACCCATTAATTGCCTGCTCCATTATAGTATCCATAAAGCTGTATAGTAGCACCTTCTTGTTCACCAGAAATATTTCAAAGATAAACAGTTTTTGAGGTCTTTAGAATCTGCAATAAACAGGCTTTTAAAGGTGTCTATTTCCTCCTGAATTAGAGTAACTTCTGGCTAGTATTTTTTATAGTTTCACATTCGGTTTCACTGTGCATCCATTCAATGATAATACAGGACAGATTTACACAGATTGTTTTAGGACAACACTTCTTTAATGCAACAGAATGCGTTAAAGGGCTCAGCAGTCAATGGATGTGATTGCTGTGAGGTGTTCCTTCATGTATTATCCTGTCTCCTGCTTTCAGTAGGAGTATTCCTAGAAGGGTTGTTCTACCCTTGAGGTGCTGGCACTTCTCACTTTGTTTTAGAAATCAAGTGCTTTTCTCCCTTGAGACTATATTTGCATTTTTATTTTTTCTCATTTTGATAAAAGGATTTCTTCCACCACTGATATGCATCCTGAGAAAGGTCGTGAGGCCAAAGTGATCCAACTGTAGAAACCAAAGAGTTGCACAGATCAATTATAAAAGAGCTGTGAACTTTACAGAAAACTTATTAAATATCTCCTTCATTTTTGGTTTGCATAAGTGGCATATTGAATGTGAGAATTAGGCACTTACAAGAGCATAATTTATATTTTAAGCAAACATTTATATAGTATATCTTTAAAAGTATCACACTGAGGCTTTTGTAACACTTAATTGTGTGGAAATTATTCTTTTACAGATAAGT
This sequence comes from Pachyramphus minor, assembly GCA_013397135.1. Lineage (NCBI taxonomy): Eukaryota > Metazoa > Chordata > Aves > Passeriformes > Tyrannidae > Pachyramphus > Pachyramphus minor. Next base: position 31,694 of record VYXB01007637.1, on the reverse strand, counting down.
CTTTGCCAAAAGTTCAGTTTATCTATTTTCACATTTTTATTTTTCCTTCTTTTTGTGGTACACATTACTGAAGATCTGTTTTAGAGTTTTTTCTTTTTGAACAGACAACAGTGTTGAGCATTGCTGATAAACTTCCCACAAGTGTAGTATTTGTATTAAAGAAATGAAGCAGGGAGAGGGCTTTGGTTTGGTTTGGTTTTTTTGTTTGGTTTTTTAGGGGGGGAAGGGAAGGAGGGCAAGAGTAAGTTACTTAATAGCAATTAACCTTCCAGAATGCATATTATTGCCATTTATGGCATTCCTTAAATGGAAGGAATTTCATAGAGGCTTGTCTACAGTTCAGGATAAAGTGTCTTCAAAGGCAAAGGAGCATATATGTATCACCTAACAGTAGCATTTATTTTTAAAGTATTTTATCTAAGCAGAAGGGGCATGCTTGATTTCTATAGTGTGAGTGTCTATGTATAATTAACTTGATTAATAACAACTGTTAGGTGACTTTTCCTCTTACTCCTCTTTCTGGGGGAAAAAGTCATACAAAGAAGGAATTAAAATAAATGAAGGCAAAGAGGCTTAATTTGGTATACTTCATGTGTGTAATGTGTGTTTTAGTGACCTGTCCACATGAAATGTTTTTGTCTCCATTCTAAGATCCTTTTTCTGTTGCAGGAATTAATAAAACAATTGAAATAATTTTAGTTTATTATCAGTTTAAGAACTCTTCAGCCTTATACATCTGTTTTCTCTTCAGAACCAACAGAGCAGCACTTTAGGAAGTTCTGTTGTTCGATATGACAAACTTGACCAAGCAGAGATCAAAAGTCTACTCATGTGTTTCCTTCATATTTTAAGAAGCATGTCAGAGGGTATGTAATTCCACTTGTTTTTTATAAATTCAAAGTCATACGTTTTCAAAATCAGCAGAATATTTTAGGTGTAGGTACCATGCTGTGCTGCATTTTACAAATCTGTGTGATTGCTCAAATTAAACTCTGACTGAAACCTTGTAAGCGTTACATACTCATTATTTCTTCTAAGTGTGAGGGTAAGTAAAGGACTTGTTAGGAAAGTAATTTAGGAAAGTTAGGAAAGAAATTTGTGTGCAGTTGTACAGTTTGGTCTTGAAAATGGAGATGAAGAATAATTCATAGTTCTCTAGAAGTGTCTTGGGTTAGTCCATTCCTCCATTCTGTAGAACTTCCTGTATGACAAGGAACCAAATTATTTGATTGCTGTGTATATTTCCATTTCTGGAATGGGGATATTATTCTGGGTTTTTCATTCTCCTGGGGTGTTTGTGGATGATTCACTGAATTTTTGTAAGAAACATATTATCCTGGAGAGGGTTACAGAGATATAGAAATACTTTGTTAATGGCACATCTTACTTTTTTACTAGGATCATCCCTATCTCTGGTAAAAACATTGACTTTTTCAGTTTGTGCTGTCAAAAGTATTAGTTTATTCTGTGTGCCTATTTGGTTGTTAATTTTTAAAATTCAAGTTTATGTAGTACTTGAACTCTAATTTATTATACCTGTTAAGAATGAGTATTGAAAAGTTAATAAATATTCAGTATCCAATTACACCATTAGATTTTCATGTAATTACAATGATATTATTATATATATTTCAATTACAAAGAATAATAAAGCTCAGAACTATATTTTTCACTACTTTATGCTGCAGAATATGTAAAAAGTTATCATAGTATCTTGGATATTCCATTCTAAACCACAGTGGGGATTTTTTTGGTCTCAGTTCTCCTGGAAAAAAACAAGTGTCAAATAGACATTGTCACACATTTCTGTAATAATTTTGTATTTTTTAGTTAATTTTGAACATTTTTAGCAAAAGAGACCAGGTCTTGGCTATGCAACTGCATGCTTTGTAGAACATATATAGCCATTTCTGAAAATTGTGGAAGGAAAAGCTGAAACCCGGGCTGACTTCATAGTAAAACATCATAAATTAAAGAAAGAAGAAATCATAAATTTGCATTTAAAAAGTGTTGAGACCAACCTGTAAAGAAGCATGCTATAGGACTAACAGTCTGAAGTTCTGGGGGGTCTTATATTTTTATAACACCACAATCACTATGGACTGCACAATTATTACGATTTAAAATTACTGAAATTGTATATTATGGATTAGATAAAATCATACTGTAGAAATTCATTTGTAGAATTGATATGTGAATATGTATAATCATCTTCAAGGAAAACTTTAAATAGTAATTGTTATCTATGGCCTCCAAGACATTTCTAGATTCTCGAAAATTCTCATTATCTGAAAACTAAGAATTTATGTTAATTCTTGTATTGAATTTTTTGTATGTGTGCTACCTTTATCTAGTTTTTAATATTTGTCATTTTCCTAGACGCGTTGTTTACATATTGGAACAAGGCTACAAAATCTGAACTCATGGACTTTTTCACAATTACAGAGTAAGTTCTTTGTTGTGCTTGTCATTAAATCATACATTTCACTGTGCTGCTAAAAACAGGAGTGTGGTTATAAGTGTGTGTATATGGGGGGGGGGGTTGGTTTTTTTCTTTAAGTAAAACCATCTTGGTCTGTTCAGAAGTCTTAATTTGATGTGCACAATTGCATGTCTGTCCAGTTCCATGATAATGTCTGGAATTAGACTATGCAGAAGGGATCTCAGGAAGATCCTAAACAGCAAGTAGTGCTCAGAATATTGCTGTGCTCATGGAAGAGGAACCAACTGTCTTGTTACTTGTCTGCATTAAAATGCATCTTGTAATCCTAACTGCTGAATTGATATGGTTGCGTGTCAAAATGAATTCAATTGCATAACTTCAGAACCATCCTCCTAGCATTCCTCTTGTGTCTTCTACTATTCTGTAAGGAAAGAGATATAGGATGAATCCAGTATTTGTTATCAATGGCTACACGCCATCCCTATGCACACTCAGTGTGTTTGTTCATGAGAACTGACTGATACATTAAAAAAAAGTGAAGAAGGCTTGAAGTGGAGCACCACAGAAGCATTTCTGCTTGCATTGCTTGTTTCACTGGACTGCTTTCCCTTGTTTCTGTAGTAGAGGCTGAATGTGATATCAGTTTTTAGTTGTGTTATGGAATGTGCTAATCAGGGCCTCTCTCAGGAATACATTGTAGGTAATTTTTAACTCAACATTTGAATACATCTGGCATGATATTAATTGTACCAGAGACAGAACTGAACAAGTTAATGAGTCTACTTGGTGGACTCTCTGAAGCCTGAGGTATAAACTGTACAGAATCGGTATTTTGACATTTAATTTTTATTATTTAAGGGCTGGACAGGAGTGATTGGGATCTAATCAGTAATCTCAAATTACTAACTATAAAAGAAGATTTCCATCACAGTAGTAGTACATGGAATACAGAATAAAATTTGTAGTGAAGTGGATGATATCACAGTTCCTTGAACTAGAGTAGGAACAAGGCTCATATCTCTCCCAATTGTTAGAGTATTTTGCCAATGCAAATTAAATTCATTTTGATCGTGCTTTTTATTAGTACAGGCCATTACAATAGTTTCTAATTACACCAGTAAAAGAATAGTATGTAGGTACTCACTATGCAAAGAACCTTTTCTGAAAAACTTAGAATCTAAAAAGACAAGAAGATATCAAAAGGAGAACTGAGGTTAGTTTTTGAATAGAATGACAAGTTTTCAGAGACAAAGTGCATTCTGATTTTACGGTTTGGAGACAGCTAGAGCTACTAAAGGTCTGAGTATAAAATGGAGCTGAGTTGAAGATACTATTTGCCAGTCTTATCTCTCAATCACAACTGGCACATGGAAGAGAGAGCCTGAAAACTGGCTTTCAGTTTGGATTTACATTTTAAAGAAGAACTTTTAGAACATTCTTACCCGAGGAACAAGGGAAGTTGCGTGAACTTGTGTATTTTCAAGATAATTGTTTACAGTGTGAAAAGAGTAAAATAAAATTAGTATTGCAGCTTCCATTCACACCAGTTTTCTTGATTTGAAATTATGACTTATTTTATTGGTCATTAGTGTTGTGTACTTACCAGTAGCATAGGTTATTTTTTTAATGAAAAATTATTGTTGGAAGCTTGTCTTTATCATCATCTTTTTGTAAAACTGTATTCCTTTTAGAAAAATAGTTCTTTCAGAAGCCCCATCGATATTCTGGAACCTGGAGACTTTAAATAAAAGGCAACAAAACAGAAAAAACCAATCTGTAACCAAAAGTGTTTAGGCCAGAGTAGGAAGCAAAATGTTTTGCCCTTATTTTTAACCCTTATACACATGTTGCAAAATATGCGTATATATGTAATGTCTGGTTATCTTTTTGCTTCTCTCCTTCATGTTACTTGCCCTGGCTTGCTGCAAGTAACTGTAACTGTGGGCTGTATCTTGCATAATGAAATTTTATCAGTGAGACTGGAGACTAAACCTTTCTTCTCTATAAGTATTAAAGATCTATAGAAGATGGAGCACTTGATGTTTACAGTTTTCCAAGGTGTTTTGTTTTTTCACCATTTAGCCCTTCCACTTTGTCACTGTTAGACTCATGCTAGTGGTTCTGATTCAGAGCTTTGAGATAGGTGTGCTCTGGAGGCAGCCTTATGTGCCTTTTGCTGTTAATCCCAACTTGCCAAAAACCACCAACCATCTGTGACTGGTTTCAGAAGAGCCATGTTTACCATTTCTTGGCTTGGGGACTGGAAGAGAATTTTAAGGGTGGGAGAAATAAAGAGGTTTTATAATTTTGGGGTTTAAAGTTAACAAGAATAGTTGAATAATTCAAATGTACCTAAGTCTAGAAGAGATTGTTTCAAGTGTTGCTTCTCTGACCTATGTGTTCTCTGCAGAGTATGCCTACATCAGTTCCAGTACATGGGAAAACGATACATAGCCAGGTACTGTGTGGAATTTAATTTTAGCTGTCTTGTTCACTAAGAATAATAGTGAGTACAATATGCTATCTCTGTTACAAAGAAATTGCGTGAATAGAAAAGTTACTGTGAAATGATACGTAACAGTTTATGTTACTATTGTAATTGTTACTATATTAACAAATCTGTATCCTGTCTGAAAGTATGGTATCTTTTTAAGAATGATCTGTGTGATTTAAGAATTATTTACTTTAAAATCCATCTCTTAAATGCTATCTTTTGCAGCATTTTTTCCTTGAAATAGTCTCTTTGGGAAAGAAGTTTTATGATTTGTTTTGTTTATTCAGTTGACCATAAAACCTTGTACATTGAAATGGTTTAGAGTTTATATATATATAGTGTTTTTACTGGAAGGTGAGTAGTGAACATTCCAACACTGCTGTTTCTCAACTTGAAATCCAAAGAAAATCTGTGGGAGTCAGAAACGTGTATTAAATTATTTTAATATCTTTGCATGAATGTGGTTTTTTATACAAAGTAGTTTGTAATAGAGTAAAATATAGCAACTTGTTTAGGCCTTACATTTGGTTGACATAGTAATACTGTTATAATTATATTGATGGGGTTAAAGTACTGGACTTCTTGAAATCAGTGACAAAGCTGTTGCTGACTTTGAGCATTCTGACTATAATGTTAGCTTTTTTGTTTTTAATTTAGATATGTGGATCTCTTTCTACAAACTTGACTATCTCCTTAGAGATTTTTCAGAGAAGAAAAATCTCATCTCTGTTCACATAACCTAAATAAAATTAAAAATAAATCTGGCTTTCTTAAGGTTTTGGTTGTATCCTTTGTGTTCAAATGTACTTCAAATTCTGGATTTAGCGGAGTCTGTAATTTTCAGTCTTTTTGTAAAAATTCTTCCAACTAATTTGTTTGACTAGTGTGTAGAGGACACTGCCACACTTTCTTTTTGTTTACTGATCACCTGGTCTGTATGCTGCATGTTAACACTGAAAATGTTAAGCTGTTGAAATCACCTGGTGTTCTGCAGAAATACTGGAAAGAAGCAGTAAATGTAGCTTTCTAGGCTTTCACATTGTCATTACACTGAATGCACGTGCTCTTAAAATACAAAAATGACAGAGAATGAAAGGGAACAGGGAATTCTGTAATTCAAGCACTGGTTTTCATTTTTCATCAGCTCTGGTGGTGGTACACAATAGGAAGTTAGCCTGTACTGATTGCTAACACAGGTCACTTTTCTGTTTTCTTCATTTGATTGCTGCAAATTTAACAAAGTCTATGGCTCTTCTCCCTTCCTGCTTGGGTAAGAAGTACGTGATAATATCTCAGTTAACTCCTGCTCTCCTGTTGCATGTATGCTTTCTAATTTTACTGCTGTGTGTCCTTCTAACTTTTTTGCTAAAATTTTTGCAATCAAAATAGAGGATTCAGTTTTGGGTTCTGAATATTTTCAGAATATTTATGTTTTTAAAAAAAATGATATTTTCAAAAGCTCTGAAGTAAATTCAGCACTTCAAGTGACTGCTTGTGTGCTTTTGCTTTCATGCTTTAAGGTTTTAAGAGTTTGCTGTGATGCTTTTTTTAAGCTACCTATTTTTGTTTTATGAAGAAAACAGTAAATAGATTGCATTATAATTCTTTCTATAAAACTTCTTGTGCTTAACTAACAACACTTCCTATCTTGCTGCAGTTTGACATGTCTAACTTTTGCTTCTATCCCATTTCACCCGTCTTGCAGGAACCAGGAGGGGTTAGGATCCATAGTTCATGATCGAAAATCTCAGACATTGCCTGTTTCCCGTAACAGAACAGGAATGATGCATGCCAGATTGCAGCAGCTGAGCAGCCTGGATAACTCTCTCACTTTTAACCACAGTAAGTCTCATGACATGATAACATTCATCGTCCTCAACCAGTACCACAACACCAGAGACAGGTCCCAGAGCCACACCAGTGCATTTCAGTGACTTTTACTGTTCTAGGTCAAATGAGTAGAAGCAAGCGGTCAATGGTCTGTTCTCTGCTTTATGATAGAACAATCACTGCTGGCTGATGCCATAACATGGAGCATGGTTAACTACAATGTATTTTAAAACTGATAATTGTTTTAAATTATATACACTTCAAAATTGTGCTGCATATTGTTACAAAATTGACTTTTTTTTTTCCTTTTCGCTCTATTAAGTTCATTGTTTTCCTCCCACTTGGTCTTATGAATTACTAGTCTACAAGTAAATATATGCACTTGGACCATATCTCCATGTTTTGACATCCCCCTAAGAGAAATAATTTTCTTAGAATTTCTACGAAGATTGTGAGCCCCTGATTTGGTTTGTCTGGAAGTGAAAAAGCGTCCAATAATGAAGTGATTTTTCTGTTTTCAGTGTGAGAAAGATATCAAGTATTCTTGGAATTTCTGTAGACAATGGTAAGATTTAATCAGGTTGAAGTCAGCTTGTATAAGACTGCTGTATTAAAAACTAAATCTGCTTCTGACCTATCTTTTCAAACATGCTGCTTCTAAATTGCAAAATATACTGTATATAAAGATTCTAAAGCACCATTTTTCAATTTTCAGCTTCAAAAACCAATGAAACTGGTTGACTAATCCAGTAAAATACAACACTGGTACTGAACAGAATTGTGTGCAGTAAAACAATTATTTGAGTTAACTGTATGTTCACTGTGTTCATTCTTCAATTTCCCAAAGCATATCTGACTGCCCCTTAAAATCTTTTAGCTCTCTATCCATAAAATAAAGCAACAGTTAGCCTAACTGCACAAGACTTATTACAGTCTTGTGTAAAACTGGGGAAAAAAAATCCCAGAAAACGTCTGTTCATAAATACATTATCACATCTGTTTAAATATAAGAAATGCAATTGCTTGCTTTTAAAAATTTCAGACAAGTATATAGCTGTGCAAATTACTTTTTTCTTTTTGCAATCAATCTACTACTGCTATATCATAATTTCTATATGGTTGTTGATACACAAAAGAAAGCTTTTACACTATGTGACTACACATTCAATACAGTACAATACTTTGTAGATAAAAACTGATTCTTAGAAAAGAACCTCTGGGAAATCACACATCCCTTTGCAAAGAAATTTCATACTTTCAGAACCTGGCAATGTTTATTGATTTTTTTAGGAAACAGCGAGCTGAAAGGTTTTAATAAATGCATGCTTATGTAAGAAGAAACTTTCTGTTCTTTTCCATCTGAAGAAAATTATGAAGGAAGGTGTCTCATTCAGATAATTTTGTGTAAAGTGATAACAGGAGTTTTTTTTAATGGACATTTAATGAATATCAGGATATTACACCTTGTATTGACCAAGGTTTTCCAAATTGAAAATATGTTGCTGTAAAAGCCAGTCAAGTGTAAAATTGATTTTTATATCTTTGGTCTTGTTGTCTGACTTTTAGTTTTGTTTAGTTGTCAGTCTGCCTGTATCATGTATCCAGCGTAGTGTCCAGAGCTTCAATCATCTTGTGGGTATTCTGTATGGGATATATAAAAGAAGAAATTATCTGGTGGAAATAGTTGCTTTACTTGTTTTTAAAATCAAGACTCTTTGGCAAGACAGTTGTCTGTTAGTGTAAATTATCAACTTATTTTCTCCCTTTCTAATCATCTAAGCAGTCATTAGAACTGAAATAATGGTGTAAGTGATATATCTCATCTCTGAGAAAATTCAGTGTAGTTTTGTGCTTGAAGAAACAATATATAAATCTGAAGAAACTGGCTGTTACAGGTACACCTGTGTAGTTTAGCCAGGGAAGCAAGAAGGTGCAGAAGGAAGTGGCCAGAATATGTCATTTTTTCCATTCTTTCCTTGATCTCAACGAGTTTGTCATCCATGTCATTGATTTAGTGATGCTAAGTTGACTGTAAATCTAACATATAAACATGATCCAGACCAAATTTTTATAAAGCAGCTTAGGCACATTTGTCAACCTGGTGCTTGAAGACCGGTGTTAAGGGAACATAAGGGACATGTTATAACCAGTGCTGAAGCAGGATATGTTTTTTTTAAATTATTAAAATACAGTATGGAGCTAGAAGCAATAAAATGTTTTTATTAAATACAGAGCTATTGCATGGTATTGCTACAAGTGCAGAATTCATTACTTGGGTCTTAAGCTGCATACAAGTAGGTGATTGTATTCCTGCAGCTCTTACTATTTTGTATTTTCATCATGATTGACTTGTGATTAACTTTGAGACCCTTATAACATCACTAAATTATCAAAATTACGTATTTTCAGCTGTAACTTCATCCTACTGCAGTACTTATTTTGTGCATATATATGTATATATATATAACTGTACCTTTATATATATACCTGTGTATACATACACATATATATGAAATATTACATGTTTTTTTAACTGCTGTTTAATGCTTCTACTGTTGACACTCTTATTTAATATATTTTATGATCATATGCAAATTATATTAGAATAACTATATGTCTATATTTGAAAAATATTTAAATGCATACGAATTATTTTTCTGCACTGAAGACTAACTTCTGTCAGGCTTTTACTTGCTAATCTTTTCCTAGTTCATCAAGTCTTGTGGAAATAAGAAACATTTAAATGAATGTATCCAGCACTTACACTTCGTTTGGAATTCCTGTAGGCTATGGCCATTCAGATGCAGATGTCCTTCACCAGTCTTTACTTGAAGCAAATATTGCCACCGAAGTTTGCCTTACAATTCTGGATACTCTGTCATTATTCACAATGGCTTTTAAGGTTTGTTCATGACTTGGTGTTAACTTTTCCCATAATTATCTTTGAGAAGAAATATTTTTTAAAACTATTTCAGGCACTCTTTTTAAAAACCTATTCAGACACTGGAATGGGCTCAGGCACTGGAATGGGCTGCCGAGGGAGGTGGTGGATTCTCCTGGAGGTGTTCAAGAAGAGACTGGATGTGGCACTTAGTGCCATAGTCTAATAACTGTAGTGGTAGTGGATCGAGGGTTGGACTTGATAATCTCAGAGGTCCTTTCCAACCCATCTTATTCTATTCATTTTAAAGAATCAGCTACTGACTGATCATGGGCATAATCCACTGATGAAGAAAGTATTTGATGTATACCTCTGCTTCCTTCAAAAGAATCAGTCTGAAACAGCATTGAAAAATGTCTTCATTGCTTTAAGGGCACTTATTTATAAGGTAAGAAGTTTAAAAAATTTAATCTTCAAGTACTTGTCTAGTTCTTTAGTTAACAATATACTATGTAAAAATTTAAGAACTAACATCCCAAAATAAAATTGTGCATAAGGACTGATTAACAACAGTGGAATGCTTGTCCTTTGAATTGCTGTAAAAATTGTTTTGTGTCATGAGCTACTATAACTCTTGTCTTTTCCTACAGGTTAAGGATATGAATATATTTGTATTTTTCTTGACATTTTACCAAGACCTGAAGCTAGTTTTAGTGAATAACTTCTTTCTTTTCTTATTTTTCCTCAGTTTCCTTCTACATTTTATGAAGGTAGAGCTGATATGTGTTCTGCACTGTGCTATGAAATTCTGAAGTATTGTAATTCCAAACTGAGTTCTATTCGTACTGAAGCTTCACAGTTACTGTACTTCTTAATGAGGAATAATTTCGACTACACGGGGAAGAAGTCTTTTGTTAGAACACATCTGCAAGTTAGTTTATTTTCTTTGTTCTTCTGGGTTTTTAAATATTGTATTTGTAGATACTCGGTGGCATACCAGTGTGCAAAGCCTTGTCAGATAAAGACATAAAAGAAATTATTAGGGTTCAATCAAGGCTGGTACTAAGAGTAAGAAGATGGCAAAAAAAATATGTTCAATTCAAGGAAATACTTAAAAACAGTTGGATGATGCTGGATTTCATAGGAAATAATTTTTATTTGTTAGTAGCAATGTCCAGTTTTGTAGATGTTATTTTGATTATTAAGTGCCATACCCTGTTGCATCTGAAGAAGGAAAGGAATGCAGTAACAAGCATGTAAAAGTCTGAAAACAAATAATTGGAAAACTGTGTGTTCTGACAAATCTGGGAACACTGGTTTGCCAGTTTAATGATCTCTTGCTAGTTTACCTGGCAGTCAGTCTTTAAAGCAAAGTAAGCAAGTTCATTGAATTATACAAGGTTGTTTTTGCTTGCTCATGTTATTGTTCAAGTAATGGGGAAAAAACACCAAACATTACTTTATTTAAGAGAATAATTTTTCAGTTAAAAAGAACAAAACTTCCTTTGCAACTGCTTCATAGGTACATTGCAAGGGTATTTCATGAAATATGCTCTAACAAGATATTTGTTTCTGTCAAGGTTATTATTTCAGTAAGCCAGCTAATTGCTGATGTTGTTGGAATTGGAGGAACTAGATTCCAGCAGTCTCTTTCCATCATCAATAATTGTGCCAATAACGACAGAATTGTAAAGGTCTGGTTTTTTTCTTATTTCCATACGTGATGCTTGAAGGATGCTTGAAGACTCTTTCATAGCATCTTTTGCAGTTATGTGTTATCATTTTATTATGCAAAGAATAGGAAAAGATAGTAGTTAACTTTTCCATGTTTTAGCACACTACATTCCCTTCTGACGTTAAGGATTTAACAAAACGGATTCGTACAGTGCTAATGGCTACAGCTCAGATGAAGGAGCATGAGAATGATCCAGAAATGCTTGTAGACCTCCAATACAGCTTGGCAAAGTCTTATGCTAGTACACCTGAACTAAGGAAGACATGGTTAGACAGCATGGCAAGGATCCATGTTAAAAATGGAGATCTTTCAGAGGTAAGTTAAAAAAAAAATCAAACTAGCTTTAGATTTGTAGTAAGCTTAAGCTTATGTTTTTAGAAATTGAATGTACTATATGCAGTTGTTAGTGTGCAATGTAATTACTATTTTTAATAAATTTTAATTGTTAGTAGATTAGTTTCAATGACTGATAAGTTTTTGTCCTACCCAAGTGTATGTTTAAGTAGTCTCTGATTATTAATGCAAGGAACATGTTTAACTGCTGTAGCTGATGCGCTGCTAAGAATGAAATACTCAATGCAAGCCATGGAAGACACAGGCCTTCTGCTTAAAAATATCGTTGTTATTAGTTGCTAAAGCACTTAAAGCCACTCCTTGAATTCCCCTCCAGTTGCCTTTATAGAATTAGCTTGATTCTATTACAGTCTGCATACTAAAAAAAATCCTAATGTTATGAAAATTGACAAATAACTTCTTTTGTTATTTGAAAAAAGAAAGCTGTCTGATTCCACTGTGCTGTTAAAATATTTAATTCTAGCAAAAAGGGGAATTGGGATTTGGGGCTTTTATATGTCTTTAAGTAAGTATTTTATCAGGATACAGGTGAATTTTGTCTCTTTCTAGAATTTTGTTCCATCTGAAAGTAAATCTCTTTGTATGATACCACTGAATTTTATAAACATCTGTTAAAATTGGCATCATGTAAGAAAGTAAATATCTCCAGGAAATAAAAGCTATCTTCCTAACTCAAGTCTTAGTACTAGAATTCTCTTCTTCTATGTGGTGGCAAGACAGAAGGTGTATACAGTATTCTGTTATTAGCTTGTCTTTTGAAGGGAACAACTTCAGCTTTTTCAGAAGACAAGCTCTTTTACTCCTTTTCAGGTCTGTTTTTGATTTTTTGATTATATTAAAATCTTAGAATCTTTGACTATGCAACTAGATGAGGTCCTCTGTAAATCACAAAGCTCAACCCTATACAAAGTTTGTATTAGAATTTCTGGGAGATTCTTACCTTTTTCCTTCACCTCCATTGTCTGAGATTGTGCAGCCTCCATATGTAAACAGTTCAATTGATAATTGCACTTAGAATGACACTTTGCTGAAAGCCTAAGCCTCTTTAGTAAAACAAGAATCTTGAATCTTTGGGCTTTTGGTCCTTTCTGTGGAGAAAGCTGGCCAATGTCAACTTCATAAAATATCTCAAATATCTGAAGATTTCTCTGTCCCTCTTCTTTTTCTTCTGTTGTCCAAACAACACCAACCAATTTCAATTCATAGATCAGATTCAAATCCATAGATAGATTCAAATTCCATTCATAGATCAGATTTCTTGGCTTTTGCTGCTTTCAGATGGTCTGTCAGTGGTTTATTCTACATTTTTATGGGTCTGAAGCCAAAAGACAGACAAAACAGGTTAGCAGAAGAACCACCAAATGTTGACTAAAATAATTAATAGCTTTTTTGTTTCACATAATACTTAAAATACATTCCAGGAAAGATTTGTCTGTTTTTATTACAGCATGATGTTCCTACATTGTAATTTGTGATCCATGATCACTCTTAGATTGTGTACTGCTGCCCGTGTTATTCAGTGTTCTGGTAAAGAAGGAGTGAGTGCACTTGCACAGTAATTGTTTTGCATAAATGAGGTGGAGAATTTTTACAGTAGACATAGGACATCTCCTGCAAAGCAGCAGAAAGGAAAACTGATGAAATTGTCTTATTCTAGGGTTCTTCTTATAGACATTGTTTTTAATAGTTCTGTTTTAATGGTATTTTATAAAATCACTATTTCTGTTTTAGGCAGCAATGTGCTATGTCCATGTAGCAGCACTGGTTGCAGAATATCTTACACGAAAAGGTATGATTTTGAAACCTTACTTTATTGTGTGTATTTTCTCATTATAGTCTAGGAAAATCAATAGTTTTATCTGAGGAAGTTGTTGGTATTTCATTTTTCACCAAGAAAAAAAATTCTGACCTAATCAGGTAGCTTAATCACATATTTAGGAGTATATTTGCATATCTAAGGGGCAGTATTACAGATGAAGGTGAAGTAAAATTTTTAGGAATGTAAAAATTTTAATTTTACACCAGAGCTGCTAATAGCTGAATTCAGATCCTTTCTGACCAAACTTGGCAGTAAAGGTTCTTGTTCAACAAGCATTCCCTCACTGCCTATAGGGAAAGGTGGCATTGCAAGAGAAGTCAAAATAAATTTGTACAAATTATCAGGTGCTCAGTCAGTGATAATAGTGCTCAGAATGCTTCACCTGTCTTGGTACTCTGTTCCAGCAGCTCTCTGTAAAAGTGAGTTCTGATGACCCTTGAGATAGGGTAGAAAACTGTCCTTGATCCATAGGATCAGAAGGGTTCTCAGCCAGGGATTTGAGAAAATAAAAGCTTATATGGATTTTATTAAGAAAAATACATCTTTAGAAGAAAATTTCAGGAATCTGTTAAGACTGATTATGATGTTGAGCTAGTGTTTTGGTTTTGTAGGCAAATTCATATTCACAGCTTTTTAGCTTTACCTTTGCATGACAGTTGAAAGTGAAGGAAAGTCACAAGTGTCTAAAAAATACCTTTTCTCCATTCCTTTTGTACTTCTTGCCAAATACTTGTTTAGTGTACAGGCTGTCTCCTCTGCCCCAGTGATTTGAGAAGTTTCTGAGACCAAATCTGGAATGAAGTTGCTTGTCAAAGTTACTATGTCCTGTTGAAAGCCTGATGATAACTGATAATTGGTGATAATCTGTATTAATTTGTGAGTCCTTTGGGTGATCTGCTATTTTTGTATACTGTCCTATAAGACTTACTTCCACTCAGTAATATAAAGGGTCAAACTGCTCCCTGTGCTGTTTCCAGGAGCCAAAAAACCCCATGCATATGAGGCAGTCATTCAATAAAACTTCTGGTCAGACTCCTACCTGAGCAGAACGATCTTTGTAGGAAAGAGCTGTGAGATAAATATGTGCAAATCCTTGTGCTTCTGTACTATTTACTGATTGTTCTTGAGGCTTTAATTAATAGTTTTTGGTCAAAAATCCTGGTTTCTTAATTCAACAATCTGATGTAATGAAAAAAGGGCTAAACAGCATGGATAAAAGAGATAGATTTCATGTTGGGACATTCTATACTCCATTTTTGCTAACTACCTTTTTTTTCACTAAAGGAAGTTAGATTGCTATTTTGTTAGGTTTTTTTTCCTGCTTGTCTGTATCTGAATGATCTGGCTTGCCATCCTTTGATCATTTTGTAAAGTTAACATCAGTCCATTCATAGTGTTAAGACTGAAAAAATTGATATACCATGGCCTGTTCCTATACACAGTTCAAGCATGACTTCACAGTAGTTTGATTAAGTACTGTAAAAGTTACTCTGAGTACCTTAGACTCAGGGTGGAGTAGATTACACAAAAGTTTAAGATAAAGTAGGGAGATTCAAACTACTTATTTTGGTAGGTAAGACTCCACATATTAGCATTACTGGTTTCTTAAAACATTTATACATACATAGTGATGTGAGGTCTTGTATTTTAATCATGCAGTGGGAGACTAATTTATTTATTTGTTTGTTTATTTATTTATTTGGTGGTAGGTATATTTAAACAGTTTCTGCCTTATCAAGAATCACAAAATGTCCCAATGTTACTCTGCTGAAGAAAAATAAATTTTTCTATATTTCTTTTTCAATGCCAGGGATGTTTAGACAAGGTTGTACTGCTTTCAGAGTAATCACACCAAATATAGATGAAGAGGCTTCGATGATGGAGGATGTTGGAATGCAAGATGTTCACTTCAATGAAGTAAGTAAACATAAGAGTGTTAAAATTGATGCACGTGGAAGTGCTGGGCATTTTTGCAAGTTTTATGTTTCAGTCTCGAGACTGACTAATATGAGGGATATAATAATTGCTTTCTTAGCTACTACATTTATCCTAAAACTGAAATAAAAAATATCTGTGAGGTGTGCCAGCTTTAGAGAATTTATATGTGTGTTTTAAATAAAGCACTAGTACATCAACTTAATACCACTTCTGGAAAAAAAGTAAACAAAATGAGGTTTTATGCTGTTTGACTGGATGAACATTAATGTGGCTTATTTATTAGACTTAGCAAGAACTGTTGTTTTTTAAAACTAACTTTCATTTAGAATGTTACTACACCAGCAATCATGAGAATGTATTCACTGTTTTTTGCTGTTTACAGTTTCCCTAAGCAAATATGCCATAACAATGAAAGTGGTTTTGCTGACAGCAGACTTGTGTTTTTTCTGGCTTAATTTTCACACCTTGTGTCTTTGCTGATCCATCTGTTCTAGTAAATTTTACTAGTAAGAAGGCTATATAAAAATATTTTGAATAATCTTGCTCATGAAGAGCTACATCTACACTATGTATTTACTGGTATACTTGGTGGAAGAGAGGGATTGCCCACTACTTACAGTAGCTGTGTTGGAAAAATCCCTGGTGTGTAAACATAATTGCACAACAAAAATATTATTCTTTTGTGTTTTAGTTAGTGTGTAGTGAACCTGTATGACAAAACCATGGCTATACTGACTGATTTAGAAGGAACAGATGAATGACCCGGTGGTTTAAGCCTGGGTTTAGGCCTATGGTACCAGTGTTTTAGCCCTAAGTTCTAGTACTATTGCTCTACAGCCACAGAAATTGTTGACTTGCCTTTTTCTGGGAAGGCAGGAGTTTTCTTTACTTGAAATGAGAAATGTAGCCCTTTTTTTTCCCAGCGATAACCAATAGCAGCTTGTTTTGTGGTTGGTTTGGTGGTTTTTTTTAATTTATGTGGTATTCTTTTAAATCACTAATTCTCCTGATCCAGTATGGAACTTAGCATGTTGCTCACAGGAAAATACAAGCTGCTCTAAGTTAACGAAGAGAACTGCTGATGGAAAGTTTTGTTTGAAATTCTTGTCAGTGTTTCCCTGCCAAACCATTTGTCAGAGTTAAATTCTTTTGTATTTTTTTTTTAAGTTGGAATGTCTTTATTCTTTTTCTCATTAGTCGGTCCCTGCAAAACAAATATACTGCTTTTTCTGGGTCATTGAACCCTACACAAATTTATTTCCATCTCTCAGTATTTCCTTGGAACAGAAGTAAGCCAAGAGTGAAATTATAAGCCTGTATGTCTTGCAGAAGGATCAAACCAAGCCAAATTTCATTTTTCCCTGCATGCAACCCTTTCTAAACTTAACCATGTAGTAATCTAACTGATTAAATATTGAAAAATCTTAGTTTTCAGATAAATTCTGAAAGTTGTCTGAAATGTGGGAAGAGTAATACGAGGGAAGAAGTAATAATAGTAATAAAGAGTAATAATAGGGAAGAACTGTTTGGGTTTAGTAGGCTAAAAATCACAGATAAATAATGATTGTTAGTATTTTACAGTAGTTCAAAACAGGTAATCTAGTTGCTTAAGGAATAGGAAAATATTCATTTATGGAATGTTTCCTCAGTATGTTCATATATAAGCAGAACTGTATTTGTCTAAGAAAAGAAATAACATGACAGATCAATTGGCTACAGAAGTCGGAAAGCGGAAACATATCTTTAAAGCTGTATTTTACTACTACTGAGAAAAATAATGCTCTGATGGGAATTCTTCCTATATGTGATAACAAGTCATATGGAATTTCTCTTTTTAAAACTTGAGATTTCCCTGTTTGCTGGTTACTTAAATCTCCAAAAGAGTAATTACCGGTATTGAGGGATCAAGGGGAATCCCTTGTTGTTTCTAAAAGGGACAAAACATCTTTCATATTCTCCAGTTTATATAAAATCTTCCTAATTAAGTGAAATTTCTCTTAGAACTTTAGGTAGTTTCTCATTTAAAAAAAAAGAAAATCTTAGAATTCTCATTTCCTAAGCTAGCCAGTTGAAAAAACCCAAAATTTAATTTTGGGGATTTTTTGTGGTTTTTTGTTTGTTTTGTGGTTTTTGGTTGGTTGGTTTTTTGTTTGTTTTTTTTTTAACAAATATACTGTGTTCTTTTTGTTAAAGCAGTTGTTTACTTATGACATTCCATGAAAGGCTTTATTCTAACTTGCAGATGTGTAAATGAAAGAGCTTCACAGGAATGCAGTATCCTCTCGAAGTTGTACAAAGATGTACAAAGCCTTGCACCTGCAGAGAAAACAAACAAAAAAAAAAAGCAAAAAAAATCAATATGGGCTGAGCAGCAGCTCTACAGAAAGACCTGGAAGTTCTAGTGGACAAGGGGTTGAATGGGAATCATTGATGTGGCTTTGTGGAAACAAAGGCCAACTGCATGCTGCATTATATTAGAGAGAGGATTGAGTCAAGAAGAGGAGGGAAGTGGGGGTTTTCTCTTTTACTCGGTATTTTTGGAACCCCATCTCTAATCTTGTGTCTAGCATTGACCCTCAGAAGTCAAGAGAGGTATCAACAAACTGGAAAAAATCCAACTCCTAAGGTAGTTAGTAGAAGAATCAGACTATTCCAAGAGGTGCACCATTAAAAAGCAAGAGGCTGTTCACACAGGTTACAAGGGAAACTGACTGGATATAAGGAAAAAATTCTTCCCATGAGAATGGATAAGCATTGAAACAGGTGGCTCAGAAATGTTGTGTTCTTTTTCTCCCTCGTGTCAGCTCTCCCACTTGAAGCTTTTGGTCTTTATGTGAAAACAAAATTTGACTGTTTTGCTACATTTGGGTGCCCTCTTGTGTCTAAGTTAAGACTCATGTCATAAAACAGTGTGGACATCCCTTGTGGTGCAGCAGTGACACTGGTCTTCTAGTTCACACCACTTGGTTGCTGAGGATGGAGACACTGGGGAGTATGTGCCCCCCAATAATGACTGGGGGAAAGCAGGAGATGTTTTAAGCTCTGTTGCAGCACACAGATAAGGGTAGCATTTTTTTCAGTCTAATTTATGCATTCAGTATTCAAGTAGACTTTTCATAGTGATGTCTTTATGCTGTCTTAGTCCTCTAGCAAAAGGAGGTGATAGAATAGAGTAGCATTAGATCCTTTCTATGGATACAGGAGTTACTTCCAGCTTCTGCCTTCATCGCTGTGATGTAAGAATGGTACAAGAGGGTCTCAAGAGTATCTAAAAGAAAAATGCTGTTTGTGGTAAATATAAAGATTACATATGCACACTTAGACCCTTCTGTCTTCTTTTGTTTCCTTTGCAATTTTTTCCAAAATAATTTATATCACTCTGTGTAGATAATTATTGTGAGACAAGATCTCCCTTTTCACTGGGAATAACTTTGATTTAATTATTTGCTGTGCTTTTCATGAATACTGAATTGGTTTATATTTTCAAATGTGTATCCAAATATAGGATGTGCTGATGGAATTGTTGGAGCAGTGTGCTGATGGACTCTGGAAGGCAGAACGCTATGAACTCATTGCTGACATATATAAACTTATAATTCCCATTTATGAAAAACGGAGAGATTTTGAGGTACTAAATCCATCATAAGTAAATCTAAGCAAGAAAAAAAATCCTGAATTTTCTAGTCATAACTGCATGATGCCTTGGACTTCACAGAACAAGAGTATTAAAATTGTAACTGAAATTTAAATGCGTTGAAATTTTTGTTTTAATTTTAAATAATTAGAAGTGTTTTTCATTAAATATAAATAATTAAAAATTAATCTTGCATATTGTCATTCTGATACAAGTGCTAAACCTATTACTGCCTTTCAATAAAACAATGTTTGCAGTTGTTACTAACTACAAGGACATCATTTATTGTTGTTTTAAGGTAGCAAAGTTCTGCTTTATTCTTTTACCTTGCGATTGTTTTGTTTTATTTTTAGAGGCTTGCTCATTTATATGACACTCTTCATCGAGCATACAGTAAAGTTACAGAAGTTATGCATACAGGCAAGAGACTGCTGGGAACTTATTTCAGGGTAGCATTCTTTGGACAAGTGAGTATAACTTCCTTTCATTTGTCTGCTCTATACAGTAAGAAAAACCTGAATTTATTTCATAAGGTATACTATTTCATCACTTGTATTGATACCATGGCATAAAAAGCACAAGAAATGTGTTCTGTAGGAAATAATTGAACACCACCGATAATTTATTTTAAAACATTTATCAATTCCGAAAAAATTCTTATTATTTTCCTCAGTAAATTTTTTGCCTTTTTTCCTTTCTCTTCTTTTATTTACTACCTTAAGGCAGCGGTAAGTTTTCTATAATGTCAGTTCTTAGCAATGTATTGACTTAATGTCTGTAGTGCTACAGTGTGGTTTGCAAGGCTGCTTCTTAGATTGGTATGCATTAATAGCCATTGCAATTCAAAAAATAACATTAAATTCCATTTAGAGAGCAGATCACTCTTTTCTATGCATCAGTATTGCATGCTTCAAACCAAAGTTCTGGCTGTGTATTGGACAGCTTCATGTCCTCTAATATATGTCTAGAATGCCTCTGTATCTGTATGGTATCACGCAGTATTGAATAATACACTTCCTACATGCATAGCCCAGTTGCTTAATTGTTCAGCTGAGCATGGAGAATTGCAAAATACTCTGAGCAGTATAACTTCACATATATTCTGTTGTCTTTTATAACTTTATAGCAATACCAGTTTACAGACAGTGAAACAGATGTTGAGGTAATTACAGTAACCGCTTACAAAGCAAGCAATGCAGTAAAAACTACTGCATTTCACCTTAGTTTGGTGTGGGTATTTTTGTCAATCTAGCCTGTGTTTATACATGATATGTTGTGCTTTTCTATTTTGTCTGTTTCGCTTATGACAAAAATATTTGTTTTCTGATTTCAAACATGATCTCAGACATGGCTTGTTGTTTTAAACCAATGACCTGTTTCACTTTCCATGTGCATTCGATTACAGGTTTAAAACCTTATGTAATAAAATAAAGAAGTATATACCAATATAGTACAACATAAAATTAAGGTATTTGCATAATTAAATTTCATTTTCTGGAGTTAATTTTTTTGTTTAAACTATTGCCAAAATATTCACTTGTGAATCAGATAGTGCTGTTGGGCAAGATTTCTGTTTTGGTGAGTGAAACAGTGCTGCAAGTTCACTTTTAAATAAAAGTGAAGGAAACTTATCTCGAAGGCTTGGCACACCATAAGATTGCAACAAACTTTAAAAAATTAAACTCTGTGTTTCCATTATCTTTCACTCATGTTGTAGTAGAGACTTACATTTTTGTGTTGTTTTTTTATTCTCTTAAGAAACCTTTTTACTTAGATTTTAATTTCTCTTTATTTACATTTGCTTGAATACTGATGTTATATGTTTATATTTCCTTTGAACCACACACATTATGTCCATCTTAATCATTGCTCTAAATGTTTTTTCCCCAAGATTTTGATTACTTCATTTTTTACAGGGTTTCTTTGAGGATGAAGATGGAAAGGAATATATCTATAAAGAGCCTAAACTCACACCTCTTTCAGAAATTTCCCAAAGACTCCAAAAACTCTACTCTGACAAATTTGGATCTGAAAATGTCAAAATGATTCAGGATTCTGGCAAAGTATGATCTTTATTCTGTCTAAAAAATTCTAATATATTACTTTCACTAATTCACTTGAAATACTGTGGGGTCACTGTCTCATACTCATTTGACACACAAGCATACGTGTCTAAAAACTCTGCTGTTTGAAAGGCATGACAGAAATATTATCTCCTACTAAGCTTGCCTTTTAGAACAACCAAAAAGCTGTAGTGTTACCGCTCAAAACAATAATTGTATATTAGAATAAATTTGGATTATGATCATATTCTACGTTAACTTCAGCTGTATTTCTTGCCCGTTCATGCACAGTCATTCTTTGGAAATTTCCCCTTGCCACACCTCAACCTTGGACTTTATGGTGATTTTTTGCCTCACCCTCAGACTTTATTTTCTCTTATTATAATTTCCTTGCTCTTTTGTTTCTTTTCTATCAGTAACTTTCTGTGCCTCTTGGCCAGAGAGTGCAGCATTGGTGGGCATTTCAGTATCAGAACTTTAAAAGGAGAGGAGAACTTAGTGCAAGGACTAGGTTTAATGATCATGAGTGATTTAAAAAAATCAAAAAACAAACAAACCAAAACCAACCAAAAAATCCACAATGTATTGTAATGCATCCAGTTGTCTCATCTGTCAATAGGTAAAAACTGAAAACACTGGAAAGGCATGAAGATGTCCTGTATTTTCAATAATTTAAAGGTTAAAAGACCAAATTTAATTTCTGAAAAAACAAACAAACCTGTTAAATCCACTTTATTCACAATGTGAAGCTATTTGTTTTTTCTTGTCCTGTTTTTAAGGTAAATCCTAAGGATTTAGATTCAAAATATGCGTATATTCAAGTTACGCATGTAATTCCGTACTTCGAAGAAAAAGAGTTGCAAGAAAGAAAAACAGATTTTGAAAGGACTCATAACATTCGTCGCTTTATGTTTGAGATGCCTTTTACTCAAGCTGGTAAAAGACAAGGAGGAGTAGAAGAACAGTGTAAACGACGGACTATTCTGACAGGTACTGATTGAATGGAATGCTTTGATGGAAGCATTAAATGCATCAAATTCTGTTCTGTATAGGTTTTTCCGTTTCACTTAACAAAGTTCTTTATAGCTATCAGCTAAAATCCTTTTCATATTTTTAGCCATAACTAGGTTTTTCGGATTGGTTTCTTCAATGAAGAATCCTCAAAATTATTATTTTTTTTCCATAAGTTTCAAGAATTGTGAATCTGGAGTCTAGCTTTCCTTGTTCTTAGAAAAAGACTATTTTGTGTTTTGTCCCTCTTATGAGGAAATAGTAAATACAGCTTTGCTGTTTCTGATTCTTCTTGAGATAGGTGAATTATAAGCAATTCTTCTTACAGTTCTCATATGAATTAAGTTCCAATGGTTTATTTCTTTGTGGTTGTTCTTAGCACTAATGACAATGATTGATCATTGCTGTAATGAGTGTAAAGGTGTGCATATTTACATTTTCAGTGTTTTGTTTCCCTGTACATTTGTATTTCTAATTATATGTTATTTTATATATATGTTATTATAATAAGTTATTAAATTGGGCAACTAATTACATCAAAATGAGATTTTAGCCTAAGATTCTCTCAAAACACACCTGATTCAAAACCTTTTCGTAACTATAGTAAACTTGTTTCTGTCCATAGCGATACACTGTTTCCCATATGTGAAAAAGCGCATTCCAGTAATGTACCAGCACCATACTGATCTAAACCCAATTGAAGTAGCCATTGATGAAATGAGTAAAAAAGTTGCAGAACTCAGGCAGCTTTGCTCTTCAACTGAAGTAGATATGATCAAATTGCAGCTGAAACTACAGGGAAGTGTCAGTGTTCAGGTAAGACCTTTGCCATGCAGCTGTTTCATTCGCTCCTGTCTCTGAAAAATTATATAGGTAGTATTTTATAATTAGTTTCTATTCTATATGTTCAAGAATGTCATACATTAGAAATATTCTCATTGTTTGCAGTTATTTCCCGAATAGGAAAAACACTAAAAGTGTGTCATAAATACTGATCATAGACAGATGTATGAAAGAATTAAGATTCATCTCTGGAATCTGTTGCAGTTTGAACCCCACTGGGTTTTGGTGTAAAGCTGAAACTATGACAAAATAGTGGATGAATGAACATATTTGGCCTAGCTGTAGGTCTGCCCACAGTAGGTCTAACATGTTTTGTTAAGATCCCTATGGGGATAGAGAGTGATAAAATACAGGAGGAAGTTAGTAGCAGAAAATCTCACTGTGCAGCATTTCTTTTTGCCTAAGGCAAGCAAGAGCTGAACATATTAAGAAACCATCAGACTCCCCAAAATAGATTACATGGTTTTAAAAACCAAACATTTTTCAGTGTTTTTAAGAAACCAATGTTTTTAAAACAATACTTTTAACATGTACAAATCAATATGATAAGGAACTTCAGAATGCAGTGACAAAAGTGCACCTCTATTATTTTTAACTGATGCAAAACAAAGGAACTGTAAGCACAGTCATCTGAAATGAACAGTTTTTGTGTTGAACAGAAAAGAGGAAAAAAACAAGCCAAGGTTTCAGAATCAGCAAGTTGCCAGGCTAGTGTTTGGGGTGAGAAGGGAGGGGCTCTTACTGTTAATATAAAGGGATAATAGGGGTGAGTCAGAACTCACTGAATCCACTTTTCATGTAGCTGCCATAAGAGCGCAATTAAACATCTACGAATTATTGCAGAATTTTCAGCTTGGAAAAATTCTTTTAATGGATAAAAAAAAGACCAAAAAAGTATTAGATTTAGCTAATTTTCACATCCTAATTTTGTAAGCAAAGATGACAGACAGGCAGCATCTGCAGTTACTTTGCCACATCACTGAAGTTTCTTTGTTGCCAGGACAGGTTCTTACAGATTACTGGAGAGACCACTCCTGCTCTTATGTTTCAACTCTAGCAGTTTTCTTGGTTTAGAAGTTCAGCTTTTTGAAATCAGTGTGTTCTCATAAGAAAATAAAATCTGATGGACACCTGCAGTACCTCTTATTGCTAAGACAATGTCAGATAACTGAATATTTTTTATTTCTTGTTCTTTTTAGGTTAATGCTGGTCCATTAGCGTATGCAAGAGCTTTCTTAGATGACACAAACACCAAGAGATATCCGGACAATAAAGTAAAGCTACTAAAGGAAGTTTTTAGGTATGGTGTGGTAGGTTTGCCTTTTTTTGGGGGTGGGGGAAAGGGAAGAAAAAGTTTACATTTTTTTCTAGACTCATATCGCAAGAATTTTTTTAACTTTTAACTTTTATAGTGTTCTGATTGCATTAAAACATACATTAAAACTGACATTTTAAATCAATATTTTGGATTTCTGGTTGAGAACTTCTTTATTTTCTCTAAATCAGACAATTTGTTGAAGCCTGTGGCCATGCTCTGGGTGTAAATGAACGACTTATAAAAGAAGACCAGTTGGAATATCAAGAAGAAATGAAGGCCAACTACAGAGAAATGGCAAAAGAGCTTTCTGAAATAATGCATGAACAAGTATGTGCTGAAATCAAGTTATACGTACCATGATTCAGAATGTAACTGTAGTGTGAAAGCAATAGGAAAAATGTATGTAATGCTTTATATAAAAGGATTGTTTCTTTTTTTTTTTTCCTTTCTACTGGAGAATGAGCATGTCATGAAATTGTGGACCTTAATTTTATTTTCTGTTTGTGAATTTTCTTGGCACCAGCCTCGGTTTTGGTAGGCAAGGAAGACTACAGTAAAGATAACCCAAATTTAATTAAATTAGATGATTTTAGTCTGTACTTCCTGGTAAGTATAGGGGCATTTGATCTGAAAGCTTAGCCTTTTTTCATTAGATTTTGGAGATATAAACAATTACTTTTGTTAAGTTACATCTTTCAAGAAGTATTTCAATACATTTTCTTGAGGAAAGCCCACAACTGACAAGCTAAAGATATGGGAGTAGGAAAAGCAAAACTCTTGTTTAGTGAGATGTAGGACCTTGTATCTGGGTTCTGTAGTAGAAATGTCTCCTGACTTCAAAGGCAAAGATATTACTTCCAGGAGGACAGGAAGGGCTGAAGTTTCATGCTTGATCCCTGCCTTCTTGACATTTTTATTCATCGTATTCATCACTTCAGGTTCCTTTTCTTTCATCCACTGTTACTTGTATACCCTTTTCCCAGAGCCATAGAATGGTTCATAGTTCTTAAACCTTAAGACCTGCAATTCTGGCCCACAAGAAATAACTGTGTTTTCTGATAATATTTTACTTTCAAACACAATCTATGAGACTTCCTTAGATGTGTGACCATAATAGAAACTTTTCTTAGTCTAAGACCCAATGCATCCTAGTCTATACAATCGGTTGATAAAAGTAGGAGCTCTCAGTTTCTCTTGTCCATGCAACAAAACTGTAGGCTTTACTCAGAAATCAAACTGTACAGTAAAAGTCAAACTTAAGACAAAAAAAGTCAAACTTAACTGAGGCATTCAGTCTATCTGACATTTAAACACTCTGGTAATATTCCAACTTTTTTTTTTCAGGATTGCGTCCTTTAGGTGTACAGTGACTTTATCCATTTACTATTTTTTGACACCTCTAAATTACTCTATTATTATCTAAGAAATACTTTCTCAAAAATCTAGTCAACTTGGTGGAATAACATCATATCTGTAGGATTATCGAAGAGATTTGCCTTCATTCTACCCCTGCTTAGGTGGTGTGCAAAACTTCTATGGCAACATTTTTCTGTTCAGAAATGTGGCTCCATTTCTGAAGTTCACTTCACGTGCTTTCTTGCTCTCCATTATTTCCTGACATGGTTTTCTCAGGTACTGTGCTATGGGTAGCTCTGTGATGTGATATCATTATGGGTTTCTACCTGAATATGGTGAGCACGTAGGCTTTATTTTCATTCTCCTATTTTGATATCCTGTCACAGAGAAGAACTTATGACAGGGCTAACTCTTTTTAACCACCAATGACAGAGAATATTGTGAAAGAAGTTTGTAGGAAGTGGTACTGTTTTTCCAGAATTCATGTGGTTGAGTTTTTTGTTTTAATAAAAAACAGCATCTTTTGGATATGCGTGTAGAAGAAAACAGTTTTGAAAGATCCATGGAGTAGGAAAAGAGATTGCTTAGGTAACAATAATGGGACAGTTTGACTGTCCAATGTGATTTATTGAAAAGCAGGAAGCAGAGGAGGATTCTAGAAAGGAGGATAACTGATTGGAAAGATGATTGAGATGAACAAAGTACATGGGAGAATTAGACAGCTGTACAGAATACCCCTTTGGAAGAGAGAGGCAAGTGTTTTGGTGAGATAATTTGATGATAAATGCAAGACTAGCATTCCTCTGGTGTAGGAAAAAATAAAAGAATGTAATGACAATTTGTATACAAGAAAAAATACTTGGAACTCAGTGCTAGATTTGGATTTTTAAAAAATGCTGAAGTGTATGAATTTCCAAAGATTGATGGTAAGAAAAAGTATGTAATGCCTGAAACTTCAGAAGTAAATCACATTGCCCCTTCTTCTCTTTGTTTACTTTTAGAAAAACAACTGATATATATAAGATAGGGTGAACACAATATGAAAGTATATCACTGACTGCAGTAATGTGTACTATTAGCCTACCACTGTGTTCTTTTTATACAAATGTCTTCAGTTGTAAATAATTAAAACGTGCAATGTTGTGGATGGGTTTGGGTTTTTGGGTTTTGTGGTTCGCTTTTTTTCAAATCAGACTCCCCTGAAGTAGCTAATTTTAAAAACTCCCCTGAAGGCTTAGAAACATCAGGTTCTTTTACTGAAATCTTGAAAAATGCCACCTTTATGTGCGTGCCTATTGCTATTCTGGGAAAAATAGCTTTGCAGAGTGCTTGTTCTAATGTCTCTGAATAAACCATTAGCTGTGTTGCAACACTGGGTTTTTAACAACTGCAAATATTTTGTTCTAAAATATATATAAAAGAATCTTAACAGATTTTTCTTTTTTTTTCTCCTCTGCTGCTTCCCAATTTGATCAGATGGGATGGTAATTAGTTTTCTCTACTTCTGTTCTCTTAGTTTGTCTAATAATTCCTTTTTTTTTGTTACAATATTTCTAATCATAGCATCAATATGTTTATAGCTGTTAAGCATTAAGTCTTTTTGGTGCTTTGATAGCTTTCCATAGGAAAGAAATGCTCAAATCACACCTCTAAGGTTAAAAAAGGAAAAACCAAAAAAGAACAGAAAGTGAGCTTGTTGTCACTGTGAACCTCCTTTTGAAAGTTAAAAGGAGGAATGAGAGAAACCATCTAAGCATTCTCTACAAAGGACAACGTCGTATCTAAATTAGGAGAGCTGATATTAGAGAAATAACTACTGCCCCTGCCTAGGAGAGGATGGCTGAATAGAGTAACCAGCCTTAAGAAATTCTGTGCAGTTGAGAAAGTACTGGGAGGTTGAGTCGATAAGCAGCACATCGTGAAATGGATTAGCTGTTTTATAAATGCTTGTCTCATTTTGTAACATTTTGGTAAATACGTGCTTTTCGTTTTAAGATTACTCCGGTTGAAGAAAAGGCCAGTGTCATGCCTAACTCACTACACATTTTCAACGCCATAAGTGGAACTCCAACAAGCACAACAGTTCATGGGATGCCCAGTTCTTCTTCAGTTGCATGATTGTTTTGTAAAGGAAAGTATGTTCGTTTCTTTCGAAGTTTGTGGATTTGCTTCATTGTGTGCAAACTCAGGATGATTTTGAAGCTAAATGTTGGGCACGTGCAAGCTGAATAATTCATACGAATGTTTGAGCACACTTAGCAAATAGCAGTTACTGGTAATAGTCTTTTAGAGTAAGGGAGGCGCACATATATTTTTTCATCTTGCTGGTAAAATTTAAAAGTGTTCACAATGTCTTTGCAGAAGTGCGTGTTGGAAAAATATAAAGTCGAAGTTAGCTTCTGTTTTTCATTAGAAAGTATTACTAAAATGAATTGCACATTACAAAAAAGTGTTGTGGGATGTAATTTTGCAGATATGTAACATTCAGGTGTTCTTTTTGTGTATGGCACATAGAGATTCCTAGTACAAGAACTATTTTGGGGCTTGACAGAGACACTAGTTTTTGGGGTTTAATGGAACTGACAATAGTAGTTTTTGTACCATTTGGCAAATTGTTGTGCTTTATTTTATAACTTGTTGCATTTTGGAGGTATGTGAGCTTAGATCTTACTAAACAACTAAATACAACCAAAGGTCTGTATTAATGAACACTGAATTATACTACAGTATCAATACTAGTAAATTGTTATGTACATATTGTTTGTTAATACAGTCCATACAGTCTGTATATAAATGTATTACATTTCTAATCATTTTTTTTAATATTCATACCAGCTCTTACCATTCTGCTTTCAGTTATTTTGAAAATCTGCTCATTCCAAGTATATGCAGACTTTACAGTTCATTTATTCCTGTATATAAATAAGTGCAATATAAAGATGTATACAGTCTTTGCTATGTTAGGTTTATATGCAGTTATTAAAAGAAAAAAAAAAAACCTTTTTGCCAAAGCAATGGAGTATGTAATTGGTAATCATGGTTACTGTGGTAAATGGTGGTATAATTTAAAGCTTTTTCCATATTCTTATTCTTTTAAGACATTAATTTAGTAATTTTATATTTGGGGGAAATAAAGGTTTTTAATTTTATTTAACTGGAAGCACTGTCCTGCTGTAATTAAACATTCTGTATTACATCTATATTAAAAGGAAAAAGGTAGTTACTTTTCTCACTGTGTGCTCTGGTTTTTAATTTTAGATTTATTCCTGACATTTGGGAAATACCAAAGCTTGATCGAAAGAAAATGGCTTTTTGCATCTTGAGTATGAGATGAGATGCAGATACTTCTAGGGTTTACTTCATATTCTTTGTCAATAAAGGGAATTTAGGTTATTAGTGGAGAAATCAGTTTTGAGTCCGTCATGTTTGACACAACTGTAACTACAGGCAAAGCAGTTAATATTAGGAAGTCTTCAAAACTTTTCAGCACATGACAGTAGAAATCATCTATCCCTTATGACATAAGGTTCCTGTCATTTTCTGTAGTGTAGCATGAATCACATATGTTGCCACTACTCATCAAAGGTTTTTCCAGAACAGCTCATCTTGGCAGGGAAATGCTGGGTAACTGCTTTTACCATTCACGTTTCTGAAAAAAATTTTGTTTAGAATTCTTTTCCTTAAAAAGGAAAAAACCAGAAATAAACACTTCTAGACAGTGAACTCATAATGCTGTGTTAAGAGGCAGACCCCTTCCTTCCCCTCTGCCCTATATGCTTCACACCTTTGTTCATTTGTGGAAATCGGTGTAGGAGCACCTACCTCAAAAGATATTTCACTATTAGGAGAATATATCTTGTAAAGTTGTTTTGCCATTCAGGAAGATTTCTGTATTCATGTATTAATAGAAATTGTGAAGATCATGATGGCTTCTTTCAAATACCTCCCTTTTGCTAACTTTTTCCACTTTGCCCTGGGAGCAGAACTGACAGTTTCCTACAGTTATGCAACACTTTTTGTACTAAGACCTCAAATTAATGGAGTTTTGTCTGCCAATAAACCTGTAAATGTAGTGTGTATTCAGAATTGGATATGTATCTATGTGCATGTATATATACATCTAAATATACATATAACTGTTCTGCTTACTTGCTGAAAGTTGGCCTATGAAAAACAGCGAACTGTAGTTGACAAAATATTGCTGTAGGTTTACTTAGGGTTGTATTAATGATTAACACCTGTTCAACTCTATAAACAAAATGTCTGTAGACTTAATCTAATGTGATGCATTTATATGCACACACCCTCTACTGTTTTGGTTTTAGATACACTAAGATTATAATTGTGTGGTTTTACCTCCTGAATAATTCCTTCTCTACCAGCTTCCCTTCTCTGTTGTTACTTCTGTAACATGCAAATTAAGTATCCAATATGGATTAATTTACTTATAAAGACTTGGACTCTGCTAGTTTTTCTGGACTTGGACTCTGCTTGATTTTCTTCACAGTAGCTGGGATGCAGCTGTGTTTTGGACTCGTGCTGCAAACTGTATTAGTAGCACAGGGATATTTTAGCTATTGCTGAGCAGGGCTGGCACACAGTCAAGGCCTTTTCTGCTTTTCACACTGTCACACCAATGAGCAGGCTGGGGATGCACAAGGAGTTGGGAGGGGACACAGCCGGGATAGCTGGCCGCAGCTGACCACAGGGATATCCCATACTGTATCATGTTGTGCTCAGCAATAAAAACTAGGGAGAAAGTTTGCCAGAGCAACAGTTGCTCAAGGACTGGCTGGGCATTGGTCAGCTGCTGGTGAGCAACTGAGGGATTTTTGCATAATTTCTTTTTCTTGGTTTTGTTTTGGGTATTTTACATATTCAACTGTCTGTTTTAACCCACAGATTTTGTCACTTTTACCCTTGTGATTCTGTGTCCTATCCCCTGGTGGAGGAGTGACTGAGCAGCTGGGTGAAGTTAAACCACAATAGTCCTTGTTGGCACCCAAAGGTGTTGGGCTTGAAGGGTTTGATATAAGGGATTGACCAGAGCGTGTTAGAGGAAACTGATAATTATTATCTGTTTAACAGTTGGTGGTTGTAGTGTTGGTTTACTTTTTGGCAGCATTGGTTTATCTAATCACTGCCATACTTGCTGTTTTTTTGCTCTACATCAAATTCGAGAGCTTGTTAAAGGCTGAATTTGACTTCTTCCATTTGCTGTGCAGTGTATTGTTTGGTTGTGTTTTGCCTGGGAGAACTATGATAAAAGCATTGGCCTTGAGCCTAATTTGGTATTTGGGCCCTGCATTGTTGCCTTGCCTGTACTTTGGGAACTACCTCATGAAGATAATGAATAATTACAAATTTTCCATCTTCTCCTCCAAAAACCAATAGGTGGATGAAACAAAGAATGGTACTTTTCCCTTCTTTTTCTGTGGGGTAGATGTTTTCTCCCTTTTTGGAATAACTCTTTGGTATCTTGAGCATCCTTTGGTAACTCAAATATTCCTATTGGCATGTTTCAAGAATATGTTTCCAGCTTTTCCTAAGGTTAATCTAGGAGATTCCTGGAGTGTGTAGAGGATAATTTCGTGCTCCAGCTGGTAAATGAACCTACCAGGGGTGGGGCCCCACTAGACCTATTGTTTACAAACAGAATGGTGCTGGTGGGAGATGTAGTGGTCGGAGGCCACCTGGGCACCGTGACCATGAAATAATAGAATTTGCAATACTCAGAGATGCAAGGAAGGCCACGAATAAAACCTCTACACTGGACTTCCGGAGGGCAGATTTCGGCCTGTTCAGAAGACTGGTCCAGAGCATACCCTGGGAAAAAGTCCTTGAAAACAAGGGGGGTGTACAGGAGGGATGGACATGCTTCAAGAAGGAAGTCTTGAGTGCACAGGAACAGGCTGTACCAGTGTGCCAAAAGCCAAGCTGGCAGGGTAGACAACTAGCTTGGTTGAACAGAGAGA